>VXBQ01003629.1:0-246388 GCA_013400175.1 Phainopepla nitens | reverse complement strand
AGGAAGGAAGGAAGGAAGGAAGGAAGGAAGGAAGGAAGGAAGGAGCTCAGATTTAATAATGTCTCGAGATCCACAGTTCCTGAGCAAGTAACATTCACAATTAACCACCACAAATCTCTGTAACTGACCTGCAAAACCATACTAACTAATAAAGTGAGGAGAAGCGAGAGTTTTTGAAACATCAGACATTTTCAAGGGAGAAAATACAAATAACAGAGGGCAAATAAGAGAGATCAAAATTTCTCTAAGATGAGGTAAGGAGGGCAATGTCCTCTGATTATCCCTCCACCAGGATTTGAAGCACAGTCAGGGTTACTTTTGGTAGTGAATTGGGAATCAGACCCCTGAATCTATGAAATCTTAGCTAAGTGAGATAAGACTTGACTGTGCACATATAAACCCTTAGACATAGACCATTGAACAAGTCTGAGACTAAGTGTGGATCTCATTGCACCTAATCCAACTCTGAGGAGGCATTTAGAATGCAAGGGGTTCTCACCTGAATCTCATGACTTAACAGGAGGGTCTCCTTGACAGTTTTGTTCAACTCTCTCCCCTAAGCAGTAAATAATCAAGTGCACCTTGCCACTGAATTTTGTACAACTAAACTTCATAAAATTGTTGGTTTATATCAATAAACATATAGCTGCTTCTTTTTCACGAGTGAAGTACATTACTCTATATGTGAGATCTGAAAAAAAAAAAAAATTAAGAATAATCACAGATAACCTTTATGTAAGAGACTTCTGGGCTGCTTTTATCCAGCATGGAGCAAAATTATCTCGCCCCTATCAATCTGAGAATAGAAGGAACCAAGCTCCTCATCTTGGGCTGCAGTAAGGAAGCTGCTTAGGACCCAGGATCAAACCCCAGTGCCCTCAGCCCAGTCTGCTGCAGTGGGAGGCTTTCAAGCTCTGCCTGTTAACCACATTTTCAAAGACTGATCTTCAGTTCACCTTTCCTGATTATCTTGTATGAGCTGTACAGCACCAGTTAATTGCCTCTGTCTGAAGTAGCCTCCTTAGCATACAAAGTCTCTCCACGTCTTTTTTCTTTTACTTCCTGCAGTGCACTGTGAAAAGAACTTTTAAAGAGAATTACAGAAGTAACTGAAAAACAAAGAGGTTGCAGCTTGAGCATTTTCAGATGGAAAAGGGCAGATGGAATGGATGTCATGGTACTTTTTTTAAAAAACATCTAATTATATAATTCCACTCTTCAGAAAAGAAAATCAGTATATATCTTTTGGTTAGAATTTTTAAAAAGTGATATGTAGTTATCTAATTTTGCCAAATAAATGCCCTCATTTTTCTTCTGTTGGGGGCTAAAGCCTTTCTAGAAACAGTCCTCCCACAGAGAAAATCTCAGGTTGGAAACAAAAACTCCTCAGATGCCAAGACATCAGTCAACAGGTACAAATATTGGCTAGTCAATCTGCCAAAGAGAGGCCAAGATCTGAGTTGAAAGCTGAAGAGAATAAAAAAAAGATAGATTGACATTGGTTCTCCTCTTGAAAACCCACCACAAGCGCTAAACAAATCAGCACAAACTGAAATTAAACTATAGCACAGCCTACAAATCAAGGGACAGGCAAAAAAAGTATAGTCAGGCCAACAATGTTTATTTTCCCTAGAGAAAAAAAACCTCATGTAACTTCTCCATAACACAACAAAAATTATAGACATTAAAGAAGAGATAGGCACAGATTTCAGTATGGAACTTACTATTACATCTGGGGTTCAGTACAAAAGAATTAATATGATGCTGCCAAAAGACAATACCAAATTGCACAGAACAGTCCTGATTTTCAGCCAGGTTTAAGACCTGCTCAGAGCAGGTAGAGAGAAGGAGCCTTTAAAGCAGCAAAAAGATGAACAGAGTGATAAATAATGCATGTCAGGAGGCAGCCTCTACTTGCCACTGGCACGTGAGGATCTCGATCTCTTGGCTTGATCCCCTGGAAAATGGGATCTCCATCACTGAAGTTCTGTGAAAGGCAAAGAGCAGAGGGATCTTGTTCAGCTGGAAATGTGTGGGCATGCCCTGGCTGGCACCCTGTGCCATGAGGGCTTTGTAATTTTCCATAGCCACCCAGAGAGTAGAAGAGCCCTGCTGAAAGCAGCTGTACTGGCTGCAAAAATACAAAGCTGCAACTCTTCCTTGGTCCCATGGTTTGACTCAAATGTGACCCCACAGGGGAAAAAAAGGAGTTGCTTTCTGCTGAGAGTGGCATGTCAGAGTTCAGTACCCTGTGTTCCAACACAGCTCAGACATTCCAGCATCATAGCAGTGTTGGCCATTTGGCCCATCACTCTTCTCTGCCTGTTGCAGTATTTTCTTGGGATCTGGAAGCTAATGCCTGCTTGAACAACCTTACAGCCATCTTCGTTCCCTATGCTTCCCTCAACTTCCCTTGTGATATTTGGCTACACCCAAAGATCAAAGTCAAAATATGCTTTAACTGTTCATATAGCAGTCACATTTTCTTCTGAAACTTTGCTGTCAAGCACAGGCTTTGACTATGTCCTTAAACCAGCAGCCAACTATTGCTGGCTATCCATCCATGAGTGAAACCCATGTTCAAGTGAAGATGATGCACACCAACAGTACAGCACTGCAGCCTCCTTGACCTGGATCAATAAAACATGCTCTTCATTCCTAAAAAGTGTGATTTTCTCAGTCTGATCTCTTTCTCATCTTTATTTGATGGAAGAGGCAGCTTTGTAGAAGCACTGTGACTGGTTAGACAGCAAAACTTTTTAATCGTTTATATCACTGCTCTAAAAATCTAAAATTCACCTCAAGCCACGACAAGGAAGGAGGATACAAGTCAGCTTACAGAAAATTAAGTATGCATGTATTCCAAAAACTTCCACTGCCCTTTTTCCTTCATGTCATGAAGGAATTGGGAAAGCAGGGATGTTACAAAGAGAAAAAAAGTGCCAAAACCTCATGATCAAAGCATTTTAAGGAGCAGCAGATCAATCGAGTGATTAGCACAGCATGTATGAGTTCAAATGAAGAAAAACCAGGGTTTGAGTGAGGAGACCTCAGAGCTCCATTTGAGACAGGCATTTCTGCCTCCCCACCCACAAACTGGGTGAATGGAGGGAATGGAGTTCTGGGTGAATGGAAATCCTCTGTGCAAAGGTACCAAGTAGCATTCAGCAAAAAATCATGGCTTAAAACACTCAGGTCACCACACAGCCCCCTGCTCCTGCTCTCTGCATGTAGCAAACATGGGAATAAAGCAAAGAAGGGAGATTCTCAGGGAATTCTCTTCAGGGCCTTGCAAATTGATGCTAATTAAATGTCATAGAGGAGTATTACTCCCAGCCAAGTGAAGGATTTCTGGTTTATGCATATCATGGGCATACCATGCAGAAAGCCATCAGAACTGACCAGATGAAACAGGAGATCCCAGAAAATCCCCTTTGCAGACTTGCGATATTACAAGTAATAAAAAATTAGGAGTATTCCCTCAGGAGTTCTGGGCACCTCCCAGTGCCTAAAGGGAGTCTACAGAAAATTTGTAGAGGAGCTCTTTTACAAGAGCATATCACTATATGATAAGTGGTAATGTCTTTAAACTGAAAGAGAGCAGATTCAGGTTAGATATTTGAAAGAAATTCTTTACTGTGAGCGTGGTAAGGCACTGGCACAGATTGCCCAGAGAGGTGGTAGCTGGAAAAAAGAGACCCTACAAAGATCTCCCACCTCCCATGCAGTGGAAGACAATTGTGCAGGGACTACCAAATGTCATGTTTAAATACAAAAGTGAAAAATATCTTTCAAAATCCAGTCCCTGCTGTCCCTGTTTCTCAGTTCCACTGTCTGTAAAACCGGAGTTATACTAATCTAATGTAATTCAATCCAATCTACAGCAATCAGTAGTTATCTGCTGCAAATCTCAATAGAGGCTTTGAGGAGCTAAAACATTACAACAATGGATATATCCTAGCTGATGACTGTCTCTTTTTCACTCCTTATCTCCTCCCTTTTAAGGATAATGCATCTAAAACACAGTTCACTAAGTTCTGGTAGAGTTTTGAAAATTACTTTCTAATGTGTGGATGTTTTACCTTAGGAGTTGATGTTTTCCACACAGATTTTTGCAATTTTTTCTGTTGTTTGGCCATACAGTTATTTTGTAATGGAACAATATAACTTCTTTAAAAAGTGTAATTAAATTTAAAAAAAAACCTCTAAATGCAACAAGCCAGAGATACCCACCAGAAAAAAAGACTAAACCAACTATATTTCCCCCCAAATAACCTTCCTGACATTTGCCTCTTTCAGAGGTCTAAATATTTTATACCTTCTTTCCTAAATATTAATGAACCAGGGTAGAACTAAATGCTAAGATTTAGCAGTGCTAAGACTTTGGGTATAACAAGAACTGTTGGCAGTACTGACACAGTCTGTTTTTTCTCTACCATCAGCCATGTGCTGAATTAAGCCCACTGAGGTTATGACAAGAGGACTGAGGGAAATGTCACCATGCTGGCGTTTAACCCACCTGAAGAGAGTGGAGAATGGCTTTGGACACTGAAGTAAATACCCAATCTTTAGTTCTTGGAGCAGTGAAGGGAGGGCAATCTGCTGTGCGAAAAAAATACATGGTACCAAAAGAAAGCAGTGTATTTTCCAGCAAAAGATCTCATTATTGATTACGTTTATTTAGAGCAAAATCTTAAAAGTAAGGAAGGGCCTGAGTAACAAGTGACTAGCTAATGTTTGTCAGGGTTCCCAAAGGACCCTGCAGTCAGAGACACCGACGTTGATATCATGCTCAAAATTTCTGGTAATGCATGATTCAACCTTGCCTGCTTTATCTACATCTGCCTTCTGCTCCACACAGAGATTCATAAATCTTCTGTGCACTGATATCAGCATTTTTGCAATTCTTATTTGACTATTTCAAGAGAAATTGTATGTTCAAATTCATGTGAGCATTCTTTTTCTGTTGGTCTAGACAACAGGCTGCCTCTCCAAGGATTCATCAAGATTGAAATGCAGACATCAGTCTAAGTCTGCTGCCACAATTACTCTGATCAGAATAAACAAAGCTTTTCTAAAACCTGAATTTTAGGAAAATAGACCCAATCTTTTCTCCCCAAGCTCTCACTGCTGTGACTTGTATTTTTATAGATAAATCATTCTTAGCTTTGCCGATTACACTCTGGTACTCAGCCATCCATCTGGACACACAAGAAATGTCCTGGCTCTTGGGAAATGGCAGGCAAGGATTTAATACCATAATTCTTCCTAGCTTTTCTCACTCACACTGACAACTAGTAACACAGTAGACGAGGCTGATGCTACAAGAGGGATGCAATTTGAGATTAGGATGTCTACATTCAGGTGTTTATATGAGTACCAGGTGTCTAAACTTCTATTAGAGTCAACAGGGATCTAGTAAAAGGAAATCAATGGAATATAAGCAGCAAGTCAGGGAGCAGCCAGCCCACAGCAACCTTGCAGTGAGTTTCATCACTCCCTAGACACCACTATGTCCCACTGACTATAATGGGAGCTTAGGTATTGCCTGTCCAATTCCACTGACTAAATGAAGATATCTAGCAGCATTTGAGAAATCCCAGCATCTCCAAGACATACCGTTGGTCCTGGCAGACACAACAAAAGACCTGTGGTACATTTGTGTCTCTGGAAGCTGGAAATAGCTGGAAGAATACCAGGCATGTCTCACACATCACTAGTGCAGAAAAATCCTGCTCCTAAGTTACATGTGAACAGAAATAAATTCTAAATATTGGTGCTGTAATGCTGAACTGAGTCCTACTCTTCAAGGATCACCTTACACTGGTTTTCCAATCAGTGCAGAGAGGGAATTTCAGTCTTTCTGAGGACTCATTCAAGCCAACACCCTTGAAGCACTTTGGCATTTTTCACCTCTGCAGCAATGCTGGCTACAAACTTGTTACTTTCCTTTTTCCTTTGTTGTTGTTGTTTGGTTTTTTCTGTTTTTCTTTGGTTTTGTTTGTTTTATTGTATTAAATTGTAAGTCTTGAAAAACCCATGAAATCTCATGCTTAGTAATGCTGTTGTAGTGGTACTTAGGAGTGCTGTTACAGCACACAGAGCCACAGAGCCAAAATGTGAAGATTTGTTCATATTTACACATCAGAAAGGCAGTGCCCCTCCAGTGATGGCCCAGTATACACTTTTCAATCATCAAAAAATATCTTTTTTTTGGCAAACACTATCACCTGTATTCCAGGGTGCTGTTGACAAGATCAGGCATGACACAAATGACACATGGGACAGTAGATACCTCTCCTACCACACAATGTAAACTTTGCTCTGGTAACACCTATATTTTATTACTTTATTGCAGTATTTGCATGCATCTGGGCATTTCAGCCTCTGCAAAGTACAGCTGCTTCTCAGATAAATACAGCCAATGTGCATATGAATGTTGTTAGCCTTAGTTAAATTGCTAGGTCTGGAAATGACAATGGTAGGATCACAGTGAAATTTGCTCCCTTTTCCTAACTCTTTTTAATTTCTATTTCCAAATCATGAGAGTATAAAAGTGACAACTTCCATTGAACAAAATATTGAATTTTTTTTTTTTCTTAATGATGTCCACATCAAAATCCAAATCTAACAAATGCTATCAAGGAAATAAGAAAGGATCTTTCAAGAAAGAATAAGTAATTCATGGTAATGTCTCTACAACAAACTAAAATTTAAAGTGCTATAGGCCTCATTTTTGTACAATCACTAAAACTTCAGGCACCAGGAACTATCATTCTTCATTACTGATTCTTCAATAAACTTTACATTTTACACTGGAAAAGCTTTAGAGGCAATTCTTCCATAAGCACACAAGAGAGTTAGGGATGTTGCTTCTGCTGGCGTTACTGGAATTTAGACATGGATATCTTTCCTGTTCTTAAAGAAAACCAGGACAATCTCCCTGTCTTTCAGTTAGTCCATATCAGCTGCCAATCAGAATTTCTCTGGAGAAAAAGTATGTGTTGTAAAATATAATGAAGCTACAGCAGGAAAGCATGTGAGGAAAGCTAACTGTTGGAGGTCCCTTACAATATTCTGCTGTCAAAGATAGTTTTAGCATTTTGTTCATAATGCTGAGATGGTGCACAGCATTGACCACTTTCCATTAAAATCAAAAAAAGCACTGCAGCTTCTTAAAAAAAAATGGATAAAAGAGGAAAAAAAACCCAACAACAAATTCCTGCCCTAACTAAAGAGTTTGAGGTTTCATAAACAACTTCTTTCCTCCCTCCTTCCTTGGCTAATACCTTCATCACTTCGACTGTGATCATGCATGGCTAGAAATTCTCGATGCAGCTTCTGAATGGCAGTTTGAACTACCTTCTTAAGAGCCACCACTGCCTTTTCAGTGGCCCAATAAAGATATCTGTGTTTCAGTCCAAATCAGCCCTTTAGTGCCCCCGAGCCGGACAAACCAGCAGGGCAGTTTTGTTTTTTTTTTGTGATGCAAATTCCCTGTACAGGCAAAAGTATACACAGATCAACAAAAAAAAAAAGCAAGTAAATTTCCCTTATCAATGAATGTATTGGGAAAACCAGCTGGTTTTTTTCACTGAAAGAAAATTTTCTTCTTTGTAAAATGGGCTATTCAGTGCCCCCCCCCCATTAAAAAATCCACCCAAAACAGGAGGAGCAGAGCAGACATAAGAAGGAAGCAGGAATGAACCCTAAATGAGAGAATCAAAGATACAGAAAGGGCACAGATATGTTCTGTAATACTGCTTCAGCCTTAGGGAATTCTAACAGTATCGAGATAACTCGAGTGATTAAATTTGGAACAAGTCAGAAAATGTGAAGGTACAGAGCATGGAGAGATCAGGACCTGGGAAATTGAAGGATGGTCCTGACCTGCTGGAGGAGAGCTCTCTAACAGTAAAGAGTGGCTAAAACCAGAGTAAATGACTGAAAAACTTCAGTGTTCTCTGCTGGCAGATTAATTGTGCAGTGGGTGGTCAGGCACGAGGACTGGCAGTGGGGCAACACAGCGTGTCAAGGGAAATGAGTTTCACTGGCTGCTCCCAGTGGCTCCAGGTGTAGCCCTGAGAGGTGTTAACCAGTGTAAGGAACCACCAGTGAGCTCACACACAGATATCACAGCTAAGCAGCAAGAATATAAAGGGAAGAATAAAGTCCTAAGCTTGAGGAATGATCCTAAAGCAACGAACAAATTTAAAATCTAAGTTCTTTGATGTAGGAAGCATATTCTGCTATCTGGCTGGAGAGCCTCTTGTTCAATTGAATCTCAATATGCAACTAGAAATCCTATAGAGTGCTGCAACAGACATAACTCTGATGTTAGTCCCTGCTGCTGGCCCTTTCCTCGACTTGTAACCTATGAAAAATGCTCTCATCCTCCACTTAGGAGAAGCAGTAAAAGCAGTGGCAAACGCTCTGTGTGAGGTCATTATCTAGAAAAATCAGACTTGAATATAAAACTGCACTAAAAATCTGCAAACACTAGAATGGCTCGGATGCTAAGAGAAAGTCCAAGAAAAGTAAAAAGCCTAGAAGCACAAACTAACACATAAAAAAAAGAAATTTTATGGTGTATTTGCTGTCCTGAGTAGCAGTAAATTACCGGCAGCACACATCTGTCTGCCATAATTTCAACCTCTTCCTAGCATTCCAATTTTAGATGCCATCTGCAAATAAGAAAATCAGCTGATTTCAAAATGTTGATGTCCTGCCCTTTTTCAATTTGCCAGCAGAGCTGAGAGGGGCCCGGGGCCCACCAACTTTGTCAAACCCCAGGCTTCTCCCTGGGGCTCTCATGAAGGACAAGCCCTGACTTTGCTGCAGTGTATTTTATTCTGCTTAGTTGAAGACATGACACCTAGGAGAGCTGTACATGCTCTCTTTTTAAATTACCCATGGTTTTATAATTTTAACAGCCTTCTTTTCAAGTGAGCTGGAAAATTGATGCGGTCCCTGCTTATCCTCTGCGTGCTCCACACCTGCAACACAACTCTGTGTTTTGGGTACACTTCCCTCCAAGGATGTCTTTTGGAGCAAGGTTTGAATGACATGGAAAAGGGCCTGCAAACAACTGTATCTCTGTCCCTCCTCTACCTTTTTTCCTTCATTCCAAGGAACAAATGGCACCAAAATTTGTTAAATTCTCAGATTTCAAGCAGTGTAACAAGGCCAAAAATAAAGATGGGAACCCCACTTAGTGGATTACCATGTTATCCTTCTCCACCAAAGAGCTCACAGACAGCTCAAGGGAAGTGTTCACTAAAGCACAAAGCATGGGCAGAGCCTTTGTCCCAGTCTCAGTGAGGTGGAACTACTGCTGACTTCTGTGAGTTCCCATCAGATCCCCAAGACCAGGCTTACACTGGCAGGTTAAAAGCAGTTTAGAGAAGATGTTATTGATGGGAGCAGTGTCTGGCCTTGAAAATCAGCTACCACTTATGATAACATAGCAATGTAAGAATGTAAAGCCTAAACCACTCAGGTGTCATCCCAGTGTAACTCAGGGCTTAATGCAGGAATCAGGACACTCCCCTCAAGTGTTTTAGCCAAACTTTATTTGTGTAAATGCCATGAAATGCAAATTATCCTTGACTATACCTAGATAAATACATGGTAAATCAGTGCTACCTGATAATCAAACTCTTTCACTGATTAAAAAAAAAATAAATAAAGCAAAATCCCAGCATGTCAATCTGCTTATTTTAAAACCAGTATAAACTCCTCAGTATAATGCAAAGATCATAAACATCAAACTCTCCAGACGAGGTACAGGCAAACTGCATGAAAATAAAGAAAAGCACTAAATAAATAAATGAATGAAACCAAATCACTTTCCTAGGTTTACATAAAAGTGCTGATATAGAAATAAGCCAAATACATTCTACTGAGCAAGAAATTGAGTCTGAAGATAATCCCTTTCCTTTTTTCTTTTTTTTTTCTGTAGCCCAGAGGTCCTTTGTAGTCCCATTGAAATTGTGGCCTCAATCCATACAGCATTCACAGCATGATATTATATCTATTTTATTGGGAAACACAATAATCAAAATGCTAAAATAAATCTTCTTCCTATTATTCGATTTAAGCATTGAAGTGGCTAAGCTAATTTATTTTGATTATCAACCCATTAGTCTTAGTATTATAAATTAACCCCACAATTTTGACAGAACTTCCAGCTACCTAATGTCTGAAAATCTGATTTTGTTTAGGCACATATAATGCTAAGATTTATTTTGGAAATTTCAATTAATCAGTTCTGGTCAATAAAAAGTTAATATAAAGTAGTTTGCTGTTAAATGACATTGGCACTCACACGTTTGCTCTGTCCTAAAAAGTTTAAAAGCCAGTTAAAAAGCCATTGCAGATTCCCAGTTATAGTGCTCAGAGCTCTGGCTGCATTTTTAAAGCACCAACTGTTACTTAATTTTGTTAGCATAAACACCCAATAAAATTTTATGGTGTGTTCAACACTCATTAAAGATGAAAAACAGCGGCAGAGCAGCACCCGCAAATAAACAGGGATGGTTCTGTCACCGCTGATGCCCAGAACTCATTCAGATTCAGGGCTCAGGGCTTCCTGTGCCTGAGGACACTGCAGGGATACAGAGCACAAAATCCCACACACTGCTGGAAACCCCTGGATCCCCACAGAGCTCGTCCATAACGCTCCAGGCAGATTGTAATGGGGGAGGAACGGTGTTTCTCCAGCCCCTAAAATAACAGCTCTTGTAGGCAAATTACACTCTTCCTGGTGCATATTTGCTCAAGGCTACAAAAACTACAGCTCCTTTTGCTCCCCATCACCCAAAATATCCTAGACAGGATGGTCTATCAACACAGGGCTAGAGGAGCCTGCTGCTCCTCAGGTTGCATCTTGTGGTTGGATTCCCTCCAGTCAGGGAAAGCACAACCCCTGCCAGCAGGATTTTGATCACTCTGGACATTTGCAGTGTCAGCCTGACCATCTCCCTTTGTCTTCCCATCCTTCAAAGGGGTGTTTGAGCCTTCCACTGAAATTTCTGGTCCTGACCCACTATCATTCTTCTTGCCAAATTTCCTGTTAAGGGGACCTTTATGAGACAGCTGACACTCAGACAGTCGTAGGAAGCGCTCCAGGGAACATGGCTGGAATTAACTGCCAAAAGCCATCAGGTTTACAGATAGAATTATAGAGAAAGCAGATTTCACTGTCTGAAATAATAGGAAGATCAAATCAAGAAGTTCCCACAACTGCTACTCCTAAAATCCTTAGGGCTACATTGCTTAAGGCGGCAGAAATTTCTAAAATCATCTTTCCATTTACATCAACAGAAGCAGAACTTCTCTCACTAAATTCAGCACCTGTACCAGATAGTGTCCACTGAAACTTACAGTTTACAAGAAAGTCAGAGAATGTAGTAAAAACCAGTTTCAAACACTTTCCTTTAAGTTCCTTGGCACATCTTCTTCATTTTGAGTTCACCACTTGAAGTTTTGATGGGTTTTGCCTCTGCAGCTTTGTGAAAGTTCCTCCCAAAGGATGTAGAAGATAGAGGATCTTCACAAACTGGTGCAGGGGAAAGAGCTAAATCAACACTACACGGTTCGACTGCTTGTGCAAAATGAAGCCTTGCTCCTTAAGGAGCCCAACTAATGTCTGGATCCCTAATGGACAGAGGACCCGAGTCTACAGTATTCTCTCCCTTCTGTGCCCACACATTTTTCCTGCTGACACCTACCCTGGGCAAGGGATAAGATGCTTCATAGAGAGGGATATGCTGGTGGGATATGGGGAGCGTGTGCTGATGAGCCTATTGGCTCTTAAATGGACAATAATTATTTTCTGTGGCAGGAAACTCAACTTCAGTCTATCATCTCTACCTAGTCTGAAATTTTTTGGTGGTTTACTCCTGGCACTCCACTGCTTGCAAAACCAGAGTAATACTCCTATTCTCCTAGATTTTTGCTTCTTATTGTCAGCTTAAATCATAAGCACACTGATGGCCAAGCCATATCTGTCTGTGTGGGGTCACAGCATCCAGCAGGATGGGGCATTGAGCTTGTCTGTGTCTCTCATGCAATGCTATATTAGACTAGTCTGAAAGGTTGATGTTTTTAGATGGAAGCATAATTTCTAAGGGACTGCCCTCTGAGTAAGGCTGGATTTTGGAGATAGCTGACTGATCATGTTTTAAAGCCCTGGAAGCTGCATTCTACTTTAATACTTTTTAGGTGTGGAAGTTGACCTTGCATTCCCACTAGAGCATTAAAATTAGGAAACTCAAAAATACACTGCTTAGCTGTGCCCATGCAGGGTAACTTACCACACGCAGTAAAATACAATGTGCAAGTAAAGCTGAACTTGTTTCCGCTTCAGCAATAATACAGAGGAGCAAGCACAGCTTCCTTATCTTAATTTTCTGCATCCAAGAGTCCTAGAAATACTGTGCCTCTATGGCTTCCATAACTTTGGAGGTATTGAATCTCTCTGCAATTAAACCAACATAAATAAGCAGTAATTAAATTGAAATCAGTGGAATTCATGTGAGGGGAATTTTATGTAAAAGAGACGAAAATTAGATTTACCCAGTGTAGATGCAATAATCTCTTATTAATTGTTTAAGGAATGAACTATAAAAACAAATTCCCTCATAATCTGTTAAAAGGACATTATGGACCTCTTGCCCACAACTGCATGAATGTTGCACTGTCCCTTTAGATCAGGGCAGCCAGAACACCCTACATCAGCAGTTTGTTTTTCTCGTAGGTTAAATTTGTTCTTTTCAAAACAGAGTGAGAGAGAGCAACCAGGGCTACAATCATAACTGCATTTTCAGTTCAGCTTAATTGAGTGTACTTTGCTTTAACAAATACTTTACATTACTGCATTGAGTTGTTTTCATACCCGCATTCTTACATACCAATACTGCTAATTAGGACAATTGTTTCTCCTTTAAAAGGAAAGAAAAAAAAATAATTTGTCTAAATGCTTTGCTGTTATTCTTGAGCATTCATTATTGCTGATTAAAAGTGAGGTTAGGGTTATTCAGGTGCATGTCTTAACTTTGTTTCACCAAGCTCTTTTTAATGCTTACATAATTAACGCTGAGGAAAGGTGTTTTTTATAAGTATTTTCTACAGTCCAAAATATGACATATGTTAACATCAATAAAATCTGTGATGGAAACAAGCCCCATTTTCTCAGGTTTAATGCAGCTTTGTTTCTTTTTACCATACAGGGACTCTCATCACTGCTGTTGAGGGCAGGAAAACACTTGTCTCCCACGCACATATCAGGGTCAGAGGCAATCCAAACAGGATTGAGAATGAGGAAGAGGTTAAAGTCTAGCTGCACAAAACAAAGATATAAATGCCTAATAAACACATAATCAACCCTCCAAACACATAATCAGTTTGGATATCCATTGGTGGTGCCATAAGCTGCATGTGAGGATGGCAAAGGAGCTGGACTGACATTTCACATGACAGCGGGTATCAGATTCAGGTGACCTGATCCAGAAGACATGCACTGACCACATCCAAGACTGAGCACCACACAAAACAGCTAAAACAGCGGCAATTGTTCAAAAATACAGTCAGCCAGAAGTGGGAAGAGACTGAATTGCAGCAGGATTGTGCCAAAAATGTCGTAATGTACTGCTGAGGTTGCTATACAGAGCTGGGGGTGTAGACCATGCCCTCCAAATTGTGCATGTCAGCCAATGGTTTGGCTAAAGGCATTGTCATCCAAAATAAGGAGACAGTGCATCCCCCTGCCCCCAGGAGACACTGTGAGTTTCCATCTTACCCACTCCAAAGAACAGCCCTGAACTCTGCTCTGCCCCTTCTCCAAAAGGAGAGGTGGGAGGGCTCCTGCTGTGGAGCAGCCTGTCTCCCAATGAGTACAACAGTCCCCAGAAGGATGGAAGCTGGTGGGTCTCTGAATCCCCATCAACATTTAGAAGGACACCAGATCCACAAATCCTGCTCCACGGACACCTCCTTTCTCACTGGGTGAGGATGAAGATGGTTCTTAGATGAAGGACCCCGAGTAAAGTTGTTTCTAAAGAAAGAAAGTACCCCAAAAGATTTCTATAAATTTTCCCACCTGAAGACAGATGAATTTGGGAGTCTCAACAAAGTGCCTTCTCACAGTGTCTTCCTTAATATTAATTTAAGTAAAGAAGTCAAATTCAAGACAATTTCTGTGTCATGTATTGGCTGGTGTGGGGCTTTGGACTGCTGAATAAAAGCCAAAAGCCAGGATTTGCAACATGCAGTGTTGAAAAAGCCTGAATCCCCATATGGACTCACATCCTCACTGACTGCTTGAAGAAATCTGTCGAATTGTGATAACTTGGAACTGACCCCCAAATTTTTCTGGCAGGATCTGAGTGACTTTGCACTAAAGTGCACTTCCTTAACCAGAGCTAAAGCCTGCTCCCAGCCCACACAAGAGAGCTGGGTGGGTTTTGAACATACTCGGGCAGCTCACCACCCCAAAACATCAGAAATCTTCCTGTGACACAGCTTTTCATTACAGCATTGGGGAGAATCCTCTTGCTTTCCTCCCACAAAGTATCTCAGGAAAGGCAAAGGGATTAGTCACAGGAAGGAAAAAAGAGCATTATAAACTGTATGTATACAAACTATTTCTCAAAAATAGTTCTCTCTGGACGATAAATCAGTCTTTCAATAGCATTCACAAGTGGCTTAGAGCTTCTAGCTCTTGGTTAGAAACAGCTAAAAAACATTACATAGAAATGTTAAAAATATATTCACCTTTTAGTGGGCATGCATTACTAGAGTTTGGAATTACAATCAAGCCTATCTACTTAAGGGCTTTAATTGTATCCCTCCTTTGAAATGCTACCTCCCTTGCTCACCACAATTGAGCAAAGCTGTAAATCTTGCAAAAGAAATGTGAAGTCTAAGTGCCCATTGCCCAGTAAGAGGGAAGCTCAGGAGAAGCCAGGAAGAAAAGCGACCTTACCTCACTGAGCTGGCATTTGAGTTGACACAACATAACAACTTTTTGGGGGGAGACAAAAAAACTCTAACAGTTTTTTTCATCAGCTGTGACAACAAAGTGATTTATGAGGAATTATTTGCTCAACACACTCCCCCTAGGGAAGACCCCAGCCCTCATCCACGGCTGCCTCTTAGCCTCCACAAACTTCTACTTCTTCTGGAAGTTCCTTCTGTGCTCCTTCCTACCTCCCATTCCCTCCCAATCTTTGCACAGCCTGTGATGGACAAAAGACAGACTCTGTTGTAGTAACAGCCATGTGCTGACTGAGGTGCTGGGACAGGGTGGGACAGATTTCTCCCTGCTTCTTCTTTTACTCAGGTAATAAATAATCCTTCTGTATTAAGCGATTGATTTCCGTTATACTTGTAGCAACCTGACACAACATTACTCTTATTCTGTCAATTTTGGTTAAAATTGGCTATGAGCATTAGGAGATTAGGAAAGTCAGATAAATCCTGTTTGTGGTTCTGTTGTTTTATTTTTCGTTTTCATTGAGGTTTTGTTTGTAGTTCAGAAAAAAACCCAAACAAATGAAGCACAGATATTAAACATCTCACCAGTATTTCTAATTTCTATGCTTTAGAAGTTAGAGTCACAAAAAACTTGGCTATTCTATGTCTTGTCTACTCCATCAGAGACCACTCAATGAACAGTTACTTGATTTTTCAGCCCCATTTGATAAACTCTCATTTCTGAACTCTGCAAGGTTTCCTTGAAACTAAATCAGTCATGCATGGAGCTTTCTGTGTTTTAATTAAATCCTGAAATCATCAATCATTTCAATCTTATGACTTGAAAAATATTTATTTCCAATGGAAAAAATATCCAGATCCTACAGCATTTGAAAATGACACAAAAATGCCTTTAAGGTAAATAAAAATGTATCAATAACCATGTGCTAAGAATATATGCAATTGAGCCCCATCTCTTTCTTCTGCATTAAAGTATTAGGTCGGCAGCTTGATACAATAAATTATTACCGATATGCAATAACCTTAGCTATTCAACCCAAAACTCAAAGAAAACCAGAAAGTGCAAAGGAAGGAGGACCAACATTGAAATTACAGGCAAGATCCAGAGGACATTTAATTTAGGGCCCTTGAATTATGCAAAGAGCCGAGGTACAGGTTCAGCTTCAAATAAATGATTAGTCATGGAGCTAAGTAAATAATTTCAGCAGACTCATTTGATCTGTTTGTTTACTTCCATAGCCCTCATCACGTTGCATCTTTTAATACTCACATAGCCTTATGATTAGTGGGTTTAATCCTAAAAAGACTGTATGAGAAAAGGAGGAACAACAGTATTCACCTCACAGAAGGGGAGGTATGAAGTAAACCTGTGTGTCTAAGGGTTTGTAGAGTCAGGTCTGCACCAGCTAGACAGGAAGTACACAACCAAGTGAGGAGCAGCACCAGCATCTCAAACAACACCACAACACCAAGTCTAGAGGATGGAACAGAACATCAGTATTAAGAGGTAAAATTAAAAAAAAAAAAAAAGTTAGCACAGCACCCTATCTGGTGAAAGGTAAATTTTGAATATCTTTAAGGTGCATCTCATTAGCTATTACAGAATCATACCTCTTTACCAAATACTAGCCCCAAAAAGCATGTGAAATCTTGGAGGGAGTGGTGTGTCCACCATAACACAGAAACACAAACACGAAGAAACACTTCAAAGAGTTGCAGAAGAACAACATGAACAGAATTGTCTGTAAGAGGGCACATGCACCTGACTTTTCAGCACTGATACTCTGCAATATAAAGTCCTTGTATATCTATAAGGGCTATGTTCAACACTACCTAAAAAAGCTTAATGCAAATTTGACCTGGATCAGGTGCGAGAACCCAGTTACATTTCTATTGAATTCAGCAGAGTGCACAATATCTCAGTTTTATCTCAGTTATTTATTTTTAATGCTGCCTATGCAAACACACCGTGGCAAGAAGTAAAAGCAGCAGATAAAGCTGCACCTGATCCCACGTTCCCTTCCACTACAAACCCTTACCTTCAAAGCATTTTATCCCGTTTGAAGCAGGTGCGAGAGTTCCGACCATTCCAGCACTTGATGCTGAGAGGCCGCAGCGCCCTGAGCGCCCGCTCCAACGCCCGCCCGGGTCGCAGCCCGGTGGGATCACCCCTGCGCGGAGGGACGGAGCCATCCGGAGCATCCCTGCCCCAGCACCCTGCGGGGAGGCGGCTCCGCACGCCGGGCGGCGGCGGGAGCAGGACAGAGATGCTGAACTTCGCCAAGTGATGGGCTAGCGGGGAGGGCAGGGGCTGCTTCCCGGGGCCGGGAGGACACGCTCTCAGCTGTAGATTTGGGGACAGGGCGCCGAGGACATCCCGGGCATCCCCGCCGCCGCGCAGCCCAGCGAGCGCCGCTCCCCGCGGTGCGGAACCCCGGCCGCTCTTACCTTGGAGCCCTTGCCGGAGCAGCGGACGTGGTTGCTCACCCCGGCCGTCTGGTTCATGCTGGGGCCGGCGGGCGGGCTGGAAAGTTGGGCTTCGGGCACGACTCCCCGAGGAGCGGCGGAGGGGGGGTGGCAGCAGGCAGGGCAGGACGGGCTGTGGCCGCGCCGGGATTGTCACCCCGCGCCGGGATTGTCACCCCGCGCCGCGACTCTGCCCCCGTCCGCCGGGGTCTGCGCGTTGGCGGCGCTCCCGGCTTCCCAGCTCCAAAACAAAACCCGAAACACCCCCCGGCCCCGGCCCCGCTTTCCTCCCCCGCCCTCCAAAGCAGAGGCGAGGCGAGCCCGGCTCTGCCCGCCCCCCGCGCTCCGAGGCCGCCGCGGCAGCGGGGAGGGCTCGCCCGGCTCCGCTCCGCGCCCCCGGGACGCTCCGCGCCCCCTGCTCACTCCTTCGGCATCATTTTATTTAATCCCCCACCCCCGGCGTGGGCAGTGGGAAATCGCGGTAAACATGCCACGGGTTCCCGCAGAGCTGGGGTTTGACCCGCTGGTGCTCGGGGTAGCGAGTCCAGCTATTTACAGTGAAAGAAGCGCTGGGCAGATGTTGCCTTACGAGCAAGCTGAAGGATATGGGTCTTACTTTTTTTGAGCAATTCCTTTTCCAGGTGTGCTAGAGCTTAGGGTTTAGGGTTTGGCTTTTTTGTCGTTTTTTGTTCTGGTGAAATAAGAGCTACACAAGCAACTCTGCTGGTAAAAAAAAAAAAAATGGTGCTTTAAGTTTGTGGGATTTTTTAAACAAACAAACAAACATAAAATATCCATGTCTGGGGTTTCATTACTGGGATATTTTTCCTAACCCAATCCACCCCTCCACTTCTGCCCATGAGGTCAGATACCACCTCCTCCTTTATTGCTACAAAAACATGGCAAAATTCAGTTCTCAGAGCAGCAAAACAAAAAACTAACCACACAAAAAACCCAACATACCATATGTTTGAGTAAGAAGATCTGGATAGCCAAGGCTAAAAGGATGCCCACTTTACCTTATCAAATCAGGGTTTCTTTTGTCTTGGGATTAATCTATCCAAATAGATTGCTTCAAGTATTTTTAAGTTCCTACAGCATACTTTAAAACCTTTAAATAAATAAAACCCTTTCTGGATGTTGCAGAAAGAACAGAAATAGTTGCTTGTCCTGCCCCAGAGCCCATGCTTCTTTGGAGAAGCCCAGCTCCTTCTTTTCTGAAGGGCAAATAGCCCACCTTTAACTGGCTGCATCTTCTAGCCCTGTGGCTAAAACAGAGGTAAGGAGCCTGCCATGGAGGCTGACAACAGAAAAAAGCGTAGTTAAAAGGTAAATTTAGTCAGAGGCACTTGGTTTCAGCTCAGAGGCAGTGCCACCCTGTGTGGTCAAACATTCCTCCCTGTCAGCAGGGCACACTGGTTTTGAGATGAGAGTGGGTATCTAAGGACTGGTTTTATCAGAGAAACAAGTCCCTCAGGGCACAAACCACCTTGTCAGGATCAGTTTTTCCTCCTCAGGCAGCAGTCCTGTTGTAATAACTCTGCTCCTTAAGCCTGCAGTGTCAGCTCCTCTTTAGCTGAGAGTGCTGCCAGTGAGTCCCTGTCAGGGACAAGTGTCCCACCAATCTCTGTGGGCAGTGAGTGCTGGCACTCTGGCTGATCTATCAAGCATGCTAAGCCCCAAACACCACATCATCACTATTCCCTGCTACAGCTCTACCATGGTTGTTACTTTTTTACGCTAATTAAGATTTGAAGTTTCCTACTCTGACCACTCCATTCAGGTGGTTTGGTTTTCATACCTTCCCAAGCAAAATGTCTTGTAATAAATCCAGTTATAGACTGTGAGTTGCATATTTGATGGGGCCTGGCATCACTGTACTCTCTCAGCATGATTTGTTGCAGAGAGACATGCAGAAATCCCTGGACTTGCAATTGTGCAATTGAGCAGAAGAAATTTGGGGAAGAAAAAAAAGAAAAAGTCAGGCAAGCAAAACTGCCCTAAGAGATTTCAAATTCATGGCAAACCCTTCGGGCCACTATATGGAGCAGGTGATAAATCTGTACTCTTTCCTCTCTTTCTTGCACAAAAAATATTTTGCATTACAGAGATGTATCACAGGACTGTTGTCCCACTGGGTTTATCAGTTTTGTTCTGAAGCAAAGCAGAACCACTCCACTGCCCTTTCTGAGCAGAAGGCCCTCTCCATTCTCAAACCAGTCAGAGTAGGCAGGAAGTCTATTTTCCCTACAGGGCACATTTTGTCCTGTTCCCTGGCAAAAGAGATGCAAGGAAGTCTCCTGCTCTCTCTCATTTTTCCACTTAATGCCTGTCTCACTCATGGGCATCTCCATTCTCACATAAAGCCAAAACAAACCTTATGGCACTGAACCTCCTTTCTCTAGGAAAGAGTAATTTCCAAATAAGATATCAGGGAGCATTCACAGAAAAAGGCTTTTGTTTTCAAAAATGTGAGCAAGCATATTGATATTTACTAGCTACTGAAAGCATGGTGCAAGTGCAGCCTTTAAAATTTGGGAGAAATTTATTCAGTTTCAAACTCTGCAAAGGCCTCTCTACATGATCCTGGGAGAAAAAAAAACCACCACCATCCTTTTTTGCTCCTGCACTGACAGAGATCCCCCTTCTGCCTGTCATCTACTTCCAGCTTCCCTAAGGCAGGACATACCTGTGCAAGTCTACATTGTCCACCATCATTTTGGCTCTTTCTTCAGTGAATGCTCCTAACTTTTGCAGAAAACCCACAGTGAAATCATTACAGCCTGTTGTTTTTTAAACTGGAGTGGCTTATATATCAAGAAAAGAACAGACAATACCCCAAACAGCACAGAGTTTCCCAGTGCCTGTGAGAAAAATAAGTGATTTATAGATTAGTAGTCGTAGACTGTTTAGTGAAGTGTGAAGGAACAACAATATACTGTCATATAAGCTGTAGCATATAAACATCCCTTGGCATTTTACACTTTGAAAAGGATTATACATAAGCTTGGCTGAGAAGAGTATTAAAAAGGAATCTCAGTCATACTTTTTGGGAACATTTAGTAATCTGTCTTTGGAGCTGAGCTAAAGCTATGCAAAATTAGTGCAAGGAAATCCATGCAATCATGACATACGACTTAAAAACCAAACAAAATTTTAAAGCCAAAATTGTGTCACAAAATTTGATCATGTGTGGAGAACTTTTTAAGTTCTTCAAATTCATACTTTTCAGATGAACTCTGTAAAGCTGAGTGAAAATCAAAACTGAACACAAGAGTTTTACGTATTTATCCTGACTCCAAAAGCTGAGTCTTTTGAAGAAATATCCAGTGTCACAAAACTCAAAGAAAAACCACAGGACTGCCAAGACTATTACATGCATCTAGTTTCAAGTTCCAGGTTAGATTTAGATGAGGACCTTTGAAATATTTCTTAATGTTTTAAGTTCTTCCCAGGAGCCTGTTTTGATCTAAATTTGAGCTGTCTGGGGCATTGTAACACTGCTCTCTAAACTCCAGGGTTTTAATGTTTTCTCAATAACATGCAAAGACGCATTTCTTCTCCATTATTTCCTTCTCCTTTATTTTCCTTAGGAAGCTGACTGAGATTAGTCCATCACCTCATCACTCAGTAATTTTTGACATCACTTGTGATGTAACCAGAAAAACACATCCGTTTTGTCCAGGTCAAAGCCACAGTACAGGGACATAGAAACTGAAATGTGAGCTGGCACTTGTACAGAGTTCAAAGTACTGCAGAAAACACCAAGGTTCACCTTGCTCTCAACCTCAGAAGACAAATGTGGTTAAAAGACTGGTTTAAGCAAAACAGAAAGATGAGCAGTCAACATGCAGTGAGGGCAGAGAAATCGAGAGCACGGGAGACAAGGAGGATGTGAAAATTGAGACCATGGAGTGCTAAGGAACACAATTCCAAAAAATCAATGCGATGATAGATCAGGAACGAATGCAAAAAGCACAGCCACGGGAAGGCTATAATTAGATTGTTTAGTCATAGACAGGAGCCTGACTGAGCTTTTTGAATCCACTCAAGTGGACAGAGTTAATGCAGAGTTTGGTTTGATTGTTAGAGTTCTTCTCATGACGGCAACACAGAGGAGGGTCACAGGAGCTTTCAGTCTCCACTGCAGCAATAAGGGTAAAAACCCACCAGCACACACAGGGGTCTCTCAAATTTTCTTCTAACTATAGAAAAGTGATACCTGCAGACAAGAGCATTCCCTACTGCAGCTGTGTTTCTGGGACTGGTGTGGACTCAGCAAAAGTCTGGAAAGCAGGAATGACCCCAGCAGCACTTGGATCTGTTCTGCCCACACTGTGTTCTGTGGCTCTGCTGTGGAACTGCAAAGAGACTGTCCCCACCCTCCTTTCATTGCTACCACAGTGGAGGTTGATCAAAGATAAGGTAATGATGGGGAAAATGTCAGTGTAGAGTAACACTGATAGGAACATTAAACCTCCCCAGAAAAGAGACATCTATATAGACTTCCAGATTTACCAACAGGTAGGGAAAAAAAAAGGTGTTTTGGGTGCCCCAAAACCTTGATCATGAAGAGAAATCTTTGCTCAGCAGAGCCTAGCATGACATATCTTTCCTGACTGTAAGAGGGAGAATACCCAAGCTGCTGCCAGCACAGAGCCCAGCTTAGTCCAATATGCTCTCCTCAAGAAGGATGAATTTCAGTTCTATGCATTCAGAGCCAGTTCATGGCATCTCCTCAGCCCCCTGCAGCCTGCAGACCTGACTGATGGTAAAACTATCCCTGAAAGAATTTGACCCAATGAGAATCTAGAAGGGTGTGAGAGTCAAAAAATTCCACACTTTTCTGGTCTTGTTCCTCTCTGTGTACTCACATTAGCCCTCATCTGAACCAAGTCCTTCCTATCTCCTCAGTTATAGTTTCCAAATGTTTTTTTACCTGGCCTGTTGTTCCCCCAAGATATGATGGCAAAAGAGAGCTTAAAAAGCAAAAACCAATTAATTCTAAAATGCTGGACTCCTCTGCTCTCCCACAATATTCCTCCCACCTTTTCCTGCCTGTCTATCTCATCCCACTGTTCTAATTCACAAGCAAGTGGTTTCCCAAACACTTGAGCACGAGCATGGAATGTGGGATCCAAGCTTTGCTTTTGGCTTAGCTGCTGATCCACTGAGTCCTTTAAGCTTCCTGGATCATCCACATTTTCTTCTGGCTGCAGGTCAGCCAAGCAGCTGCTCTAACACCCTTGGGGCACAGACAACCTGCTAGATTTGGTAAAGGAATTTAGTGGAAGCAAAACACCCAAGTTAGTTAGAAAACAGCCAACCTCACTTTTATATTTTGTAGGTCCCACAGGTTCTAAATTCACTGAGTACCAGATGGCTCCAGCTGAGGTACTCACCCTACATCCCTTGAAAGTTTTGAACTTGGCCAGTGGAGAAATCAGGGCTGACATGGCCAGAGAACACATCCAGGGTGAACATCTACAGTTTTGGTTCTAAGGGCTTTTTAGTATTTCTGTGGTTTGTGCCTGCTTCTGGAACTGCATTTTATTTTATGCTGTGCACTGCTGGATAAGCAGTTCTTTTGCCAGATGCATGAACACTCCCAGGTGAATGCTGTAACTATTAGGAATGTTTTAAGTGTGGCATTATTAAGTAATAATTTACTCATTCCATTTAGTCTACGAGGTCTCCTTATCGAGGAATATTATTCATCAGCACCACTCTAGCTCTCACTCTAATTTATTTATACTTAATGGCCTTTCAAAGACATCTCTCCACATTACTTTCAGGCACCAGAATATATATGGGATATTAAATCACATCATGATACATGACATGTTACAAAAATATTGCATAATTTATATAGATTATAAACATAAGAAAAATCATCCAATAAACCCTGTCGACAAATGTTCTTCAGGCTAGATTAAGGCTACATGAGCCCTTTTAATTTAATAAATCAAAGAGAAATAATTTTATTCAAATCTCACCTTTGCAGAAGAAGCAAGCTGTGTGAAGCAGATGAAAGATTGGTATATGTGCACTGAAAATGAAGGGCATCTATCTAGCTAAAGCTCACCTGCACATGAATGAGAAGGGTTTTGGCAGTGATGCCATAATCCTGCTCACCAAGAGACAGTGAAACATTTTGGCCATGCCTGAGTTTGAAGACGTCTTTGACATTCAAAGAGTATCTCTGACCCTTGCACTGGTCAGTGCTTACATGTTTTGAAAGTTAAGGTCACTTCTGACAGCTGCCAAACAATGAACAAAGTCCATATTAATTAAAAAAAAAAAAAGTTTACTAGATACTGCTTAAGTTTCTCTTCAGAGCAAACTGAAGGGAGATTTTTTTACTTCGGAATATCTTTGAAAAAGAAAAACAAAAATTGAAAAACATCCAATTTAAAAAAAAAAAATTTAAGATCCACAATAACTCATTTAAAAATGAAATGTAGGTGGAATGACTGCCACAGAGTTGCTCATAGGAGCAGTAATCTAAGTCCATTTCCTTGGACCTCTCAGTTGCTCTTCACCTCTTCTGTTGCAGAACAGTTGTCTTTTGGAGAAGCACTAAAAATCCAGTATAGGGTCTGTAGTTCCTCAGTAGATCACAGACATCAGAGAAAGATAAGAAGACTTGGATCCACCAAATAAGAATTTTTATAAGGGATAACAATATTTCAAAATCAAAACATTAAAACTGTTCAGCAAAAAAAAAATTAAACTCTTCCGTCAGTGGTTAAGAAAACCATTGTGTTTTTTTTTTTCTTTCAGGAGGTGATGAAATCCACACTGCCCTTTCTGGGATGAAAAAACAGTATTTCTAAATGGTCAGTTTTGATGGAAAATTCCCAAGCAGGCTTAGTTTTCATTTTTGTTCTGTGTGAACTACTTTTTGGCAAGAAGGATGCACAACACAGATATGCAGTATCCCTGAGGCAACTAAAGCATTTGCTTAGATGGAAAAGGAATAGTAAAAAGATGTTTTAAGCCAAGATTCTTGAAACCAGATCAGTTCTTCTGAATGCTTCAGTTACTAAACAAGCTCAAAAGACCTTCCTCATTTTCACAAAATACTGAGCTGTAAGCTTTCACTCCCTAAAATCAGATGCTTTTAAGAAGACTTGCATTAGGCTACTGAAGAGTTCATGTAGCAGCTTCTGAGTTCTGAACTGCATTTTTAACTGTTTATTTGGTCAGCTTGAAGTGGAAATCAAGGTAAAGGATGAGAAATCTGTGACCCATCAGCTTGCAGCTGGTCCCTCCAGCATGCAGAGCTCTATGCCACAGTCCCCCAGTAGGTGATCAGCCCCCCACAGCTCTTAACTGGGCAGTCCCTTCTGGCTTGAAGGGAGTTTGTCTTCTCTTTACCCTCCTGTTCTCAACAAGGAAGAGAAAGTTAAAAAAACTAAGTGATTCAAAAACCTTTTCAACCCCAAACTCTAAGACGACACAATTTTCTGCAAAATATTATTTTTTAACTACGTCTATAAAATGTATTTAATAGATGGTTGTCTGCCCATTTGTTAGGGACAATTACAAACCCCCTGTTCACTCTGTGTAAAGACTGCCCATTGTCTTCCAAGACCCACTGTTCAAACCTCCATCTTTTACAAGCCAAAAAATAAAGTAATTTAATGTTGAAATAAATGCCAGTATTTGAAAACCACAGTCAGGTGTACAGAAACACAAACAAGCTGATGAAGGTGACATTAAATAGTAGGAGCTCCACAGAAGCAATCAATCTGTATTCTCTTTTTGTGGTATCTCTCTAGTGATGCTGGGTTGATTGGGGAGGTTTGATACAGATGTAGGTGGCATGAGGCAAGCTGGGCTGGAATATCCATCATCCCTCATTCCAACACTTAGGAACAACCAAAATCATTGGCTGAAGCTTTGGGCTGGAACCCCACCCCGTTGGAGTCCTGTTCCTGTCATGGCCACCACAAGCTCTGTAGAAGTCAAAGAGCCTAAACCCACATTTCCAGAGAACTCTGTAGCAGACACATGAAGTGAAATTCATGGCACTGAAATAGTCAAACTGTCACATAGGGTTTGGAGTGATTGCCCAGGAATCCATCTCATCTATCCTACCACTCCTCAAGCATTTTACCTGGATTGCAAAAAAACCCACAAACACAGGAAGTACTGAGAGATACATGCCAAAAAAACAAGGAGTAAATGAGGTACATTAATTTTGTCCATAAAGATAAGAGAGATTTTTCAAGTTTTCTTTACCCCTTGAGGAGCAGAGCACCAGAGGGCAGGGTTTAGCCTTGAATGCTCAGTTTGGGGCAAGTTTTGTTTATCACCTGGACAAAGCAGCCAGCAGAGCAGAATTGGTGGCTCTGCAGCGCAAGATGGGATCAGGAATCCTCTAATGCAGGACTGCAGCTCCTGGTCTGTATTGTGAGGCCAAATTTAATCTCAAAGTTGCACTCTAAAAGGCAGCTGAAGACGACAATTTCACATCAGCCACAATTTTTGCATTCTCTGGTTCATTTCTCACAAAACCTTCTGCAGTTCCAGAGTTTCAGGGCTGGCCTCAGAAGAGTTCAAGCACAGGTTTTGGCAGCAAATCTTAGCTTTTTGTACACTGAGCAAAACACTCTTGTGTATCTTTTAGATCACAGTTTCCTACTGAAGCCTGATTTTAGCAGCATATTAGTTACAGCCTGAATTTAGATTAAATGGGGCTCTAAACATGTTCTCCTTCATTTTATCCTCAGAGCTCTTAGTTCAGACTCACCTAAGTCTATTTTCCTGGATCACCCCCCTCCTCTGCTCTTCAGCTTCGATCCTATCTCATCCCAGCTCTCTTCCTGCTAGCAGAGAGCTACAAAGGTTACAACAGGTTACAGAAAGTTACAACAGGTCATCCAACCCAACCAGCCTCAGGTAAGGGCCTGGTGGTTGGGTCAGCTCGATGAGCCCCCTAAAAACTGCGGCTGCAACTAAACCTTAGATGGCACCATAGGTCAACCCTTCCATCAATACCATCAGGTGGCATTTTCAGGCCCCCCAAATTAAGTCTAGGTTAATAAGTGCCTGTAAAGCCTCCTGCCAAGGGATATCTGACATGTTCAAGATCTATTATATCTGAAAGCATCCTGGTAGTACAAATCCTGAAAATACACATTATAACATACTCTATATAAAGGGCATTCCAGCCTCTACATCTGCTATGGTTTAGCTATGGCTTACTTTTTGCTTCTTTTAGGGTTTGGGGGCTTTTTTTTGGTTTTGGAGTCAGGCTATATTATCTCTATAGGGCTTTTTATTGCGGCGTTGCATGGGAACAAATTTTAGCTGCCAGGGAAGACAAAATGGCATATCCCACTGCAAATACATTCAGGAGAATTAATAGACAGCAGGAGAAAACCTCTGAGATGACAGAGTCTCCTTGTGTCAAGGGCAGCAAATGAAGCAATCATTGCTATAGCAGTTACCAGAAAAACTAATCATGCGTTGCTGTGCAGGTGTAAGTACCTTCTCTTATTATTTTTTTTTCCTCCTGCATGCTGTTTCTGGTGTCTTTATCAAACCATTCACAGAAATAAGTTTTTCTATATGGACTTCTAAATAAAAGTGAAATTCATGTAGGAGCTTAGAGAAAACTTGACAAGAAGATGCTTGTTAATGTAAATAAATCAATATTTAACAACCAGTTACTTTGAAACACAGTGGGTGTCTAGGCTCTCCCTCCACCTACAAATAAGGGATCAATGAGGAATAATTTGCACTATGGTGATGACACAGTGAAATCCCAGACAGCAACTAAACACCACGCAGACACTTCCTCACTCCCCCAGCAGCGTGATGAGAGAGAAGAGGAATAGTAACAGCGAGAAAACTTGTGAGATGAGAAAAATACAGTTAAACAGAAGAGAACAAGAAAGGATAATAGTAGTAGTAGTAGTAGCAGTAAAGTTAGAATATATAAAACAAGATCACCACTCACCAGTTGCCATCACAATCAGAAAATACTTGACTTGGGGAAATTAATTGGTTACCAGTCAAAGAGACTAGGATAATGAGAAATAAATATTAAGTCTTAAAATACTTTCTCCCACCCCCCTTCCTTTTTCCTGGGTTTAACTTCAGTCCCAAATTCTCTGCCTCCTCCCCCACAGTGTCTCAAGGGCACGGGGAATGAGAGTTTATGGTCAGTTCATCACACAACATCTCTGGTCTCTACCAAACCCTTGCCATGCAAATTCAGTGCAGTTACCAATATTATTCCAAACCACAGCCCTGGACCAGCCACTGAAGGAAAATTAACTCTATCCCAAAACCAGAACCACCCAGAACCAACCAGTATTCACCCTTTATTCTATGCTGTGATGTCACACCCAGGTCCAACATTTTCCAGTTCATCCCAATAAATCACAATCACATTTCCTGTCTTTTGATACACACAGTGTTGGATTGTTGCAGGCTGAAGACAGTTCTGGTTCCATCACCACTGTGTTTGTCTGGTTCTATCACCTAAATTCATTCTTGATTTTTTTGGGTGATTTTACTGCAATGAGTTGGTACAGCAGATAGTCAATCCAAAACACAACACTCTACCTGCTAGAAGAAAGAAAACTAACTCTTTCCTAGTTGAAATCAGGACAGATGCTTTACAGGAATGCCATCCTAAAAAATTCATCAATATGATGAAAAAGCTTGCAATACAAGCAGGCACTACCTAATTCTAACTAATTTTGAAAGAATACCATCCAGACTTTTAAACCAAAAAACATTATGGCTTTTGTATTTAAAGCTGTAAAACCTCATAGGGGTTGTGTTCTGCGTTAATTACGATCTGCCTAGGGAAAGGAGAGGGAAGTTAAGTTGATCTTTTTAGTAATGAGTTATTCAAAATGAAAAAAAAAACCCAAAACAATCGACTGAAACATTACAGTCAAGTCCAACACATTAACCTGGCACTACACATGGGAGGTTCCATAACAACACACATATAGGCTTAATCTGACAAATAAATTAAGCCACTGGAGTGCTCTTGTTGACCTGCTACATTTAGAATTAATCAGTGCAGGACTGACTGGGGGATGTGTTATTGAGATATTACAAACATAAAAATCATCTTTTCTTCATTAATATTTAGACATAAACAGCACCCAGCACTGGCAATCTCTGCAAGTACAGGTTTGTTTGTTGCAAAAGAACAAGATTCCAGTTGTTTTAAAGTTGTTGGGTCTGGTTCTAGGTTCTTCTCAGGAAAACTTACGGTAAGGCCATTTCAGGATGTTGTCTATGGGATGGTAAAAGGCAGAGGAGGGATCAGGATTTCTATGCCTTGTCCAGAGCAGATGGGATGTCACAATATCCAGATGCTGAAAGGGCTCAGTTGAATCAACAGAGTGCCCAGCTTACCTGAGTTATATGGACAAAGACTATTAAGAGTGACTTAAGAGTGACATAAATTCCTTTAGTGTCACCATCAGCAACACAACTGCTCCTACCTTTTGTTCTAAGGTATTGACTTCAATAAATGAAAACACCCATTTAACACTGAGGGCCACACCAAGTTCTTGGAAACAGACATCCTAAACTAAGCATTAGAAAATGTAAAAAAATGCCGCTATGAAAAATAAAAATGCTGAAACACAAAAAACAAGTGATGCTCACTGAAAAAAACAAAACAACCAAACCCAAAAAATCCCCCCCCCAAAACCCCAAACATGAACCTACATCCAGATTACGCTTTTTTCTTTCCCTTGTTTGTATTTTTTTTTTTTTTGTATTTCTCTCATACCATGCAGCACAACCAAGATAGAAAACTTACTAGTGGAAAAAGAACATGGGGAAATTCCGGTGAGAGACACCACAAACATTAAGGAAATGGGAAGAGGCCTCTTAGGAAGGGAGTTTTCTGGTCTCCAGAATAGGACAAGGCTCAGCTGAAGCATTTTCTGCTGCTGGTATGTTTGTAACTGTTGTCCTTGACTTGGGTTCTCCAGTATAATTTGGCTTCATGCTGCATCCCTTTCCTCAATAAGGAATTGCTACAGTCTTGATCTTTCCTCTCCCAGGCGAGCTATTTACACGAATCTCATAATAACTCTGAGACTCTTAATTCTCCATCCAATCTGCTTAAAAATGCCCAGTTCCTGCAGAAAGTTTTCGAGATAAACAGATCAATGTATACTGATTAACAGAGACATTCACAGCACAATCACATCTATCTATATCTATATTTATATTTTTATCTACATATCTAGCAAACTTAAGTTGAAGGATCAACCATGTCTGCCAGTACCTATTTAATTTCTTCTGAAGGTGACAATTCCAGATGGATGATGATGATGATGATATAGATTTATTTTAAGTCTAAAGTGGGTGATCCTAATTTCAGCCTATTAAGTTGTTACTGAGGTACTTGTTCTCTGCATGAAGAGAAGTCCAACTCATTTTGATCTCCAGAGGCTAAACAAAGCTTTTCTTCTTACTGAGTTATACCTTTGTAATTGTGAAGTGGGTTAGAAAATGTGAACTGCAGTTTGTCTTTGGCTAGTTTTCAAGTTTCATACTGGAGCTATTTTTAATTTAGATTTTAGACCTAAGCAGTTTTTAGCTGTCATCTGAGACAGCTTGAGTGCAATGTCCAGCATTTCTGTGAACTCAGTAAGCATGATTGAATAGGGAAGAATCTGTTGACTAAACAGAAGTACTTTATGCTGTAAAGGTTATTAGGATACAGAAAAACAAAGCTAAACATATGTAGCAACTTGACTTAGGTCAACTCAGGTAGGCAGAAATTATGATTTAGTAGTGTCTCTGAATATAAAAATTAATAGTAAAATAATAGAGATTACAAGGATTCAGTCTTTTATTTCGGTCAGCAAAAAATTGAAATTCAAGAGATTTTTCTTGCTGGGCTTGCACCCTTTGTGGAAAAAAACAAAAAACAAAACAAACCAACCAACCAACCAACCAAACAAACAAACAAAACAACACAAAAAAACAGCTAAAAAACCCAAAATGTGGATTGTATAAGTAAAACTACTGGCTTTTATCCTCTTTCCATTTGTTTGATAAGAAGGCAATACTATTTCAGTGGAGTATCAAATAGGTTTGTTCTTTTTATAGGTTCTGGGAAGTGGAGGACTAGAATTTTCCCCGCTGTAACACTGTAATTCTGTTTTCTTCAAGATTTTGATTTAATTTTTGCTTCAGATTGATTTTCTCTGGGAAGGAGATTTCCCTGGAATCTGATTCTGCCCAACTGAGTCATTGTTTCAATTCCCATGAAATTTTCAGTGTGTTTACACTCCAAAAGGCCTTTTTTCCCCAGTTACATTGGGAGACACACAAGACTAGATCCAAAGAAAGCCTCAGCTCTCACCGATGTCCTCTCACTTCATCAGGAAGGTTAAGAAGGAATATGTTTAATTTGAATGAGAAAAAGTCCCCAAATATCTGGGTTCTCAGTGGAGGGAGAGTTGGAAGAAGTGTCTGGAGAACGTGGGGAGGGTTGTGCTTGTCCATCTGCCTCTCACACCCTGGGCTGATGGGCACTTTGCTGAGGCTGTCCTGCAGAAAATCACATTCGGTTGTTGTGTTCCTTTGAAACCTAGCCCAAACACGATGCCCATCCTTCAGAAATAACCAGCTTCTTAACCCACTCCACCAGGACCTGGTGGTCCTGGATCCAACTTTATTTTAGTGTAGGTGTTATGGGTGCCTCTTCCACCCTGAGGCCAAAGGTGAACCTGGGATGTGTATGGGGCTCCTTTAGGGGAGGGAGGGCTGGGAACCAAGAGAGTCACTCTTGTTTGCTCTTGTTGCAGCTTCTCCACAGCATTTGGATAAAGATCCTTTAGATCCAACAGTGTGGCTCAAGCAGCTATTGGTTTAGGCACTCTCTGGCAGTAATTGAGGAGAAGCAGGAGGATGCTGGCTTGCCCACTGCCTACGCTCAAAAGTGATTTGGGTCCTTTATGGTTATTGAATTATCCAACACAAGGTACGTGTGATACGTAAGCCTGGCCCTGCTGCAATCTCCTTTGGAAGGCAGTATAGATCTCTGCTGTATTCCTCAAGGAAAGAAGAGAGCTTAGGAATTAATGCTGAATGGAGGAAAGTGATGTATTAAGTGCCTGGACCATAAGGAGAGTGGGATTTAAGGAACATATCTGCCTGCTGATCTCTTAGCAGCTGGTGCAAACACCTTCCCACTTGGGTTGTGAAATTCCTTCTGAGGCACTGCACAGGACACTGAGATGATGCCCAGCCATTCAGCAGTGCAAGGCCCAAGTATTCAGATCCTTCATGGATCAAGTGGGCCTGGGAGACTATTACACTGCTCCAACCTCTCCAAAGGAAGAAATGGACATAGTCAGCTCTGACACTATTCATCCTCTGTAAAGGAATCTGTACAAGAGGCAACACAAACTTTCCAAAGACAATTATATTGATAAAAGGTGCATCAATATTTGTTTAGCTTAATATCATCAATAATTAATACAGATATTTGGAACCATATCAGGATAGGGCTGACTCCAGGAACTCACACAAACACGTTCATGATAACTGTTACAATACTTGGCCATAAAATTTAAGACCTTGCTGTCACCGTGCAGCTCTGCTTCATTTAAATTACATTCATGCCTGTTATATACTAGGATTCCAATTATTATATGATACAGGTTATTAATTTGTCTTCTAAAAAAAGTAACAGGAAAGAAAGAGGGAACCATGTTACATTGCAAATATCTTTCCAGTACTGTATGTTATGACTTAGCATAAAATGCATTTTATTCCAAATTAAAATATGGCAGGGCCTTGTTGCAGTGCTTCATTACCCATTCTCCACAAAGAGCCACGGCCCCATCAATCCTGTGATGAGATGTAACCAAATAAGGTTATTATGCCAAGAAGCAATCTAGGGAGAAGCTGTTATCTGGTTTTCTACAAAAACACTTTGTAGTCTTATTGGCTTGCATTATGTAGTAGAAATTGAATTTATATTGCAGAAATTGAACTTAGGAGGCTGCAGTGAAACTTACATGCAACCCATTTTTCAGCCTAACTGTAAGATGTTAAACTTCCTTTAGAGAGAGCAGAGCTAATAGTCCAAGATCTTGAGGTGCACAGTCAGCATCTCAGTTGAAGACAGTGGAAGGAATCATGCAGTTATGATAAAAAGGGTTATACAAAAGTCATGCTGAAATCTATTTCTCACCCAAATATGGTAGAAAGAGCCATCAGGCCAGAAAAGAGACACACTATTCCTGCAGGTAATTGCAAGTGCCTTCACAAGCTTTTTATTTATAAAAACAACTACAGCCCTTGCATGTGTAAATCCTATAATTTATAAATGGAAGTTTAAATGATTTGACTGCACAGGAATGAACCTCCATGTGCATAAATATGCCTTAGGGCCTGTCTTCAGATTAGAGAAATCTTGTCCTGCGAGCTCTGCAAAATTGAAAATTTGTTATCCAGATCTTGCTTCGAAGTACTGTGACTGAAATTTTGCCAATGGGTTTATATGGGAATAAAACAAGGGCAAAATTTTTCCTCTTGGGATTTATTATTATTATTATTATTATTATTATTATTATTACATGAATTACTGTGATAATTTATCCTAAGAACTTAGAAAATGTGAAATTCCAACAGAGGATTTTCTAATGTCCACGCAACATCAGCAAGTATACAGACTTGAAGGCAGATTATAAAATAACGCATTGGGAATAGATTCATTTGAGTCAGGAAAAATATTCATTCACAGGTGTTGAAACATGAGTATTCACTTTCAAGTTATTCAGAGAGGAAAGAAAAGAAAGGGAAGAGAATGTGCATGGAAAAGGGGAAAGAACTTCCTTGAAGCCTTTTTGCCAGTTTGGGATTGAGATTTGTTAGTAAAATAAACCAGATTTCATACTTAACGATGAAACACACTCAGCAGTTTCCTTGGGAAAGGAAACAAAACTCCCTCATGTCTCTTTCATGAGCTTTTGCTGCTTAACAGCACCTTTGGTTACGCTGTGATTATATTGTTCAGTCTTGTGTTTTGATCAGTGATGTAAAACCATGTTTCATGGAGAGCGTCACCGTGTCCTGTGTTCTCTGCATTTGTAGCCACTCAGAGCCTGTGCTCAGTGGAGTGCCTCAGTGTTTGTTACGATAAATATGAGGCCAGTGCCTGTAAATATCTGACTGCTGAAATTCCAACCTTCACCAGAAAGGCATTTTGGAAGGTGTGGTTTCAGGCTCATAAGAAAGGGAATAAGAAAATGAATGCTGCTTTTAGGAGTAGCAGTTCTGGAGAAACCTCTTTGGCTTCTTTCAGAAATACCATCATTCCTGTAGAATCCATGACCAGCCATCACATAACAAGAACAGCAAGATGCACTTAGTTTTGACAGGTGTTTGAACCCCTGTCTGCCACCTTTAAGCTTGTGCTTAAAGGTTATGAGAACTCTCAGGCCCTTCTTGGAAGCTGTGTATGAGCCCATCCTCAGGACTGTTTGAGGAAGAGCCAACTCAAGACATCTGTCATCAGGCCACTGTGCTGGCAGGCAGCAGATAGTCAGAGAAAAGAGAGGAGAGCTGAAGACTCTCTAAAGTGGGAAAGATTGTACCCAACAGGAGTGAGGTCTTTAGGGGAACCGTGCTTGGCTGTGGTGATGTTGACAGACTGTTGTAGCCCTAGGGCTGCTAAGGGACCACAGCTCTCCCTGAAGGAGAGGAAACAAAGCGGAACGCAGGAGTGAAAATGAAAACCAGAGGGAAAGACACGCACCCACCCACCTTCCTAAGGGGCAACAGGGAGGAAATGTGGCTGAGGTAACAGCTTGTGTAGCTGCAGGGCTGCACAGTCAAAAGTAACACAACAGTATTAAGTCAAAATACTTGATCACAGCGAACCTGTCTCTCCCCAGGAAGTCTTCTGGATGATACTAAACTTGAAATTGACATTAGATTTACAGCTCAATTCCCTTGGGTAATGATGCTGATTACATCCATACCAAAAGAGCAAAGCAAGTTCATCTCCTTCCCCTCTGCAGTGAGGCTTCACTCATGGCTGCCACAGGAAAGTCTATGACAGGGTCCTGAATTGCTTTAGACGTTTGGCAGCTGCAGAGCTCTTTGTAAAGGAGAGAAATCTTCCACTGCTCCAGAGCAGCTGACAGCTGAAGAAGGATGATCAGCCAAATTATTTGTTGTAGCCACTCCATATACCAAGATAAGTGAGTGATTAAAGTGATTTATAGTGCTTGAGTACCCAACTGCTTCTCTCCTCCAGTATAAGATCTGCAGAACAGGTACTCAATTGCTTAATAAAATGAAAGAACTCTCTTTCTATTGACAGTAATATTACTTAAATGTAAACAGAGGAATCCCAAAAATATTGGTTTAAGGCACATTCACCTTTCACATGAGGCTTGAGTCAAAAATTCTGGGACTCAGACTGAGCTGTTTTGCTGGGACAGGTATTTAGCATGGGACTCGTCTGCCTAGCAGGCGGTAGCTACAGTGGAGTTATCTCCCTGTGAGTTACACTAAAGGCTCACTTTCTTGTCGATGCAGAACTCATCTGTCACTCAATGAACTCTACGACATGATAATCTCACTGCAGAATAGACATCTAAAATATATCAGATGAATCATCTCTGAAAATGTGTAGTTCCCTACAATTTAGCTAAATCTGCACTTGCAGCTAAGGTTTCCTGAGAACCAGGAAAACCAGGCACAGAGAAAATCCACTTAAATGATAAGCAAAATTCTCAAGTACCCTATCCATGCTGTTAGGCAGAGACCTTGCCCTGCTCTAAGCTCTTGCTCTAATTGCTACCTTAACTCCCACACTTTAATCAGAGGGTCAGTGGTCACCAGGTGAGTCACTGCTAAGAGAAAGGGCAAGGAATAAGGCTCTTCTGACAGCTCTTGTTGTCTGTCACTAAACTATTCATTCCCCAGGCCTTTTGATAAACTGAGGTAAGGAGGCTGCTGATACTTTTCAATGGTATTTGATTTAAAGCTGTAAAGCTCTCGGTTTCTTGGTGTCCTGTCAGGAATTTGACCACCAGCAAGGCTGAAAATAAGTGCTGCTGCCAAATACTCTTGGCAGGGCTCATTCATAACCAAAACAGCTCAGCACAGCCTTTGAAGGAGCACACCTGAACATTGCTCAGGGCAATCCGGTCCAAGTACATTTGCACTGCATACAGATCTGATGATGATCCTAAAGAGGCAAAAAGTTTTAGGGATAGTTGAGACACTGCACAAAGTGGTGTCATGAGCATGGACCAGATCAGGACTCATATTGAGGGCTGTGGTACAGGTCCCCAGGTATCTTGGGAATATGAGTGTACCACCATCTCTACTATAACTGCATTATTTAGCATATAGAATCTGAGAGGTTACTAGATTGAGTAATTTTGGTGATTCACACAGGAATATTCACTATTTTAAGTATATGTTTAAACATCTTATCCTGTTGAGGCTTTATAACATATCCTGAGGGGGAAAAAAAAATGTGGTCCTTGAGGTAATCCTTGGTGCTAATCTGCAGCATTTCTCCTCACATGCTTTGTCTCTATTTTAGGACAGCCAGACAGCTTTCTTTGGGAACAGCAATGCAGGCAACTCTCACCATATGCTCTGTGGGTTCCCTCTTTCTGTTTCTTAAAGGAGCTGAGAGCCTTGCCTGAAAAGAAACAAAACAGTGTGCTTTACACACACAGAAAGGGGATTTCAAGGTTTTATTTGGGACCAGAATTTTAAAAAATATTATAATCTTACACAGGAAAATTCAACAGAGAAACCTCAGAATAGTTCAAAACCCGGGACATTGGTGACCCACTTTCCCATTTGCGTCAATGTACCATTCCTCCTTGTTTCTTTTCTGACTGCAAAGGTGGGTCTCATGGAGTGAGCACCAGAGTTGCAGCTCCACTGTGGCCAACTCAAAACACAATTAAAAAAGAGAAAAGTTGTCCTCTAAATAGAATTACATGTCACAGAAATGAAATGTCCATGATCTATATTCTGAACCAGGCAGAGAAAAGCTGTGGGGAAGTTCTAAGCATAAAATATTTTATCTATATAGAAGAAAGGAGGTCATTCATTTCACAGTGTGAGCAAATCTTGTCACTGAAGAAATCATATTTTGTAAATTTTTTCCTGCACTGTGTGTTTTCTACCCTCACTTTTGAGAGCTCAGTTCTCTTTGTGTGGTACCTGAAGCATCCTGCATGACTTTCAGATGCATCAGTTGTAAAACTGGTGAAAAAGAAATAGACAGTGACAGAAAAGAGCAGCAAAAAATAATTGCCAGTGGTTTTCACAGGGAACAGAGAGAGGAAACAATACAGGATAATCTGAAGATAGACATATCTCAGTGATTACTTTCTGATTTAGTTGATGCCTGATAATTGACAGAGCTCCAATCTCAAGAGTAAGCAAGGAAAAGAGGAGGGGGAGAGTGTGAGATAAAATCAGATGGAGAGGGTTTTGTTGCCATTCATTTTCACAATTTTCATCTCCCAGCATTAAGCATTTGTGTCTTTGTCATTCTAGTGGAGATAGATGGAGAGGTAAGAACACAGAAACCTTAGTTTTATCACCACATATCCTTAAAAAAGACAGGCAAAATAGCAACATCCTTAATAAGGCAAGATGATGAAGGAAGGGGCTGGGATAAGGGGTTTCCAAGGACTCCTCCTTTGGGAAGAGGCAGGGTTTGCAGCGCTGGCTCGGCAAAGAGAGTGCCAGGAAGAGCAGCAGCTCTTCCCAACCTCCCTTGGACCAGCAGCGCTGGATGTTTGCTGGTGTTCGTGGATCACTGGGGCTTGGGAAGCTGATCCCAGTGGGGTTCATGCCTCTCTGCCAGTGCTGGCACACAGGGGCCTGGGGACAGCTGGGTGGGGGCAGCCTGGGGACATTTGTACCCCTGAGCTGCCCATGCCAAGAGGAGAGAGGTGTTTCCACCAGAGTTAGGCATCTGAATTAATTAACTTTATGGTAGGGAAGGGTTAAATATGAGCTGAAATATCTCCTCGATTCAAACTCTAGCTGTGCTTGAGAAAAAAGGCTGAATGTAATCTATAATGGGACATGGAAAAGTCCTGATTCAGCTACACATTTAAGTATATATATAATTTTTCGGCAAATATATCTTAAGCACTTGTTTATACAGTGCTGAATTAGGGCCAAGTTTCCTTCTTGATACTAGATTGTGATTTTTTTTTTTTAATACTACAACCCAATGGAAAGAAGCTAGGCAATATTTTTGTTAAAAATCTTCAGGGAACCTGAGAACAGATCATAAAAATTTGGTGCAATTTTCTCATAGGATTTAAATTGAAAAAAGAAAAAGGCAATGGTGGTTTTTATGTCCTCTAAAGTTTTTTGCTTTCTAGCAAAAATGCCTTTTCCTTTCAAAAAAATCAGAAGATACTTTTTGAGAAAAGGAGAATATTCACAGGGTTAGATAGTAAAATCCTTCATTACCAGGATGCATCCCATTTCAGAGTGGCATGTTTTTAAAGTAAATGGAGATTAAGTGAAAACAAAGTCTTGGCAAAGTTGTGTTGACGGTATCCCTGACCCTTAATGCAGAAGACAGCCCTAATGTTAGAGGATTTATGTCCTTTAGACAGAGAAAGAAATCATATTGGAAGACAACCCCAGTAACTGCAGTTCAAACTGGAATTAAATTCTTCTCTGATTCCTTTTTCTTTAGAAAGCTTAAACTGAAGCCCCTGTTTGGGGTCATGTCATTAGTAGGTCAAACATGACTGCACTGAGACTATATTGTCCCTCCCAGGTAATGTCCTGTTCCCTAAAAATGCAATATGCTGCTGAATATTAAAGTGAAAATTATAATCTTTTAATTGCAAATAAATAATAATAAATTGCAAACATATAGTAACAATAAATAATATATTGGAGTGAATCCTGCAATCCCTACAGCCCTACTCAGACCAGGTATAAGAGCAGCTTCAGAAACCTGGAGGACTTTAAATGCTAAGTGAAACATTTGATGCCCTACTTTATCCTCTTTGGTGTCCTTCATTATTCCAATTCACAAGCAGATATTGTTGTTTAGCCCAGAAACTTGGGTTTGATCATAATATTTTTTTCAGAAAGCTGTGCTGGCTTTAAGGACAAGCAAGTAGAAAATCTATCATTTCCTTTGGGAATTTTTCCAGCAGCTACATTGTCATGCTAACACAAAACACATCCTTTTTTCAAATTTAGCTTTGTCTTCACTTCTAGACACTGGTTCTTGTTATCCTTTTTTAGGCTGAAAAGCCCTTTCAGAAGCAGGACATTTCCTGTACATCAGTACTCCCACAACAGCAATCCAAGTTGATTTTAATCTCTTCCATTAACTGCATGGATGAACCAAAGCATCCTGGTTGGGGACATCTTCCTCTAATACTAAAAAAAATTTTATACCTTTCACTTGCAAACCTTTTAAAATTAATGCAGTATGAAATATGGACTAAGAGCTATGAGGAACAAATTCAGTAGACGGTGAATTTGCTTTCTGACTTGATATCTACGATCATCTTTTTACTTTCTTTTCCTCTTCAGGAAATATTGTTTTAGTGGGAAAAAAAAAAAAGATTTGTTCAAAACATTTGGGTATTTTCTAACATGTAAGAGATCAGCTGTGCTGCAGCTGGAGCCAGAGGCTCTGGTGTGTGTTGGGCATATTGCATCTACTGCAGCAGAAACAAGCTGTGCATTTGCCCAGCATCACCTGGATGGAAATATGGGCCCTCAGCTCCAGCTGAAGCCCTGCTTCTACATTTTGGCTGGGGCCACCTCAGCCCTCTGCAGTTCAGCAGATGTAGAGGTGTCTGCAATCTACAGGGCCATGCTTGTGTGCCAGCATGGCTCATCCCTTTGCAGGTCAGATTATCAAAGTCTTCCTGCTTATTCTTGCTACTATAAAGAAGTCAAACTCACCATTTTCAATCCTAACTTTCTGGGAATTCAAAGTTTATTCCCTCAGCTTCTTTGCCATAGGAAGATTTGTTGAGCTGACTGAGAGGGAAGAGAATGAAACTTGATGCTGCAAGTTTATTGCCTCCAAGTGCTTTATTCATAAGAACTTTAGCAATGGCATCAGAGGAGAAACACACTGCTCCTGCATAGGTGCTTAAGGATTATCTGCAATTCAGGCTCCTGTACAGACTCTGAAGAGCTAAATCAAAGCCTTTTTTCTCCAATATGTAAGAAGACTACCTGATCCAATAGTCTATGGCAACTTTAGGAAGCAAAAAATAAGGGTTGAAAGGATTGAATTTCAAGTCAAAGGACTGTTGCATTTTAAATCCTTCTGACTTCAAAGAAAGTTTAAGATACGTACTTCATAACTGAGTTTATAATCTTACTAATTCCTGCTGCTCCATTGTTATAAGGGTTTTATATTCAGAGTCCTCAGCACAGTGTGACCCTGCACCAGTGGAGACCTTTAGATGTAGCCCTTATACTACATCACAAAAGTTAATTTCACAAGTCCTGCTAAGCACCCTGTGTTTATACAATGAGACCAGGCAGCAAAGTTTTCCTGTTGTTCCTTAATTTATCTGAGCTATTACCTGCAGAGCCTCCACACCTCCCAAAGGCTAACTAAGCAAAGGCTATATTTTTCAGATGATAATTTACTTGTTATGAAGCACTTAACTCTTAATCTTAGTGGAGCATGACTATTTTAGGAGATATCCAGGAATTTTGTAGTTCAGCAGGGTTTAGCTGTACCCTTCATTTCCAATACAGCGATTTTTGCAAAGCAAAGGAAAATTAGTAAATGAAACTGGTGAAAGTTCTGAGATCACAGAATAGTATTACTAGTCTAGTTCTCCCAAAATCATCACTCCTAGCGATATCAAGCCCAAACTTTCTATGAAGAAAAAAAAAGAGATAATTACTTAGTTGTGAAATGCTGATGAGGCAGATAGAATTCAGCTGCCAGAGCAGGCTCTGTCAAACTGCATAACTTGTTTCTTTAACTTTTAGAGAAAAGAAGGATAGTCCATGGATTTAGAGTTAAGATTGGAAACAAGCTTTGCAGAGAAGGATAGCTACAAATGAAAAACCAGCATAATTATTTCATAAACATCTTCATCTCCCTGATCTCCATTCAAGCTAAGTTTAGTTATTGGTCCAGTTAATCAGCTGAATGGCATTATGAGGAATCACAAGGTGTTAGGGAATCCTTTGCTGCCTCAAGTCCTGAAGAGAGAGCATCTGCTCCACAGAAGACAGGTAGACTCTCAACCTGCTCTGTTTCTGCTCTCTGCTCCCCCATTTTAAAGCCCTTTGACACTCAAGATGCAGGATTTTCTTCCAAGTGTTTTAGAAGTTCCAGCTGGGTCCATCTGAAGGACAAATTACCCGTTACTTGAACCATCATTTGGCTTTACCTGTTTATCTTTTACTTTCTTACTCTCTCTAATCAAGTTACAGATCCCACATATGTGGATCTTTCACTAATGTTATTTTTCATAGAGTAAAACCTGTTTTTCTGGCCACATATGGGAAAAAAGGGATCCTTTTTGCTATTTCACTTGAGCAGAATTTTTATATGCTGCAATCAATCACCTTCTGTACAAAATAGCAGGGATAGAACAGAGATTTGAGCACAGGCTTCAAAAGCAGAGGGGTGGACCACTCAGCAATTTCATACTGATGAAAAGTTTTGCACAGAGATCTTTAAATTTAGTTGAAAAATTAGTACATTCTGTTGAACTGTATATATAACCTGTCTAGATCATAGAGTCCTTGTAAAGTCACCTAGGAAGTTAGTGCTTTGAAAATTAGCTAATCAATCCCCTGCACACAATCCTCAATCTACCTACAGTTTTTTACTCCCTTAGCTTTTAGTTTCACCTGAAAAGGTAAAAAGCTGGCATGCAGCTCAGAGAATGCTTAAATTAATAAAAATTAACATACTTAAATACAGATAAAATGCATGCTTTTATGGGTTTTTTTTAAAAAAAAGAAGTGTAGTCATAAGACATGGTAGAGGAAGCAGGGAAAAAAACCCCACTTGTTTGGTACCTGAGGTTATTCACCAAAGAAAAAAAAAAATCACTTTTCCTGTCAGACTAAATGCACAAGCAGAATGCAAACCAAGGCTTATATTGTTCAAATCTCTGAATATCCTTCCCAGGTGGCCCATCTGCAAAAAGCTTGCGTGCGAGTAGATGATCAAGGCATAAAAAGATGAGACAGCTGAAAAACTGAAGTATAACAAAAGGCATAGACTAGATGGTATTCACCAAAAAGTAGGTGAATACATATTTGTGTACACTTAAGTATAAAATAAGTGAGCTACGAGTTAATATCTAGCCTTTTGTTTAAAACTGTGTTAATACCAAGGAGTAAATGGCCTTATGGGTGCTGGTTTAAAGGATGGTGGCAGAGGAATCAGGGAAATGAATCTTTGGGGCAGGATGGCTGTCACACTGGGTAAACTGGTAGAAGCTGTAGTATATCAAAAACTAACGACACATTGACCAAATCTTGGATATATTAGGAAAAGCTGAGACTTTTGTAGAAAAAGAAAAAGATAATGTTGCTCAAGTCTATTGGAGTACTTTGAACGAAACTTGTCTGTACACAAAGGACTGTAGTCTGATGAGATATTTCCTCACATTTCCTGAAGGCTTTTGAGAAATTTTCTTAGCAGAAATTCTTTAAAAGTTAGTTGTTTTGGAATATGATTGTGAAAAATCTTTGCATGGATGAGCAGATGGCTGGAAGGTGGGAATAAAAGGGCAGGAATGTGCAAGGTTGTCCCCAGTGCCACCCTACAAAGGGTTCCAGCATATATATTTTTCAAATTATACAGAAAGGATGTGGAGAAGAGCCTTGTCAGTGAGGAGGCATGCTGATATTTTATTATTCAGATTAGTAAAAGACAAGTGAACTGAAAAGAATTGCAAAAGAATTACAGTACTATGTGACTTTATGACTAAACAGCAGATGAAATTTAAAACCAAAGTGTGAAGTAATGAACTTCATTTTAAAAATGCCAAAAAAACCCAAGCACATTCTTAACTTTACATACATGATTATGGGATGTGAGCTAGTTATCGCTACTCAAGAAAAACATCTTGAGGTTAGAAAAGCCACTTTCATGCATCTATTAGCTGGGTGCTCACTGACAATCAAAAAATAAAAAAATACAAAGCAAAAGAATAGAGAGTAGAACTGAAAACACCATTATGCCATTATATGAACCCATTAAATAATCCCACATTCAAAGTAATGAATGCAATTTTTATCCTTCCTCTTGAAAAGGATACAGACAATTGGATAATACTCAGAGGAAGTTGCAAAGGTGAACAGAGGTACAAAATTATTTCCATATAAGCCACTAGACTGAATAGAACCACCAGCAAAGGTAGAAGTATTGAATGTCACAGTGGAGGAGGTAAGGTGGTGATTGCACTTCATCCTCATAATATAGGACTTCGAGGTCATCAAGAAATGATGTGAGGTGGCAAGTTTAAAACAAAACCAACCAAAAGAGTGGGTAATTTTTTGCACTATGAATATGTAAGCTGTGGTAGTTTTGTCAGACTTACAGATGTTGTAAGTGCTAAAAGTCTACATAGACTTAAAGAAATTACTGTACAAGTTTAGGGGAGAAAACTTGGCTGGACAGAGAAGCCAAGTCCCAGGCCTTCCCTTGACCAGGCATAGGGGGAGGCTGGGTGGATGCAGCTGCCTGTTCACACCCTACTCTCTACTTGTGTGACAGCAGCACTCAAAAATGGCCTCAAATAAATTATTCTGCATGTCTTAGGAAAAAAGGAATTGGCTGAGGCACAATCCTTTCTTCATATCACCCCAAAATGGAGGAAGGTTGTACAGTTACTGTCCAGGCCAGAGAGACAGTTTTGCTAGGAAAGCTCAGTGGGAAAGACAGCCTGCACCTCTGAGCAAAACAAGAGCAGAGGCTCAGCCCCTGCCGCCTTCTCCTGCATGGACAAACCCACATCCCAGCCCACCTCACTCTCTGGGCCCTGGGAGGTGCCCACAGCAGTGCTGTCACCATGGGCTGACCCCACCTTGGGGAGTATGTGCCCCTTCCCAGGGCTCTGCTCTCAGGAGCTTCCAGCCACTCCTTTCATCTGCAACCTCACTGAAGTTCAGCATCTGGCCTGGCACTGTCACTGGGGATGTCAGGTCACCAGAACTGTCCCATTCTCCCCAGCCATCTGGAAGCTGGCAGCTTGGTGGGAGCAAGTGTGAAGAGGTCTGAGCTGCTCCTGCTGACCCTCCTTTGCTCTGGCTAGAAAGTGCCTGAGTGTCTTTAACACCATGAACATCAGGCCCTTTGTATTCAAACAAGGATGAGGTTGCTGCATGATTAAAATAATCTAATGGCAGAAAGTCCAGAGGGAATTTGCAGCTTTTACCATAGTGGATCTTCAAACACAAAAACTTTAAAAAGCAGTAACATATCTGTATAATTCACAGCTGATTTATAGCCTAAGTGACAAATGTCTTGGGGTTTAAAAAATAATCTCTTCTATTTCAATTTCCTCTGTATCCCTCAGCAAATGTATGCACCACAGCCTGAGAGACACTACTAGCCCTGCTGAAGGATATTTTGATGAAACAGCTTCTGCAAATAAGTGTATTACTACAGCAGGAAAAAGAGCATGAATACAGCGAGGTGCAAAATGACACAGTCAGCATTACCATACATATTTACCTAGGCTAGAGCTCCATGTAAATAATATATAAGGAATGTTTCTTTGCTGTGTCCTAAGGGAGGAACAGCAGTTATAACAGATCATCTTAATAGGATATAGTGTCTAGGAGGCCCAGGAAAATTCCTGATGTAAAACTTCTGCCGTAGTGTAAAGATGTGCTTGCCTATGACCTAGCTTTTACAAATGCTTTGATAACCCATAAAATGCCTTTTGGGCAATATTTATTTACACATAACTCATCTGAATTTACACAGAAGTGCAAAATGCACAGAAAGCTGCTCAACACCAAGGCCCTCCCATTGAAAGATTGTTCCTCAGCCATCATCCTGTTTGATTCTTTAGTATGGAGATCGAGGGTGACCATGATTCATCTGGGATGACAGGAAACACGATGGAATGGTAACAGAGAAAGCTGATTGCAGGGCTAAATGTGTGTGACTGCTGGGACTGGGGAGAAAGGAATGGGGTTGGCACCACTTACAGAACAGAAGCAATAAGAGGAAGGTCTGTAAAAAAGAAGTAGCAAAAAACCCCATGGATGCAAGAATAGTTAGAAGAGATTTGTTACTTTAGGGGACTGTAATCCATAAAGGCTTGGAGTGAGTAATAACATTAGAAGAAGCCTAAGCACCAAAGAGGATGCAGAGGAAACTGAGATCTAGAGACATGGCCAAAAAAACAGTTGTCAGTGTGAGTTCAGGGAGAAGCTAAAATTGGGTGTGAAAACAAGCCAGAAAAATGGCTGGGGGAATATAAAATGGAATTAATGGTTTTCATCAGCATTTCCAGTTAGTTGAGAGGAGAAGGAAACCAGGGAGGTAATAAGATTAATGGGAAGCAGGTGAGTACAGCCCTGGCAAGGTGCTGGGTGTGATGGGTAATGACTTATAAAATCAGCTTTGCTAGTGCTTTTTCTCTCAGAAATGTTTAATGTTGAAGGAGTGGACCACTTAAAGGCAGCTAATAGCTGGGAATGCAGGATTGATCAATGGAGGAAAGAACTAGGAATAAAGAGCAAGCAGAGACATCAGAGTGAGAAAAACAAGGAAGAATGAAGGAAGAAAGACAAGATCATGAGGAAAGAAAGATGGAGGAGGCTGCAGCTTTGAGCTACCTTTTCACAATTTTTTAGTCTAGGAGTTCTATCTGGGAGCTGAAATCATAACTGAAGGAGCATAGGGCACATGCTTGCAGGAAATTCCTCCAGCATCCCTGAGCCCTCACTAGGCCCGTTAACCATATGCTGGCAAAGGTTAATCAAAGCTGGAATGCAAAATTAAGTTTTGGGAGAGAGCTTGAACATGTGAGGGGAAAGCAAATGGAAGAGAACTACACAAAGCATTAAGGACAGGAGTAGATGAGAGAGGAGAAGACTTCATCACTGAGATAATCCTCCAAAGAAGTGCCTGAAGCCACTTGTTACTCACATTGAAGACAGCATGCAATAGAAAGTAACTGAGAGAGAGCTATAATCACCACAGAATCATTATAAATGCTGAAACATATCTCCCTCATGATTACATTAGCAGCTGAATCACTCAGATTTTTCATTAGTCTGTGGTGGAAAAAAGAAGAGAAACAAAGAATTGTATTTTTAATAAGAAGTTATTTTTCTGAGCAAGCAAGCAAATCACAAGCCAGCATCCCAGAAGAGAGTTCCTGTGCAGAACTCATTGCAGGTTAGTTGTACATCATTTTATATTAAATGTTGGACATGTTGTAGAGACCAGCTTGTTGCCGTTTCACGTTTCCCAGTGGAATGCTGTTTCCTCACTGAATTCTTTCTCTTGACAGCTCTGGTAATACTCTGGATGTGATGGGTAATGGCTTGTAAATTCTGTTTAGAAAAAAAAAATTGCTTTTAGTTTGGCATTGTGGAAAATCTATTTTTCTTCCATTCAGATGTTTTTGCACCTGGATACCAGAGCTCAGACATGGGCAATACTAGGGCAAGGGAACATGAGAGCTCCCTTTGCTTTCCACAAGCAATAATCAGTATTTTAAGACACATCCCTGAGAATAAGGGTTTAAGGAACATAAGGACAGTCACTTTTTCTGGATCTTCCTCTGGCTGTGAGACTGAAATCACAGCTCCTCATTTTCAGTCAGTAGTATCCTAAGGTTTCTCAGAATAAAAAGTGTCTCCATTCTCTTTGTGCCATGCAACAATCAGAGCCAGTACAACTTTCTTTTCCATGGGTGGCCCAATAAAACCTATATGGAATATGAATTTTCAGCCATTTCAGACAATATTTTTCATTGTGTGGAGGAAACCATGCCTGGAGAAAAGACAGCAGCCTGTCCTGGCCTCCTGCTTCCTTCCCAAGCCTGAAAGAGCATAACTGGCCTCATGCAATAGGGAAGGATGTTCCCATGAGCTCACAGCACAATTTCCTAGCTTTTTTTTTTCCCATCCATTTATCCTTTATCACTCAAATGTAAAGCTTCTTCCAGGCACCTCTGTGTTTTCCTTAGGGCTATTATTGCTTGTCCTTTAGGTAGCAAAAACTTGTACACAACATGAAAGGGAGCAACAGGAAATACAAGTAGTGTAAACCATGCTGAGTTTAGGTGTGGGAGACTTTGTTCCAACCCCTGGCTGCAATAATCCACTACAAACAGAGTCACTAGTTTGTACATCCACACCATGACCAAGAGGGTGGCTGTAGCACCACAATATCAACAACTTTACAAGTACAGACAATTTAGAGAATTCAAAGCATTTTATACGTGGTAATTTTTATTATATTTTACAAAAAAAATGGCAATAAACCAGCAGAGACTAATTCTGCTTTCACACCAAGGGATTGCAGTTGTGAGGTGTTAGAATAAAAACAAAATTCAGGGTTTAACTTCCTGTATATTCCCCTCCTGTGTGAGCTATTCCCATCAGTCTCTCCCCTCTGTTTGTACAACATGCTCCCAGGCCTTGCCAGCCCCAGGTTTTCACAGCTATTTGTTTTATGCTATTAATTTAAGCTGATTTTCCTAAGATGAGCAGTAATTTTCCGTCTGCTTTCCCATCTCCCAGCATAATGGGACACAGCCTTGAGTAAAGCTTTAAAAATGCAGGAAGATGCACAATGCATACCAGTAGCAGCAATGTCAGTAATATTTTCAGTCTCCCTCCTGAAAAATTATTTATTATAAAAAGAGATAGGAAGAATGCCTTTAAAATCAGAAGGGGCTTGATGCACAGAACTTGTTCTTGTTGGACCTCTGTGTAGCATGAGTCCAGGGTTCATGTATTATTTCATGATTCAGGTGCAGTAGCTGTAGTTGGATTAGAACTTTTTTCTGGGGAAAGAGGGTTTTCTTTTTGGTCAAACATTGCACCCTTAGTGCTAGAACATCCATACTATGTCTCAGCAAGAATAGGCATAGTCAAACCCTTCTGGAACCCAAAAAGGCAGAAGCACAGCAATTCAGGAATGACAGCAAAACTGCTCCTTAAGTCAACTGGTGGCCAAAGACTATTTCTCCAAGGCTGGTGGGTGCTCATGCACAGGCAGCACTAGGTGATAGTGAGTGAAAATTACAGAGGTGAGTGAAAAAACAATCAGTGGAAATATCAAATGACAATGTTCAGCTCGCACTGATGGGTACATGTTTCCTCAAGAAGCATCACTCAGGCAAAATCTCCCCTCATTGCCATCTGGACTTCCTCAGGAGGTGCAGTGGATACTTGTGTGCTTTTCCCAAATTCTGCTATCCCTGTTACAGATAGCTGCAGACGTGTGCACAAATCCTTCAGTTGTACAGTATGAATCCCACCACTGTCTCAGGTAAAACTGCAGGCTGGCAACTTTTTTTTTGACAAATAAGCAGCAAGTAATGAATGGACATAAGCAGAATGAGATTTTAAAAGAAAAGCTGGGTAATCCACAGGTCATGTAACCAGTAGGATAAATAACAGATGGGCAAAGATAATCTTGGATTGGAGGCTGAACAGTGAAAATGCAATAGAGTGACTCAAAATGAACTTGCAATATGAAACTGTCCTTGACAGGATCCCTGACACTGACTCTCTTTGTACTCTAGCAAGGATTTACAGTCAGGAGCTGTAGAATCGAGCTCTCTCTGAATTGAAGCAGGAAATTAAAGGGAAAGAAGACAAGAAGGCAGCCCTTTTAATCCTGAGAAAATACCTGGGTCTTCTATTTATAGAAACAAAACATGGTATTAATGTTTAAAATAAAGTGACAACCAACCATTAAATCTGCCACAGACAGGAATAGAATTCTTTCAGGGTTACTGGAGTCAGTGATGATCTAAATAGGCATGAAATTAGGTTCTGAATGATTGTACTGTTGCTTTCCTTTTCTTTAGGGCCACAACTGGGATATTCACATCACCAATATGGGAAGCAGCCACTGTTTCTGGAAACAAGCCAGCACAGGGAGCCTCCTAGGAGAGAGGTTGTTTGTAGCAGAAAGCAAAGGGCAGCATGAGTGGCTGTTTCTTGGCTTTACTGGAAGCTGTATGCTCCTCTTTCACTGTGTGGAACACACTCCCTGGGGAAAGCAGGCTTTACCCAGCTCACTAAAGTCTCTCTGCTATTCAAGCTGCCTAATTACAAATTACGTCACATCAACTCATCTGAAGGCTGCNTTTTTTTTTTTTTTCTCCTCTTTCACTGTGTGGAACACACTCCCTGGGGAAAGCAGGCTTTACCCAGCTCACTAAAGTCTCTCTGCTATTCAAGCTGCCTAATTACAAATTACGTCACATCAACTCATCTGAAGGCTGCTAAGTCTCAATTCACTTTGAACATTTCACAGATAGCTACTAATCACAGGCAGGCTCTTCTGTGCAGCTCAGGAAGTGGAGTCGTCTAATCTGGTAAATCAGTGCCCCTGCTGCCACTGTTCTCTGGGTAAACTCAGGACATGTGTGACCTGGGGGTGACCTGGGTTTCCCACACTGCAGCCAGCAGATTTATAAAACCAGAGTGGGTGTGTCATGAGTAGAAACTCTCTGGTAGGGTGGGAATTGAGGATGATTTCGAAGAGTTATGGGCCTTTTGCAGGGTTGTACTCTAAACTGGATGCTTTGAATTTTATGAATTAATCCTTTTCCAAACTAGAGAAAAGAGGCTTTCTACCTGGAAAGTTACTGCTGAAGCCAATAATTCAGTATTGATCTTGTTTACTGAAAGTATGAATCTCTTGGCTCCTGAGGATTTGACACTGAAGAATGGCTGCAATTCATTCTGCGAAAGATCCCCAGAAAGGCACAAATTCTCTTGTTGATTGCATTGAAGTGCTATAACCCAGACAAAATCACAAAGGACCTTTCCTGAAGTATTACTTACATGTCTTGACATATCTGCAACTTCTCTGGAAGTCTGCTTTGCTACCTCACTAACTCTCCCAGGAAATGAGAACAAGCTGAAAAGCAAAATTTGTGACCCAAGAAGCATTCTCAGATTTGAAATTTCTTCTAGTACCACAATGAAAACACAGTGTTGTTTGTTTGTGGTTATTTTTTTCTTCCCTTAGCACAAAGTAGTTTCAAATAAGGTACTTGTCCTTACTGAAATATTTTTCTCTTGAGAAGTACAAGTCATTCTGTTTACTCAGAAATTGTTGGATTTCATTTTGTTATCTTAAATTGGATGGAGCTCTGAGAAACCCAATCCAACTTCAAAGTTGAAGATGTTGCTTCTCATTGCCAGGGGTTTGGAATAGATGATCTTAGGCATTTCTTAGGTGTTTGATCACAACCTCCCTGCAGGTAGAAGCCAAACTCCTCTTGATTTTAGCAGTGTACCTTTACCCCTAGGAGCAGATCAGAGTGAAGGTTACAAAAGCAGAATTTCTGCAGCCAGCCCAGGGATTCTCAAAGCTGTCATGAACCAAAAGGAAAGTCTGGCAGGTTTCAAAGAGTCATTTACCAACTGTCCCCCTTTTATCTCACTGTGGAGGTAGGGGAGGAAGGTAGTGATATGTGGAGACAACTAGATCCAGATCCTTCCCTATTTTGAAGGCTTTTCTCACTCTTCTAAAATAAATATAAGCAAAGTGGTGATGTAATTTACCTCTCAAATGACAGAAAAGCTGCAACAGAAGACATGTCTTGCAAGGTGACTATACTTGGATATCTGGACAAGAATACCCAGTCTCTAAGAATTGAAAACACCTTCAAAGTGCTCTGTCCAGCTGCTAGACAAAGGTACAGAAAAGCTGTACTGTTCAGAGCTGTGACCAAATGGCAGGGTTTATAACTATGATTTTTTTTTTTTCTCAGACTTTCCTATCTTACCTATTATTCATATTTCTTCCCTTTGTTTTGGTAGAAAAAGAGTAAGCCAAACTGAGGAATATGGATAATACTGCCCTGGAAGTTGTGTGGTAAAGTAGAGAATTTAATGGAATGAAACCTTTGTATCACCTTTGGGTCTGACTTGATGTGCTGTGGGGCGGCTGGGGATCCTGGCTGGGTATATTTAGATCTTGAGGCTTTTATTCAGCAAGGCATTTAATCATGTGCCTTAACATTATGCTCCTGAGAGCTCCTTCTGGACTTCATCAGGAGTCCTCACCTCTCTGACCTTGTTTGTGAACATGTAGTTACATCATTACGTTCATCTGCATCACGGACCTTAATTAGAAAAGGACTCCATCTGAAAGGTTCATAGCAGAGCTGAGGACAGGGGGGAAATCAGCTTTTGAAACCAAGTCACTCTGTGTGACAGCCCTTACCTGTGGATTTCTGCATCTGAAGGTCTTGTCCAGGAGGGTGCTGCCTTCTGTCTGCCAGCCATGGGGGTACAAATAGTGTTGCTCCTGATTCAAAACAATTCCAATGTCAAACGCAGTAATGACTTGTGTTTTCATAAAATGAGGCCAAACAAACTAAAAAATGAGCAGCACAAAGTGAACACTGACATTGCATAATAAAAAAAAGGTTTCTGTACAAAGCAGTGATAAAAAAGTTTATATTTATCATCCTACTTAATTGTATTTGGTCTAAAATTAATGAGCCTTACCTCTACACTCCATTTAAGACAATAGTTAATTGCTTCATTTTAATAAATTTTGACAGAATGGTGAGTATAACAATGACTGAATGCTTAATTATTACCTAGGCTAGAAAATGAAGATATACAGTATTAATGTTATAAACAATCTGAAAAATAATTAGGATCCTGAAGGTAGAATAAGCAACCCATTAAAAACGCGGAAATAAATGAACTTTCTTATCCAACATGGAAAAACAAGGTCTTAGAAGCCAGAAATCTCGTTGCCTGGGATTTTAGCTCAATGAATTCCTTGTTCCCCTCCTCTGTGTCTATGACGTGTTCAAAACCTGTCAGCAACAGCATCATGGGAACACAAGAGAGGCAAGCAAGGAGCAATACATTCATGCTGAACAGCTATTGAGGCATGAACTATTTCAGCTTCTGACAACAGCTTGTGCTGTGCAGGGTGGATATAGGAACTGCATTAGGGAGCTCAGCTTCACAGCAGCCTCAGTAGAGGAAAGGGGCACCCAACAGATCTGGAAACTGAGGGTCAGAAATGAAAACTTTGGACAGAATTAACCTTCGCTGCAAATATGTTCTGCACCTCAGACACACAGTGTTGTATTTCTAAACCCACAAAACTGTGGGGTGTGGGGATGCTGTTTCTACTCCTACCACTTAAATTATTATAAACCTCTCTTTTTCCCTGCTTGTGCTTCCTCTGTGGGCATTGGAAGCTCTCTGGAGCAAGGCACATCCCCTTGTAAGTGGAGTGAAGCAGGAGTCGTTGTGTCTCCAGGACATCTCTGTCACCTCCACAGCTGCACCAAGGACCCCTCAGAGAGGTGAACCCTCCTCAGCAGGTACCTTCTGAGGGCATCATTGCAGTTACCCCCCTTGTATGGCAGGGGCACAGCAGGGGGTGGAGGGAATTTGGATAAATATTGCTGCAAGTGGCAATATTTCTTCTCTCTTTCACCTCTCCATGTGTATTTTTTCTTAGGAGCAATGTTACCAATCTGATGTGAGAATGTTTCCAAAAACAGCCTCTTCATCGTGCACTGAAGGAAAAGTCTAACTTTTTATTAAATTCTTGCATCCCTCAAATCTTTGAGATGCATAATATTAGACTTCATCTCTGATTTTCCCAGTTAAGAGAAATTAGGTTGTTTCAGAAGTACAATGACAGTTACTCTAGATGATTTTTAACTAGCACATTGTACAGAAACCATTCTACCTCTCCTTTTGATTTACAAATTATTATATTTCCCAGAAGTCCAAAGTCCTGTTTGCATTCATTAGCAAAGCTGCTGCCTAAACTCTGGACATTTTCTGAAACATTTTCTGTTTCTTTGACAAATCTCTTTTCTTGGCAGTTTGCAGCACTGTATTTCCATTTTCACAACTGCTTTTTTGCTTTCTTGTTCCATGACTGATTGTGCTCTGTTTATCTATATTTAATCACATTCACTATTTGATATTACTTCGGAGTCCAATTTCAAAGCCCATTATCATCTGTGGGTCTTTAGCATTACTTAAAAACCAGGAAACCTTGATTTCAGTCTCATTATACCCAATGTTAATACAAACAATAATAAATCTCACATCCTACAACTGGCTTTTGCAGAGTCTCTCATGGATGTTAAATTTTCTTTTAAAGGAGATGGTTTCTAGAATTAACCTAATTTTAAACACTGCGCTAATATCTCATGCCTCTATAACTCTGCTTCTTAGTTGTTACTTTAATTAGGAACCAAAGAATTGTGTTAAAAGCTTTATGAATTTTCTACCCAATGTAGTGATTGGTTTCATTACAGAAGCCTTTACACTTAAGTAAAGCTCATGTTCTAACAAGCCAGCGAAGCATAACCCTTTTTTTTTATGAAATCGCATGGGGTTTCCAAAGCAGAGCCTGTACCACATTTTGTGATTTTAAAAACAGATTCCTCCTTTAAACCAGGTCCCTTCACAGGAGATAGGACATCATTCAGCTGTTTTTGGGGATTTTGTGACTGATCAAATGTGCAGCCTGACCAGAGTATGAAAATCCTGACAATGGCTGCTACTTCTGCCTCTTTTTTATTTTTTTATCATGGCTGCTCACTGGCACTGTTTTTCTAACAAATTTTTGCAAGATGAGCCTGTTTCCCTGCTTTTCTACTCTGTTTTCTGAATCCCATCAGCTAGGGCTCGTGCACCCTGGCTGAAGCAGGATGCTCCCCTGAATTAGTCCTTGAAGCAATTCCTATTCACCCAGCTTTGAGACCTGTAGAGCAAGGTGGGGTTTGTGTGCTTTGACTTTTCCATGACTGTTTGATTCAGAGCCTCTGTCAAGACATTTCAACCACTGCACTGCTTGTGCCAGGCAACACTTGAGACTTCTCTCAGCAGCTTTATACCTTTTCCCCCAGGTGAGACTATGGCAGGAAAGTTACCTTTGTGCCAAGGACAACTGTGCCAATGCCCAGAAAACCTACTGAGCTGTTATTTTTGGAAGTCAACTTCCCCCCACCCCGGATCAGTAGAAACTTCTGAAAGCTTGACAGCAAACATCTTCCAGGCTTGGGTTTTCACTGAGGTTCCTCCTGCCTTTCAGCCCTTACTCCTCCTGAACTCTGCTTGCATGGAGACAATGACTGGATTTGCTCTTCACAGCTCCAGGGCAGACCCAGATGTTCTTGTAACACATTTCAGCTCATCAGTATCAGGGGTGGCCAGTTTCTGTATGTCCTGTGCTTCCCACAGCTTTTTCTTCTTTGCTGCTAGTATGATGGTGAAGAAGGGAATTGCAGGGCTAGACAGAGAATCTGGTTAAAAAGGTAATTAAATTAGAGATAAGGGAAGGAAATTAGAAAAATATATCCCATAGTCATGTGGGATATATCCCATAGTCATATGGGTCAAAAATGAATTTTAGACATTCTTTTTCCAAAGGAGGAGTAAAAATCTTTGACAAAGAGAGTAATGAGTAAAAGCTGGACAGTTTTATCTGGAAGTGAAGGTAACCCTATCAATTTCATTAACTGCTTTAATATCTTTGAAGATGAGAATTGATTCTTTAGAGCTCACCTGTGTGGAGGGAAAGGCGAAATAACAGAAGGGAAATTGGGAACTTGGAACAACATTTCAGTTTACAACTCTGTAAAGAACCTCTGGTGTGTTGACTTACTTAACAGGAGGGTATAAAACCTGGAAAAGGGAAAGTAAAAGACCCACATTTGAGATATATTCTGCCTCTGATGATACCCCAGCTCATACTGCTTATTTCCTGCAGAACTCAGTTTTGCAGGTGTGTTTTACAGACAAAAATTACTAGATGGCTTCCCCAAGATCATGTGGGGACACCAATCAGAACCCTTTATCCTGCCCTGAGCAAATAGGTGACCTAAGCTATGGGAGTCACTCAAATCTAGGAGTATAAGGAGGTAGAAGAGATTTTATTTTTTCTATCTCATAGCAACTGAGGCAGTATGACTATCAATTGTGCCTTTTCCTAGGGCGACCCTCAGAATATTCTTGATGCAGAAAATTCACCTGATGTAGTCAGCACCCAGTCTTAGAGAGGAAGACCTGAAAGGACTGCAGTAAAAACTGACTTTTGGAAGGGTTGAGAATTAATAAAAATCAACTTCTCAAACACTTGTGGTATTATATATTCCTGACAAAAGAACTGAGGCTGCCAAATATACTGCTTAAACCAGGCTAAACTAGCTCATAAAAAAATAGGTGATTCTAAGGAAATGATCATAAACCTGTCTTTGGCCACACATCACTTTTGAACTTCCCGTCAACCACAGTACAAGACAAGATTATGGGTTTTTCTAGGGAAAAAAGTGAAATTTATTTCCCTGTAAATAAATCTTTTTTTATTGCACTGGTTTTAGCTAGGATAGAGTTAATTTCCTTCACAAGAGCTATGCCTTGGATATGTGTTGAAAACAGCATTGATAATACAGGGATGTTTTAGTTATTGCTGGGCAGGGCTTACACAGAGTCAAGGCCATTTCTCTTCACCTGACACCTCCAGACAGGAGGCTGAGGGTGCACAAGATGTTGTGAGGGGACACAGCCAGGACAGCTGACCCTGACTGACCACAGAGATATTCCACACCTTATGGCATCATGTCCAGTACACAAATTTGGGGGAAGGAGAAGGAAGATGTTCAGAGTGATGACTTTTGTATTCTCAAGTCACCTTTATGGATGAGGGAGCCCTGCTGTCCTGGGGATGGCTGAGCACCTGCCTGTCTGTGGGAAGCGAGGAATGAGCTCATTCCTTGTTTTGCTTTACTTTTGTGTGTGACTTTTGCTTTACCCTTTAAACTGTTTCTGTCCCAACCCACAAGTTTTCTCATTTTTTCCCTTCCAATTGTCTCTCTCATCCCACTGGGAGGAGCTGTGTGAGTATCCATGTCAGTCTTAAACCAGGACAGGGACAGTTGTTTCCAGTATTTAAACAAGTGTTTCAAAATAGATGTAGGCAATTTTCTTTCAAAAGGACATGATTAAGAAGCCTGCACACCAGGTTGTCAGTCCTCTATCCTTCACAATAAGAGGTGATTTATCATCAGCAAGCAGCCTGAAATGCATTTTTGGAGTCTGCATCCTGCCACTTATTCTGGACAATAGAAAGAATGGTTTCATGAGCAAACATAAGACAGAAACGAAGGGCAACTGCAGTTCAGTCCCTGACTGTTGCAACATTTCCTGATGATACATTGTCATATCCATAGGGCCCCTTATTTTCTGTCTCAAGTTCTTCAGGAAACCACCATTAATAAGTGCTTTGAGTAGTTCAGATATTAGAGGGTGAGGGCAGACCTAACTCCATACTGGACTCAGTAGTTGTTCTGAATCTACACCAATTACAGGAGACAAACTGTGAAATTATATTTTTATTGAGGACCAACCCAGCAAAGCCATTGCACCGTTTTCTAGCTAACTAGAGCTGTGATTTATCTCACCTCCCTTAAGAACCAAGCTAGTCACCCTTCATGGTCACTGGGAGACCATAGGCACTTTGGTGACACATATTTATCACCTGTATTCACAATCTCAGACTGTTTAGCTGTTCCCCAGCCTGTGTAACCTCCATCACCTTGCTCAGATATGGATGTCTACCCTGCAGATGAATTTTAGTCTCACTGCCTGATTTTCAGAGAAGCTCAACACCCAATTTTTTTAAATGTCAGAGGCCTGTTGAGGTGTTTGGAAATTGCTGCTGTTTAGACTATTTGTGGCATAAGTTTCTCGTACCCTTCGACTTGTCAAGACCATGAGATTGTGAGAGCTCATGCAAAATGTCACCTTGATACTTCCAGGACACTTTTCCCTCAGCAGATACATCCAAGCAGGGATATCCATTGAAATACTTCTTGCAAAATGGATGGGAAAGGCTCTGTCCTCAGAGTCTTCTCATCCTGGCAAATCCAGGTCCTAATTTTTCTCTTATAGATGAATTCTCACCTCCTCAGCAAGGCTGGGATCTTCTGACCTTCTTCTACAGCTGGACTTCTGACCTTCTGAGCCATTTCAACATCAAAAATTAAGGCTGCAGAACTGTCAGAAAGTTGGAAGCGTTCAGGGTTGAGTGAGCCTCCTTCAAAGCAGCTGTAATAATCCTGTCATAAAATTAAAATCATCTTCTCCAAAGCATATGTGTTTTTCTGCCCCATAGAAGTCAATAGAATTTTAAAATATGATTCAACAGGGCCAGGTTTCAGACCATGCTCAGTTTTAACCATTTATTGTGTAATTTACTAATCGAGACTCTCTTATTTAGCTCAGCTCAGGGAATTGGGGGAGAAAGAAAGTCTAACACACTGGTTTTCTTTGGTAAAGATAAGTGCACTAGCTACTTCCCCTTCTCAACTGGAAGTTGAGAAATTTTATGTAAATGCTTTACAGTGGACAGTAAAATGAGACATGAAAAAAATGGAGTTGTTTAGAAACTGAAGATCTACTAACTTCTGAAGATGTTCAGAACCTCCTGAATAAAGGCTGAAGAGAAATTAATATGTGGTGCCTTCCAGAGTGGTAACCAAAATGTTCTCAAAGTTATTTTTTGAGGCAATGGCTTCTATTCCTCATATTTGATATTTTGACATTGGAAAAAAAACACATTTGAGAGAGCATTTAGCAGAGGTTATGCTTTTGCTAGCTTTCCTTGACTGTTTTGTAACCAGTTTTGTAGAAAAGTATTTCTATTTAAACCATGTCTCGCCTTTGTTATTGAAATGCATTCAGACTGGCTGGTCTCACTGCAGACTGTGCAGGGTACTCCAGCTCTCCAGATCTGAATTCTGCAGCCTGAGATCTCTCTTATCTTCCTAGTTTCTTTCTTACATGAACCATGGTTAATTTCCTAAGAACTAAGTTAATTAGTCTTTGATCTTTCCTTCTTCCCACGCAAAGAACCTTCTCTGATTTCAAATATATTTTCCTACCAGTGCTGATCTTAGCAGGCTGCACAGAATGTATGCAGACATCCCCATGAGGGAAGGAGAGAGCAAAGGGACCCTTAAGCCCTCAGAGCAATGTTCTTGCCCACCTCACAAGTGTTGTGGTAGAACCCATCCGATCAGCCGAAATTTTTCTGTACCTGTGACTCACTGAGCCCTGATGTCTTCCTACAGATCTTCACAGCAGGGAGAAGGAGCTTCCTTCACCCAAAATCTGCAATGGTGGCTGTATATCCGTGCTCCACACTGGAATTAAGTGCTTAAATACCCCTGTGCATCTGGAGTCCTGCCCTGAAGAATAATGGATATAAAAGACAAGGGATGTGGGGAGCAAAGAGGGATGGTCAGGGGAGCTGAGTGCCCGTGGGAATGAGTTGTAAACAATGTCCAAGCTTGGTTTGAGACCCCAGGAAGAGGAGGTTGGACTGGAGGCACCTTCAGGTCAGGTCCTGTCAGGGAAGCATCCTGTAGATTATCCCAGTTGAGTTCTAACGCTGGCCCTAAGGAGACATGGGGAAGGAACCTCTTCCTCTGGCATGAACCAGCAACACCCAACTCATCTGCTCCTGCCCTTTGCAAACAATAAAGGTTTCTGAGACATGCTGTTGTGAGTGAGCATGTGTGAGGAGAGATACATGTAAGCCCTGAATTTATTATCTATTACTTCATGATTATTTGGCTTCAGTCTTAATAAGCTTCTTAGAAAAATTCAGAGGATGGAGTGAAGCAGCAGGCATGAGATACCACATAACTAATCAGAGCTCAGCGAAATCCCCCCTAAAAACGAAAGTGTGGAAGCACCTTTCTAATATTGCTCATTCTTGATTCATTTTTATGAGATTTCTGCCCAAATAAGGGGTGTTGGAATGAAGGCCCATGGTGATATTGCCTTACCTTGGAACTCACATCACACAGCAAATGAACAAGGATACAGAAAAGACAAAGTTGTTAATAGATTCTTCAGGGGGAAAACCCGCAAACCTAAGACAGAAATATGTATTCAATCAATCAACACAGCCTGTCAGCCAAATTCTGGTGCAAGGAATTCTTTTAGACTCAATGGACTTATTCTTAAAAGGCAGAGGAAAAGTATTCAAGCCCAAAAGTGTGACTGCAGCTCACTGTGTGATACAGATAATTACAGCTGCCCTTATGTACAGCCACTTACCTGTAATTAATTCATAAAATAATTATTACAAGAGTGCTGCTGTAGTTAGATTTTACACTGAACTTCAATAGCAAATTCTGCTGCTGCTGAATAACAAGACCTAAAAATAATCAATATGAAATAAGGCCTGCCATAAATACTGAATGGGACTGATTTGCCCTGCATGAGGGAAAGACAGGAAACAGTAAAAGGAACTGGTTCAGCATTGAGGGAAAATTGATTGAACATGAGATAGTGAAGGATGTAAGACTCCTCCTTTTCCTCTCCCTCTGGGGTGAAAGTTCCTCTGTTTGAGCTTCATATGGTGTGTGCTGTCAAGCGGTCTAATTTTCAGCTCATAATCTACGCACTGACCACTTACAAATTGAGCACAGGGAGTCACTTATTTTGTTACACAGCAAAGGGGGAAAAAAAAAAAGCCAAGAAAAATTCAGAATCAATTCTTTCCCAGGAGGATTTATGTGTGGCACTAGGACAGAAAGCCACAAAAATGGTAGGCTTTCATTCTGCCAAGAACTGGGATAGATTTAAAAGGACTTACAGTATCAACTTTCACAAATATTCTTTCTGATATATGCATATCACTTCTGTCTTGGTTTATTGAGTTCACTTTCTCCACAGTGATGTTGCTTTACCTTTTCCATCTAGTTTGGCTTATTTTACTACTGATGTGGGATGCAGGTGGGGGCTCAGTCATAAGCCCAAAAGTTTTCCTCCACTCCTCTTTCCCACTACCTCTGGCATCACTCTGGCACCAGCCATGCAAGGAAACTGCACTACATCATTTCCAGACACATCACACACTGGCCAGAGACCTGGGGTGAAAGCACATGATTTTCCAAAGACATATCTCCTATGGCTTCGGAAGACACACATATGCCACAGAGCACTCCTTCAGGAAAGACATCTATTAATTTATATATTTATTTGTTTATTTTATTTAAACACATCTTTTTATCTTGAAGCTGCAGAATAGCACAAGACTCTGGCACAGCTCATCAGCCAGGGGTTGATTTGGTTAAGTGTCTTTCCCTTATTCCCAGGCCATTTCTGAACACACAGACAACTGCAGTCTTACCAGAGATCCTTAAAATAGGACCTTGCACTCCAGTGTGAGAACAAGCTATTTGTTTCTATCTAATTAATTAAGCAATTCCTGGTTAATTGTTTTCAGTAATTGATCTGGAGTAGGAGTTTCCTTCTTATCCCTCAAGAATTTAGTTTCCTTTACAGACTTTGGTGAGATATTTTAGTTTTTTCAAACTTCAGCTCCTTTCAGCAATGACAAAACCATTATCTTCATGCTCATTGGCAAATAATCCTGAAATATGCAAAAGACATAATTTATTTTTCTTTAAATGAAAATCCTGGAAGTTCTTTACAATATATCAGGGTTTCATATCCATTTTTGTTGTTGTTTTTTTTTATTGTATCTTACACTTTTTTTTGTCTGGTATGAAAGACAGAATCACTAATCACTGGATTCTCAGACCATGCCTAAAGCTTTTTTAAAGGGTGGCAATAATATATTTGCCACTGAGATTGTGTTTATTGCCCTGTATTGCTCCCACAGGAAGGCTCCATTTAACAATACTTAGTGATTCCTCCATTTCATATTTGAATATCATTTGAATGCTTGAGTTAATACCATCTAGCTTTACAATTAGCACTTCATTTCAAGCCACCTTTTTTAACCCTGCAGCAGTAAAGCAGAGTTTGGGTGTAAGAGTCTTCCAAACCTGTAATGAATCACAAAGCAAGAATTTCATTTCACTCCTTTATAAAATAGCAAGCACTCCCCTCTCCAGTGAAGGGTAGTTTATGAATATAAGAGGTTGCAATATTTCAAAGTCTTTTCTCAGCTTTTGTTGCCTGTAATAAAATGTTGAAATAAAATTAATAAAAGAGCACAACAAGCCATAGTAAATAAATCCTTCCAAAACCCTTTAGAAGGGACTACTGAAGGAGCAGAACTGCGTGTTAATTTTTGAATTACACATACATGAAAAATCATGGCAAATTGAGTATCTTCTGCAAGGAGTGCTGACTTAATGCCCTGTCAGTTTGGACCTTCTGCCTCCTATCCCCCTTGAGATAACTCCTGCCTTGAGGGAGCTCTATGGCTCTAATCATCCCTAAAGCCTGGAGCTCGTTATCCCACTGTGTGTATCCTGTGGTGAGGGTGACCTGCCAATTTCTGCCAACCTGCACATGTAGTGAAACTCTCAGTGAGATGTTTTTTTGCCAATTGCTGTTAAGGACAGTCTGAATTTCAGGCTGTTTTGTTTTATTGTTGTTGTTGTTGTTTTTTGCAGCTTTCCACAAGTTGCACTCAGGAGAGCTGCAGTTGCGTTTTTGACGCTATGGCATCCAGACCTTAAAATTATATTCACCCATCTGTACCAAATGCAAATCCAGCCTTAAAGGGTGGCTGCACTGGGACTCTGCTCCTCTCAAGAATATCTTTCCCTGCAGCATCCTGAAGCCTGGAGGAAGTAGGGACTTCACTCACCTGCAGGTAGACGTCTGCAGGCGGGGTGTCTAATGGGAACCAGCCTTCCCCAGCTCCCTTTGGAGCTGATGTGTTCATCTCAACACAGCCTGGAGCAAGTCAGATGGCTGGTAATGCTAAAAGCTCTGCAGGTTATCAAGGAACCTCAGGGTAAACTGCTCCAAGGTGGTCTCCTGCCTTGCCTCCCCTCAGCCTAGCTGGATCTTCTGGGAGCAGCACAAGGAACCAGAATTCCCAGAGAAATTCAGGAGACTCTCAAGCTCCTCATCTATATTTTTTCAGGCTGGTTTTGTCCCTTTTTTTCCCCATCAGAGCAGAGGCTGAGAGTGGGGGTTAAACAGAGAGGAGAATTTCCCTGGATTTCCCTGCAGTGCAGGCTGCCCTCGCTCAGCACTGGCACCATATGTCCAAGGGAAGGATAGGAGCAGGTTGTCCCCAGGCAGCTGGCCAGGGGAGCAGATGGCTGCACGAAGGCACTAAAGACTGTGCATCAACCCTGGATGTGGAGGGCACAAGTTAAATAAGAGCATTTAAAGGTCTGCCCAGCCTACAGTCAGCCATCAGTTTTAAAGGAGAAGACACATTATTTGGAAGTAGTACTAGGGATTAAGTAAATCTTACTGGTGTGGTTTTATGAGTCCCAATTAGCTGGCTGCTCCTTGGATCTCAGAAGCTAAATGTGTCCCATCCTCAGACAAAAGAGCCTCTTGTGTCGCCAAAATATTAATCTGTCAGGGAAGCTCTCTTTTTAATTCAGCATAGATGTTAATCTGTTTGTTTTCTTTCAACAGCGACCAAATCAAACCAGGCTAAATCCCTCTGAAGAACCCTAGATGCACACAAATTTCTGTGCCATGCTTGATGCTGTTCCAGACACAGGGCAGTGCTTCCTGCCTTGGAAGGAACAGTCTGAGACAGGGAAGTACCCTCCGAAGTAAAAAAAATCTGTGCAATGAGGCAGCAGTGCCTCCTGCTAAGATTGCAGATGACTCGTTTCTTATCTAAACAAGAAGCAGTGAGTGTTTGGAAAGAGATGAACCAGTTTTTGCCTGCTTGGCTGTGCTTTTTGGCCACCAGGTCAGGAAGGTGCTAAAATCTGATGCAGGGGATATTTGCTTCACAGACTGGATAAATCTCTAGCTATTCAGACTGCAAATGAGTCCTCCTTGCTTAGTAACTTTTGCATGCACAGTCCTTCCAGTTTTGATTAAGCTTTCTTTTAAATTTTTTGTTAAGAGTGAGGAAATCTGTTTAGGTTTCCTTTAAGCAAAGAAAGCTCTTTCCCATCTAATAGCAGTTGTACTATTTTCTTAATCTTGCTTTGCACTAGTCATGCCCTGACTGCTTTAAGGACACAAAATAACAAATATTTCACCACATATTTTCTGTTGTTTTCTTGGTGTCATTTTTGGAGCCACTATTTTAGCATTTATCAGAGATAAGTACTTTTTTTTTTTAATATGCGCAGTCAAAAGTAACAACCACTGTAATTAAAATTCCAGAAGAGTTTTCATAATAAAGCCACCTAATTCTCACATATAAAGCATCAGATTCTGTTTGGATTCCTTCACTAACATTGTTCACTGATGAATAATATTCATTTATAGATCTCATGGGAACAGCAGTTTAAAATGGCTGAAGGAAGATGATTAAAGGGAGGATAAGAATCGCTTATAAAGTCTTAGAAACTCTGGTACATAAACACATCATTAACGGTCTGGAGACAATTTTCATAGATTTATTGCCAGTGAGGTGGTGCAGAGGAGTGGCAAAGGTCCTGGCTGGCCTCCTGCTGTGGCACAGCGTCTCTGTGTGTCCTTGTCACCTTCACTGAGCCGTGAGCTCTCTGGGGGTGCTGAGGCACCAGGTGCCCCCATCTCTGAACCAGTGGACACCACTGCAGGTGTGGGCATTTGCTTCTTGGGGACAGGTTCCTGTGGTGCTGCTGCTACTCAAATGTTCCTTTGGTGCTGCCCCCTCACGAGTTTGATGGATGACTGGTGGACAGTTCTCCAGCTGCAAAGCAGGTCTCCAGCAGAGTTAAACCTCTTCAAGGGCCCACACCTGATAGCAAAGCTGCTGGTTCCTTCCTTACTTTTTTAATGCAGGAAATCAAATGTCTCCATTGAGGCATGGAAATATTTCCCTATGCCTACCCAGAGGGAGGCAGAGAAGCGAAATACTTACCAGCTCCATAAGAACCTTTGAGAAATGCAGTGGCTGGCACTGGCAGGTGCCTCACCACCCCAGTGATGGGCTGAGTCGTTCACAGGGCTCTTTCATCCCCATGCACCAAGTGGCTCAGCATCCACACCTGCCTGGGCAGGGAGGTGAAAAACAACAAAGTAATCAGGAAGCAGGCTCTTTTCCCCTTCCAGCACAGCTATGCTGGGGTGATGGCTCTGGGAAGCAGCACCTGCATGAGAGCACTGTAGTCCTGAAATCCTGTTTCCTTTGGAATTTGAGGTCTGTGCACTGGGGAGGAAGGGAAAAAGAAAATGAACAAACGGTGTGAAATTAAGTGTCTCTGTTTAAATAGAATCTGCACAGAGGGTTGCTCCAGGCCATGGAAGAGGCAATGACTGAGCTGAGAGTCAATAACCTCAGGGACTTGTGTTTCATCCATGCCATGTTTTTCTCCTCATTTTGGCTTTCCAAGCAGCACCAGGTGGCTTCGTGCTTCTTAGCCTTGGTCTTGGACACAGGAAGGGATAAGGGATGGCTCGAGGACTTGGCTGAGAGGGGTGAGCACCTTTTACAGGATTTTGGCTGGCACAAGCCCCTCCAAGCTGTGCAACCTCCAAAGAGCTGTCCACAGATGCCAGCCTGTGGCTGTAACTGAGATCATCATGCAGCAAGGTTGGACCTAAAGCCCACATTATATTTTCATTCTGCTGGAAGAAAATAGATCAGAGAATGAACAAAAAGCATTTTTTTTTCACTGATGCTTTTTTCCTTGCCACTTTACAGCAACATTAACTGAAGGAGGGGCACAGGACTGATGAATTTTGACCTGTTTAGTCATAAAGATTTATACCTGTGGCTTAGAACTAATAGTGACCAATCAAATGGCTCCCCAAATCCTGCCCATTTTATAAAAGTTAATCATACCCTCATGGCAGGCCAGGTACAAAATAAATTTTGATTTTACAACCTGTACTAAAATGATCGCTATTTTATGCCAGTCATCAACAGAATTTCACACTGGAGAGTTGTTACATTAGAAAACAGTAAAATGGTTTGTATCACATAATTATATTATATTTGGACACAGAATACCAAGGGCTTATTAAATTTGTGTCTGAATGGCATATTTGTTAAAAACCTGAGCATTGTAAGTAGCAATAGTGTGTATTATTTTCAGAAGCTTGTTCTGCTAACACACAGCTGGTGCAAGAGTAACTTCTCTGACTTTGGTGCTATAAGTGATCTTGATCCATAAATTACCCAGCAATGACCATGTAAGAGGGTTGAATATTCAGACATGTTTCCTCTTTGGTCCATGAAACTTAGAATTATAGAATCCTAGAATGGTTTGTGTTGGAGGGACCTTAAAGATCATCCAGCTCCTACCCCCTGCCATGGGAGGGGACATCTTCCACTATAGCAGGTTGCTCAAAGCCCCATCCAACCTGGGCTTGAACACTCTCAGGGATGGGGTGTCCACAGCTTCTCTGAGTAACTTGTTTCAGCACCTTGCCACCATCATAGTAAAGAATTTCTTCCTAATATCTAATCTAAACCTGCCCTCTGTCAGTTTATAGACATTCTCCCTTGTCCTATGACTACATGCCCTTGCCAGCAGTTGCAGGGAATATTGGTGTGGGTAGGTCTAGATGCAGTTTTATTCTTGTAGCAGAGCTAAGGTTGTAAAAACATATAATTGATAGATTTTTATTCACCTTTTTTTTTCCAAAAATTGGTTTGTGTGTTAGGAAGCACAGGTATGATTGTCCTAGAGAACAAATATCTTACTCATAATCCTGACATCTGAGGGTTCAAAGAGGAGCGGCTTCCTAAAATATAAATGTACATGCATCATGCTTGTGCTTGTACAATGCCCAGATCCTGGGGAGTTCCAATGAGGATATTCAAAAAAATCTGATGGTGCATGGTCCAGCAAAAACATTTCTGAATCAGCCTCCAGGAACAACTGTAAATAATTGCACCACTACTACCACAGCAACCTAATTTCCCTTTCATTGCAGAGCATTTAAAATCATGCATCAAAGTGCACAGGAGAGTATGATTGAGCAAAAGGTCGTTTGTAGGGAGCTTTGTAGGGAGTGTGATTTTGCTGCCCTGTTGTTGCCTTGATAAATAACATCTGATTTTTTCAACATTTTCAGTGTTTTATGCACAGGAACAAAGCAGCTGACTTTTAAGAAGTGGCCACTTACAGAGGTGCCTGAGTGAAAGGTGAGTTTTGGGCAGACTCCTTGTAGCTGCCCCTATGGTGACCCCTCTGAAAACACCACCTGGAGTGGGACTGCTTTGTGCTATTAAATGTCTGAAATTTCATCTAAGAGGGTACATTTTGTTTGGTTTACCACAGAAAGGGAGAATGCAAATGAAAATCTACGTCTCAGCTCGCTACTTATTTTACTTTCCTTGGCACAAGGTAGCTGCTGTTAAAAGACAAGAGTTTTGTATACAGCTTTCTCATACTATTATTTTAGGAGTTGCTTTAACTTCCTGAAACATTTGCAGATACAAGAATTTTCAATGCAGCAGATCACAACCAAGGTTTATGTCTATTGTATATGAGCTCTTAGGAACCAGAAACAAATCAAGAATCCTCCCAGCTCACTCCTCTCCCCTGCTGTATGTTTGATTGTATAAGCAGTGAAAGAGAAGACAATTTCAGTCTGTAAATCCAAATCAATTTTAAGCCAGAATCACTAAAATAAGTCAATCTATGGCAAGTCAAGTTTATCCAGAATAGGGGAGGAAAAATCCAAATAATGCAGAAAACCCCAGAGAGGATGTAAACATTCAAGGTGATATGGATCTGCTCAGAAGGTGAGAGTTATGCTCATGGCTGAACCAGGGTCAAGTTGTACAGGCTTTCAAATACCTTCCTTAAACTTGTTTATTTGTTTATACTTGTTTATACTCCTATATTTCAGATTTTGCTTCACCACAGTGCCTTGTTGTGCTCCTCCCATCATGTGTTTTTATTTTCACTTACCTGTTTTCAACAGCTACCTAGGGAGAAACAAAAACTAGAAAACTTTCCAGTTATTTGGCTGATCATTTTACAGAGCTGGCACAAAGAGAAGAGATGGACATGTATTGTTTATCTTGTTCTAATCAAAATTTTTATTGGGTTCTAATTCCTTGAATGGAGGGGAAAAACCTTAGTCTTGAATTAATGGTGAAGCTTGGAGATGGAGAGAGTTGACAAAGTACTTTAACAACCTGCAGCTCCCTGAATGGCAGCTGATAATGAGCTCACAAACTTGTGACTTGTGAGAGTTCATCCGTGAAGGGGGAATGTAAAAATTGCTTTTATGAGTTTTAAAACACTCATAACTTTATTAAGCTCTGCTTTTCACTAGTAAAGTAAGTTTAATTGCCCTTCATGGCTGAGGAATTATGTTTATTCTAAAGTGATTCATTTTTGTCTCCTGCTGAAATGCTTCTTTTCTTTTGCCTTTTCTTGTGCATCTCTCAGTTGTTCGTGTTGCAATGAAAAGAGGGGAGGAGACAGCTGTCACCAAAGCTCTGGCAAAACACTGACATTTAATTCTTTGTTTCCTCTTGATGGGTTTACTCTGTGACAGTTTCTCCAGTGGTGTGAAGGGACTAAGTTCCCTTTGACAGTCAGTGAAAGCTGGGAGCCTCATAAACATTTCACCATGACAAGCCCTACAATTAAAAATAATGATAACAATGAGCATTCAGCAGCGACCAGTCTTCAGCCTGTTTGTGAATGTTTGTGATTTAGAAACTATATCTTGTGAGAGTCACAGGCCTTGCTATGCTAGCTGGATGCTCAGAAGATGATTTTTGTCATTGTGCAGTGATCCTGGAAGGTTCTGGTCCATGATGACATGCATGTATGTTGTCTACTACAGGATTTCCCAGAAATCATGTTGACTGAAGGACTCCTACACCATCCTGCTTTGGAAGAGTTTCTCAGATCTGTGATTGCCAATGTTAAGCCAGACTTCATGAAATTAAGCTTCAAGGGCTCTTCTTCTTTCTGGAGGTGATCTTCAAGGAGCAAGAGCAAATATTGAGCCAAAAAATCAAAATTGAACTCCGTCCTCCTGATTAAGATGGCTTTTTCTCATTAGTGGTAGTTTGTTTCTACATTTTTTAATCTTAGCTACCAACTTTGGAAGTTCTTACTCTGTTAGAGTCAAGATCTGATAGCAAATTAGGCTAGCTGTGAGAAGAGACAGGACCTGTCTGCTGCAAGACCTAGGTGGACCTTTGTGCTGATTCCTGGGAAAACACTCGGTAGAGGAAGTTGTTGCCATTCCTAAATTTGTGCAGTAGTTTAGTTGGAGACTTTGGCACTTACAGACAGCACAGCACAACACAGATTAATTCTGAGAAAGCTGGAATTCAGAATTAAAAACCAGAACTGAAGTGGAAAGCTTTATTCCAGGGGAAGAAAATTAATAGACAGAAGGCAGAGAGCAAAATACTGAAGCAAAGGGGGCATTTATTAAGAACCTGGCAGCCAAAAATGTGGATATTTTATGATTGCAGTGTTCCTCTCTCCTGGCTGCTTGGCTCTCTTTCTAGCTAACCAGGTTGTTTTGTCCCAGAGATTTAATTTCCTGTACACAGTTTGCCTCATCCCTTTCAGTTTTTTATCAGTGATGATGGAAAGGCCCAGCTCTTCTTTTCCTCTTTGCATTTTGGCAAGATTCAATAACCTCCTCAGCAAATTAACAGGCTGGTCATTGGCTGAACTGTGGTTTTTTAAGTGAGCCTGGCTGTTGGAGCAAGGCAGATTTAAAGTCATAGATTTCATCTTTAATGCAAAATACCTTTGTTTTGGCAGCAGCAGCAACTGAGAGGAATCAGGGAAGTTTTAATTCACCGGCTGTAAGGACCATATGTAGACTATAACATTGTAATCTCGTTACTTACTCCAGCAGAAATTACAACTGAGCAAAAGGGACTTGCTGAACAAGGTCTGTCATAAAAACGGGTACAGCTCATGAGTTCTCCAAAGGAACCATTTCCAAAAGGTCAGGCTGGTCCCTGGCTCCCACTGGTTAACAAAGATTCAGAGATTTTCCAATTTCTCCTACAATATTTTACGGCTCTGCTGTTTCTAGCAACCTGAAAACGAGCACGACATTTCCCCTCCCCACAGTCCTACACTGTGAGGCGAGACCAAGGTTTTATAAACTTCCCTGAGACAGGGATATATTCTTGCTCTCATTCCTAGGGGTTTCATGGGAATTTCACAGGCTCATGGTGCTGTGACCACTCTCTTCAGAACCAGATCAACAAGAGAGCAGCCAGTTTAGTATTCACAGGTTCAGCCAGGATTTTCGAGCGCTTCTGTGGCTTCTTCTTCATAAATGGGCAGTGTATGATCCACCTAAGCTGACATTGCACTCCTCCAGACTCCGAGCCTGCCAAGGTGTTCTCTTCAGTCTGTGGAGAAAAACATTTTAATGTCAGGACTGTAGGCATCTTTAGGATGAGATAAAATGCATCATAACTTCGCTGAAAATTCCCTGGCTGAGTTTCCAATGGCCACACAGGGAGCCCAGGATAACTAGCAACTCCTACACAGAAGTCTGCATTTTATGTGTCTAAGCTCTGTTAGATTAATTCCACGGTAATGATCACAGTGAGTCAATATTCTAGTCAACAAGGATTTTCAAATTAAGTCTTTTGATTGCCCTTCTGTCCTTCATAGTCCATGGTGGAAAGAATTTCCTTTTATTTTATTGTTGTGATTTTAACCTGGAAATTCAGATGAGCCCTGACTGTTGTGACCATGAAATAAAATTGTAACAATGCAAAGAGCAATGCGGTTTCCAAAATTAATAAAGAAACTGGGATTTTACTTTAAATTACACACCTTTTCTGATTCTTCAGAGGGCTTATTTTGCATTGTAAGGTGAGTTGTGTTAGGTTAACTGCATTAAGAAAAGGGAGGTTTGTGTTTGTAGGATCTATCTAAATACCATCTCACCCCTGAACTTCTAGTCTAATGGGATCTGAATCATATACCTGCATCTGATCTCTGTAAACAGATTGAATCTAAATTATTTGTATGAAGGATTCAAGGACATCGCTTTCGTCCTTGCTGCTATTCCCTCTTGACTAGCTGGTCTACAGCTCATGAAGAAAACATTCCTACTTTGGGATTGATTCAGAAAGTGTTTCATAGAGGAGGAAATAATATTACAAGCATAAATCTGAGCTGATAGAGGGGTATTTTCAGCAGCAAAGCACTGTGTCTTGCAATTTCCTGATAAATTTTCCTAAATACTATGAGGCATATCCGTCTTCTTGATTAGGTGATTTACTATAGTAGAAATTGGTTTTCTCTGTTCAGACAGGAAAGTCTCACCTTCCATCACTTAACTATTGCATCAACAGAATATTTGACATAAACTTGACATTTTTGCAAAAGGTAATGCTTCCATGAGGAAACAAAGCTTGTGAACAGTGTCTGGTTGCTGGTTGGATGGTGTCCAGAGTCTGACTTGCAAGCAGCTGTGCAAGAGCATCTCCATCTGGAGATCCATATGGGTTACCTGATAATCCCCAAAGTGCAGTTCTGACATCCAGCTCCTACATGACCACTATTGCAAATGCACAATCCATAGTTCTTGGTTGTCTTAAACCATAGAAAAATATTTACCATCTTCATAAAAGAGTACAACAAAACAAAATAACAAAAAACTGCCCTTTTTGAGCCTTTCTGTACCTGCAAGAGAACTTTTTAATGTTTGTTATCTGTATACAATTGGATTGTTTTTGCAGTGAGAACTACCCAAGAGACTTCAGATTCTCCATCCAGAGTATTAATCAACATATCAAAATGACAAAAATTGCTCTGAAGCATGAAGATCTTTCTAGGTACAGCACACGAGAAGTCTTCAGGACAGTTCAAATTTCCCACATAGAAAGTTACAATAAATAATTAAATACTTTATATGAAAGGTGGCAAGAAGTGAAGTCAGTCCCTTTGTTTCAGCTTTGTTGGTCCACTGCTTGAACTTCAACCACTGCTCTGTTCCACCTCTGCAGCTGGGGAGTACCTGACCGAGCAAGGAAATTTTAGGTCCTGACAAAAGAGCAAAAAGGGTCAGGAAGAAAATAAGAGGGTAAGTCAATCCTGCAGGTTCATGCAGAGTCGTGTCACCACTCCAGATGGAGAAAACCATAGCATATGGGTAGATGGAGGAACTCATACCTCCTGACTGCACTGAGCAGCCCAAGATGTGTTGTGTGTCTCCTGCATTTCCTACATAATTCTTGGCTTTTATTGCTGCTTTCCGTGGGCTCCAAACACTGAGGTATAATTTCAAAGCCCAGAGTTTTGGTAAGAGCACGGGGAGATGTAATAAATTCTTAAAAAAACAGAATCTCAAAAATAAAATTGTGACATTCTAGATAGTTTCGTCACCTTATGTGTGCATTATATTTTAGAGAAAAGAGACAGTTCCAGACAGAGATACAGAAAGAAAACTCTAATGAAGAAGTAAAACAACAGGGAAGAGGCACAGGATAATTTTACCACTCACTACACATTTCTTTCATTTCATTTAGCTGTTCCTGGTTTTGCTCTTTTTCCCAACTGTTTTGCTTCCATATTTGAAATTTTTGCACATCACTGCTAGGCTGGACTGTTTGTACTAGCAGCTTATTGGCAGTATTGGCTTATAGTATTAAAAGCTCCCTTAGACCATGAAATTTTAATAAAGTGAAATGTGTTCATTCTTGTAAAAAAGCAGATGTAGGGAAAATGAATTGATCAGGAATGTCTGATAATCAATTTCCTCTGATAAGCACACAGTATAATTATTCCTTCAGACCCTGCTGTTTAATCTGCTTCCCCTGCTCATGCATCTTATAGACAATCCATCAGCACTTTCCTGCTTCCACCAGGAGTAAAATGATATCTTAGCAACACAGCTTTCATATGGAGATTGTTCAAGTACTATGTGCAAAATATATCATCAAAGCAATCCCTTCCTGAAAAATATTCTTCAGAATCTTTAACCAACAACCACAAAATAAAGATATGTCAGGATGAGAACACTCATTGCAAATGCAATTTAAAAATGACAGCATCATTCAAACCAAGCAGTAGCTGTTAGAAACAATTTCATTGTCTCATCTGTAATGGCTATTTAAGATTTAGTGGTGGAACCTCCAAAGGGAGGCCAACAATGTCTCTGATTTGATCTCTAGTCAGTTTGCTACTGCCTTGGGAATAGTTCTTTGGAAAACAAATAAAAAACAAGATTATAGAAACAGCATCTTTATTATTGATCACAAGTTTATAGCAACAGCCCTGTTAATTATTGAGCTTTTATGTCAGAACTGGTGGTCTTGATAAGGAATACAGTTCCTCACAGGGCTAAACACTCCATAAGAGGCAGAAACAGTGTCCTATCCCCAGAGATCTTCCACATATGGCACAAGTCAACAGGTAGAGCTGCTTCTGACCAAATACAGGTATTTGGAGTCATGGCAAGACCCTGACATCCATTGTAGACATTGGTGAAATCCATGTTTTTCAAGTGAGTCACCTAAACAAAAGGTCTGACCCGAACTAGGTGAGTTACATCTTCCCTGTGCCTATCCACCTATGCTGACCCTGAGAGTAACTTGGGCAGTCTTTCACTGGAGCTGGAAGGGATCATCAAAGTCCAACTCCTGGCTGTGTATAAGAGAACCCTAAGAGGGTTGAGAGGATTGTCCAAACACTTCTTGAACTCTGTCAGGTTTGGTGCTGTGACCAGTGCCCTGGAGATCCTGTTCCAGTGCCCAACCATCCTCTGTGTGAAGAACGTTTTCCTAACATCCAACCTAAGCCTCCTCTGACACAACTTCAGGCCATTCCCTCAGGTTCTGTTCAGCAGCCATTGAAGAGCAGAGATCAGTGTCTGCCCCTCTTCTCCACCTCATGAGGAAGTTGTAACTGCAATGAGGCCTCCCCTCAGTCCCCTGGTTACCGTTCCCTTGTTTACAAGTGAAAAAAAGTAGTGAATACAGTAATCAACAACTCCCGTCTCTGCTGTGCTGGACTGGAAGTTTAAGATATTTCCTGACCGGTCTGCAATACATCCAGGGGGATGAGGGAGAATGAGCCTAAAACCTCAGTGCTGCTTCAGGCTCTCCTTGTCTGCAGCTCAAAAACCCTTCACCACCCTCAGCAGTGCCCCTGGGGAAAACTCCAAACTGAGGGGATACCAGGATGAGAGCTAGAGATGGCAATCCTACCAAATGTGTGCTGCATTCCTCATCAGCTGAAAAAACATCGTATTGTACATCAGGCACCCTGGCTGGAGAATGGGATGTCTGCAGCTTCTCCCTTGCTGTCTTCCAGGAGCAATGCAACAATTACTCAAAACACACTTTTGGGTTTCCTGCCCTCCAGGAACACTTCTAAGCTATGAAAATAGAGTACAGAGAGCAAGCTGTGGAAATTTTCTCAAACTAACAAATTTCTACAGGGGAGGAGGAGTAGGGTGTTTGTCTCTGGGCATGCTGAGCTGCATGTTCAAGATTGATTGCTCAGTTGAGCCTCATACTGAGGGAGAGATCTTATTTCCCTTCTGGCAAACATTAACTTCCTTTTCTTTCCTCTTACATTCACTAATCCTAGAGGGAAATATTTTGCCAAATACAACAGCATTTTTCATGCTAAATTATTCTGTTTGTGCACAAGTCTGACCCTGTGAGGGCTTCTGTCCTCCTGCTCGCTCCAGAAAGGAGTCAGGATGCAGACAAACTCGTGATTTGCAAAAGGATCATAAGATCTTCTAGGTTCATGCTCACTGCAAATAAAACAAAGAAAATGTAGCACCCACAGTGGGCAAACCTGCTAAGCAAACATCATAAGAAAAGCATAAGAAGCATAAGAAAAGCAGAGCTGGGCTACGTGATGGCTGTGCTATAGCTGTTCTCATCTGCAAGAATAATTAGGAACTGAATATATTATTTAGCAGCTACTGAATGAGCTTGCAAATGTTGCAGATACTGGGCTAAGGAAGGAATATATAATTTTGCAAGGGCACCCTGCTCTTCAGGTAGCACTGCCAGCTCTAGAAATAAGTTTTATTAGAGGTGTAATTTAGCAGTTTATTTCATAGCCCTCCACCAGACAGAAAACTGGCACATTCCTTGTCCTGTAGTGTTGTTTTCTGCTAATTATGGTCAAGCTCATCAGACTGGTGGGGTCAAGTTAAAGATGGATTAAGATGTTGTGAGAGTACTCGAATCAGTAGCAAAGCAACATAAAGCATTTCTCTAATCAAATATTAATCTAATGATTTCTTCACAGGGTGAGTGATGCAGGACCTGGCCTGAGCACCCTGCTTCCCTAGTTACTTTCTGCATAGGCAAATCAATGAGAAATTAGCATTTTAAGACAATTGTAAACTTTAGCTTGCAGAAAAGGCTCTGAATGGGATTTTCAGATGTTTGCTTGCACCTTAAAATAGCTGAAGTGGAATACTTGGACTTGTCTCCTTCCAGCCAGCTTCTAAAGCTGATGTGGATAAATAGGAAAAATGACTAGGTATCATTCTTTTTTGTTCTTTAAATATTTTATTTTGAAATACAAAACTTGGGGGAAAAAAAGAAAAAAAAAAAAGGAAAGCCAGGATGGCTAGGATGACCACGATAAATAAAGTGTTGTCTTGTTAAAAAGACAAAGTTTGGCCATATTTGAAGAAAAAATTCAGTTTTGCCAAGCCAGTGTTTGAAGCAAAGCAAGTGATCTAGCTTCCTAAAATGTACCTATTGCCTTTTACCTCACTAATGATCTCATAGGTTTGCCAAGGATAAGTAAATGGAGGACTCTGATGCCCAGGTAGAAAAAAGAAATTACCTTCACAAAGACCCCTGGGTACCACTGAGAAAGACAGCATCTTTTGCCAAGGAATTCTGAACATTACTGTTTTTGGAAGCCCATAGGCAGCAGCTGTGGGCTTCCTAAATTATGTATGAGATCTATACAAACCACTGGCTTCCCATTCACAGGAATGAGACCTTCAGAGGTCAGCTCTGCTCAGAATCATTAACAAACCATTGATGATGGGTGCCAGCACAGCTTCTTCATAACAACCTGCAAAAGTGGAAATGCTGAGCCCTCCTAGAGCTTCAGCAACCTTAAAAGGTTTTTCCTAGTGCCTAACAAAACTCTCCATTGCTGCTGCCTGGTGCTGGCTCTTTCCCTCCTACCCACAAGGAACAGGCTGAGCAACTTATTCCTTGATGTTTATAACTTTTTTAAATCTCTGAAGGCTGTTACTGTCCCTCATCATTGACAGAACAACTCCAGTTAACCCCTCCAAACTGCCACAGGTGGTCTGCATTATTACTGGTGTGCTCTGGACTGAATGCTGTGCCTGAGCTGAATCTGTATTTTTCCTGCAGGGAATGGAAAGCTCCATTTCTAAGCATCCCATGCCTAATTCCATGACCTCACTCACCCATTTACCGTAGCACCTGCACATATATCCAAAGTCTTTTCTGCAGCACCACAACCCACCCCAACACTCCCTAGCCAGTGTTTTTGTGCAGTTGATTGGCTCCACCAAACTGGAGCCAGGTACTTGCCTTTACTGAGCTACTGAATCTAGTCTATTTTTATAAATATATAATCCCCAACAGCACCTCCCTTTGTGGCTTTTACAGCAACAAGTCCTACCATAAACAACTGACAAAGACATATTCACAGTTTTTAGGAATTTTTCTTTGTTTGTTGCTATTATATGCCAAAATTATATTAAAAAATTTGAGAACATCAAAGCACCATCAATTTTTGAGAATTTATATTTCCCTTGTGTTTCCAGCAGTTTGGGAGCTGACTCTGCAGGTGACTGACTCTGCCATAGGGTCATACCTATAAAGGCTTTGGTGGATTAATTCAATATTGAAGAAAGCAGGACTGAATGTGTTACTAGGAAGGTTTGCAATGCAGGATGCTTGCATGTAACCCAGACAGTGGCCTGGGAACATATTATAACAAACTGAAAAGTCACTTGTGGTAAAAGTTTCAGTAAAATCTGCCATCCCACGTTTTTCATTTCACCTAGAGAAATATTTCCCTGGAATTTCAGTCCCTGAGAGTTTCCCTACTGCATTCCTGTGCACAGAGATTAGGAGATAATATGTCATTATTAGGGACACAAGTAGTACAGAATAGGCTTTTACTGACAGAAAGAAAACAAGTTAAAAAAAAAAAGATAGAATACAATCATAGATTCAAATGGAGTGACAAGAGTAATTCAGGAGTCATCACTTAGTCTGTTTAAATTTCAAAGGCAGCATAGATGAGGTACCTGAATTCAAGTGTTCATGTCTCTTGGCTATTTTACTACCAAACCACCTCCTTAAACAGCAGCAGGAGTGTTTCTGCACTCACATCACATGCTGTGCTCAATGGGAGAAAGGGCAAAACCTTCCCAATTTCAAAGATGCTGCTCACCATGAAGTACCAGACCATGCCAATCACCTGGGGGCTTTCCCTCTGTGATCAGCTACAATGGGGAGCCCAGTGCTGCCCTGATCCACGTAGTTGTGCTTCAGAAAGATCGTTAGCCCAGCCCTGTCTGCATTCCCCACAGTGTACATTGTGCCTGGCACCACAACAATTTTAAGTTCAAGGCACCACTCTACAGGAATGGCAGGATTAAGCCCTGCATGGAGCTGCCTGGGCAGTAAAGCCTCAGGGACCAAGCCATGCATTAGGGTGTCCTTGAAGTAGGTGATGCAGGAGCACACATCTCACACACACATCTGTCTCTAAAAGCCAGATATTTCACATGGAGGTGCTGAGACAGTTAAATGGGCTTTACAAAAGGAGCAAGAAGAGCTGTGTTGCTGCAGCAAACTATCCTGGTTGATGCAGAGGTAAATTTATTTGTGTAAATTTATTCGCACACACCTTTTAAAGTTTAAGTCAGTTCATGTAATTCCTATTTAGACAGGCAGCAGTAGAACACTAGAAATCCCACCCATTCTGTAAAAAAAAAAAAAAAAAAGGAAACGAAAAAATCCCTTAAAAATTTCATTTTAAGCCATGGAAATCAAGTCTGAATAATATTTATGCAAAAAAATAGATTTGGAGTTGTTGTTTTGCATTGATCTAAGTTATATATTAAGCTATTGAGGAGAAAGCACCTTTTGTTACATTAACTGATTACTTTGAAACAACAGATAGATACCAGGCTTAAAAGCTCTTTGCTGAGCCAGGAATAGGTGGGCCAAAATTCAAAGGTGAGCGTGAGCTGAGAAAAAAGGATGGAATTTAATTAGGTTCTCTTAATCAGTAGTGGGGGAAATGTAAGAGAAAAGGTTTGATAGCTGCAGTAGAGAAGAAAGAGTATTGCAAAGGGAAAGGTGCCTTGAGAGTATCTATCACTGGAAAGAGATACACAGAGAGAGAGAAAGGAGAGTGCAATTTACAGCTCATGGCACATGGGCAGTTTCACTGGGAAGCAATTTGGAGTGGTGCTGAAAAGGGAGAATTATAAAATGCCAGGAATGTTTGTCTCTGTTGATGCTGTGACTTTTTCTTATCATCAGTAATGTCTTTTGATTGCCACCTTTGGAAAGTGTTTTGTAGCTTGCCCTGGAGGACAGACACTGAGAGAGAGGAAATTGAGTGTCTGTGTGGAAAAAGTTTTTAGTCCACTAATAATTGGGTGCTTCTGCCATTCTGCTTTGCCTGTGCATGTTTTTTTCCTGTCTCATGGAGAGTGTTACGTCCATAAAATTTCTATGAGGATGTTGTGTAGCAGGTAAAGTACATTATGCTTTGGGAGGAGTCCAAGGCATAGGATTCAGGAATATTTTTAAGATTCAGGACATACTGATAATTTTCCTACATATTATTCAAGGAATTATATAATTCCATTTGGTATGTACTCTTCTTTGGTATTTTCCTTTTAATGAAGAGTTTGGTGGTATATGGTGCAGCTTAAGGGGCTTGAAGAAAGTGTCTGAGAAAATATAAAAGAACTGTTTGTATCGAGAATATTTACTTTCCAGGCAGCTTTTTCAGACTGTCAAGGTGGGTATGGGTCCTCTTAGAACAGATGTGATGGTGGTGAAAACTTGACAGCCTATTGTGTCTTTTTGAGTAGGTTTTGGATGACTGCTGGATTTGGATGACTGCTGGGTTTGTGTTCACTGGGGTGTGACGTGCACATTTTTATATAGCACAGTTTTTTGGATACCATTTTTATGCTGACCATGGTTTGCTGGACTTCAATACCGCTAGAAGAGAATTCAAGGCATAGTTTGATGGTAGACTGAACTGTCTTAAATTTTTCTTAGAAACCAGTGAGAGAATCCAGAATTTCAGCCTAGACAGCCTGTGTTTCTCAGGGAAAATGCTAACTAAAGTTGAATTAAAATTGTGGGGTTTAATTCTCTTCAGCATTGCTCGGATGAAGCTGCTGTTGTGTGGAGATGCCTTGGTGCTCACTTCCGTTCATACAGTCAGGAGGAACTGTGTTGGCAAGGGCTATAAAAAGATGAACTTGGCAGTGTATTTGGGCTGGCAGTATATTTAGGCTGGCCTACAGGTTGACAGGTCCTCAGTGCAGGCTGTAGGCACCAGCACAGGCTGTGCTGCCACCCAGGGAAAAATACCAGTGTACGTCCTTCATGACCAGGGTGGTAGCAGCAAGGAAGTTTGAGTTGCACCATCAAATTAATTTAGCTTCCAAGGTGAGAGATTTTAATTTGGCCTGGAAGAAGGGATTGTTTACCTAACAGATATCCTATTTTAGCTAGGGATGAAAATCAATCCAGAAACCTATTTTACCTCCATCCAGAAATCTTGCTTCACTTACAGCCTCAATTCAACAAGCTTCAAAGCTTACTAAGTATCTCTATGACTTTTCAAAGCAGTGCCATCTGCTTTGGCTGCAGCCAGGACCAAAATCCCTGAGCCCTGCCTGGCCACACAATATAGGAGACAACTCCCAGGCAGTGGACTCCTGCCACCAGTCCTGGCTCAGCCGCTGCTGCTGTTTCATCTCCAATCACACTCAGGAGCAGCTGTTTCTCCATCAAAACAACCCAAGGCCCTGCAAGGACTGCACTGGAAGGTGCATAAGCTGTTAACAAACAATAACAATTTAATCTAAAGCCACATTACTAACATTATTGCACAGAAGCCAAGGGCACTGATTGAATATATCAAGCTTGGATTTCTGACAGCCATGCAATGAATTGAGATTAACTATGAAGCGACCACTCATGAAAGAATTATAGTCCAGAGAAGGAAACAAAAATGAAACATTTGACAGCAAAATAGTTATTTACATCCCACTATTCAGAGTGTTTAGGTAGGCAGTTCAATGAGAGAGAAACAAGGGAAAGTTGAGGAAGGAACCAACAGAAAGAGAGAGGTTGAGGAGGGAGCAAGAGGGTAGTTGAGAAGCAGTGCTCAGTCATCAGATTCCTGTGAGAAAGGAAAGGGAGGTTTGGATTGGATACTGGGGAATATTTCATCACTGAAAGGGTGCTCAAACATTGGAACAGGCAGCTCTGGAAGGTGGTGGAAGTTCACTATTAATATGATAGTGGAAAATAAGAGGAAAAAGAAAGGATTGCTGAACCAGAAGCAGGACAGCATGTCAGAAAAGGGAATCTGATTAACAGTGTTGCAACTTTTCTTTGAAACAGGAAAGGAATACACAATATTGCAAAAGATCCAAATTATGGAGAGGGAAAAGGACACTCCATGAAAGAAGTCTGTGGAGGCTGAATCACAGACAATAGCAAAACTAAACTAGGGAGGGAAAAAAGCAAAAATTATGGGAAAGGACAACAGGATTTTGTGCTAACTACTAAGAAGGAAATTACAGGCAAAGAATGCAATTCTAGGAAAAATAGCAGCTGTACAACACAATACAGCCATGAAACAATGCTCGCATCAATGAAAAGTCACTTATGAGGAGAAATTTTATCCATGAAAACAACAATGACAATAAAAGGATTAACAATATGGGAACAACTGAAGATGCAAATATTTGGGTTAGAGAAAGGGTAATGATGGCACAGAAATCAGTGACAAATCACAAAAATGGTTTTCACAGTGCTTCTTTGCATCTTGTATGAAAGAACTGTTTACAGCAGATGTCTTTCCCAGAACCTCTAGGAAGGCACAGACTTCTTCAAGCTTCTTGTAATTATTGTTATTACTGCTGACTTTATAGGAGCTTAATGACCTCAACCATGGGTCACAGCTCCATCTGTCCTATGCACTGTACAAATATTCAGGGCAACTTTATGATTTATGACCCGTCAGGAAGAACCTGAGCTGATAAACCAGAGAAGCAATAGTTTGGTAACTCTGGGGGTCAGTCAGAACTGACTGTGTTGGAAGTGTCACTGGAGAGAAAAAAATATCCCATTGTGGCATACTATGATCTGGACAGTTAGCTGACCCTGGTACTGGTGTGGTTCATGTGGCTTCTCAAGCTGTTCATGGCCTTCAAGAAATTGCAGTGCTTTGACAAAAATGAAAAAGTCATATCGCATTGTTCCAGGGCTGCATGTTGTTTCAGCACTGCATTTCATGCTGTTAAGAATTTTCCCTGGCAGCTTCCTTCACATTGCTAGCTCCTCACTCGTCTCATAAATTACTGGAAGAGGTCTTAACTTGCACTTCCAGAAAGAGCCTGGACTGACAGAAATACAGCAGTCTGCAATTAGTGCCAGAGCAACGCACTTGCACTTCCAACTCAGACTGTGGCAACATCCTGCCATCCCCCCACAACTGCAGAGAGGCACACAGATAAATCACTGCAGACTTCAGACAGTGCTTGGCACACAGAACCCCACCTAAGAAGAGAAACAAGCCCATATACTGTGCTTTGGGCATATTATCAATCAGAAAACATGCATGGCACTGAGCACTTTTAATTTTTCTGTGTAAACAGCTTGTTCTGCAAAGTCTGACATCTGATGAATCCAGAAGTGACTGGGAGGAGCATCAGCATCAGTGGAAGAAATGCAGGAAATAATGTCAATTGGGAAAACTCAGAGTCTTTTCGATTTCCTTAATTAGATTTACAACATTATTTAAATATCCCAAATGCTCTCCCCTCACCAAATAATGAGGAAAGTGAATTAATGTTTTGACACAGTTCTGCTTAGTATACAGCAAGACTCTTGCTTAGGCAAGAGCAATTTTGCTAAAAAATAACTAACCCTGGAGGTTGAGGCTGTGATATTCAAAGACAATGCTGTGAGTTCCAGGGCTAATTCTAAAGGAAAAGGTGAAATGTGAAGACAAATCTTTAAGTGACTAGCAATCCAAGTTAAGCACATTTTAATGAAAGAGAAGAAATAGCTGTGTACTGCTGCTGCTGTACCAGCTTTTCATCCAATAGAAGAGTTTGATGAATGTGTCTCTTCATTGCCTTTCTGGTTTTGCACCTGACATCTCTGACCCAGATTCTGTGCATCAGCTTGTGGATTTAGCTGATTAAATGGAGGTGGCTGTAGCTGAGCCAGTCACTGCAGGCTGCCTTTAAAGTCAGTGGAGGTCCAGTGAGCAGGGGCAGAGGTGAGGGAAAACCATCATACTGAGAGAGACATCTGAAACAGGTGAGATGACCTGCTCTCTTAAACTGCCTTTTTATCTCCATTGACAACAAAGAATCCCATTAAGGCAGATCTTCATGATAAATCTGAAGGGATAAAGCTATTTTGATTCCTCTGTAATCATACTTAGGTCTGACAAATTCCTTTTTATTCATATACCCTCTTTTTTCCGGAGTGTTTTCAAGCCATTAACTAAAATAAACAAAGGGAATATGGTGTTGCAGTCCTTGACAGAGACTGCCATAGGAAAGCCATCTCCCTGAACCATCTTAGCACAGCCCAGGATTAGCTTGTGATCTTTAGAAGCAAAGGCCTGAAGATGCGGAAGCTAAAGGGCAAAAATATTTACTTTCAGGCCAGATAATCTCCTTTCCTTAATTTGGAGATCTCAGACAACTCTGTCTTTGAGGCTGAGGGAAGAAACCTTAACACAACAACAGCATCAGTCTGTCTTCATAGGACCACCAACTATCCATATATGCTAGCAAACATGAAAACCTTACACCATCTCTTCAAACTTTGGCATAACCCCCATGATTTCTACCCTCTACACCACCTTGTACATTCAGGTTCCTTTCTGCCTTGTAGAGTGATAAATTGAGCTTTGTTTCCCTCATCATTTCCCATTCCAGGTCTTGTAGGGCAGACGTCATTCCCACACCTCAGCATTCACACCATGGACACAAACACACACTCAGTTGCAGAGTTGGGGTCAGGGTGGGTTGGGCACAGGTGTGTTTATGCAGCCTGCACAAATGCTGCTGCATTCAGAAGCTTTAACTCCCACCCATTGTTGCTGCTGTTGCAGGCTTACTCTGTTTCCAGCTGCCTCCACTGAGGTGCAGGGCTCTTGTAACTCAAACCTTCATAACTTTGTAATCTGAGTTGAGTTACAGTGGCCGGGGGACTTGTGTCCTTCTGTATCCCAACAGGGAGAGGCACTCTTCCTCTGTGTTGCTGGCACAGGTCCTGGCAGATGGTTTTCTCCACCACAAAAACACAGCTCTTCCACAGCATGAGGAGAATACTTGTCTCCCAGTCAAAAGCCTGAGAGGAGTGATTACAGCATCTGTACTAACACAGCCTATGGGAGGCCATAAGCAGAACAGTTGCACTGTAGTCACTGCTGTTGCCCTTTATGGTCCTATTTTTATTTTGTTCATTTTATACCTCAAGTGTACGCGATGGTTTTGGATTTGCCTCCAGACTGCATAGAGCCAGCTATTGTTTTTGCAGAGATTTGTGCACCTTTCCCATTAGCCAGCTTTATGCTACCACTTGCCAAATCCCTCCTTGTTAACAGGCCAAGCAGGCCACTTCAACATCAACCATGGCAGCTAAAAAATAAGCACATCCTGTTAAGCCATGTACACAGGGTGGATTTGTTCCTTTGTCTGTGCCTGTGGTTGGCATTCTCTAATAGACACTCACCAGCCTCTGGCTCGTAGGGGTTGTGAGAGTCTGGACACACACACAGAGCAGATGTTCACAGTGCAAATGCTGGTTTTGACCCAGCGGTCTAATTGTCTCTGCTCTGCACCTAATTCTAGGTTCACCAAGCTTTTTTAGCAGCTACTTTGGGCTTGAAAGTAGTCTCCAGATCTCTTTCACTCTGGGAACGGTGATACTCACCAGTGATCGAGGTTTCTCCAAAGCGAGGTGTGAGTTTCTCACCCCATACTTAATGTACAAACCAGACCCCTCCTCCAAAACCTCTTCCCTCCTTCCCCTTATGATTTCCTCATTTATACATCCAAAAATGAGCAAGAGTCCCAAAGGCATTAGAGTGTTACCAAATATGGATGTTAACATAACAATTTTCTCGTGAGACTCTGGAGATTGTTTGACACAGTTCCAGTTAGCAAGCACTATCAGCAATTAGAGTAAAAAGCAATTAAGTCAAAACTCATCTGTTTTATGTAAACTTATTTCCCATTTTACAACAGCAGTGCATTAGGGCCACGGTACCCCACATGAGAGTGAAATGAGTAATAGCAGTTGGGATCACAAGTCTGAAAAGGTTCCATCTAACACGATGAAAGAGTGCACAGCAAGATGTGCTTAAGGAACTGTAATGGAAATATTTCTGATAAACTTTCCATCAAACAGATGCCTTTGAGCTTATGGTTTGCCAGGCAGAGCAAGACAACTGACTAACAAGTATAACAGAGCTGGAACTCAAGCTGTGTGGAAACTTCTATTTTTTGGTGCCTGTAGCCTGAAACTCTTTATCTGAACATCTGCTTCATTAAGAGATATTGTGATGCTATTCACAACAGCAACAAAGAGCTACAGAAAAGCACTATTCTCTCTCTCTTTTTCCTATCCACGTCCCATACCCCCCTTCAAAACTTCATCACTACAGATGTGTGCCACAACACTTACTGTTGGTTTTCACTGTACTTCCCCACAAAAATAGTAATGTGTTTCAAGGGAAATATCATGGAAAGCAGACCAGTGATTTCTGACTGTTTCTGAAGTAACAGCCTATGCAATTTTATTGTTGTTTCTGGTTTTGAGAGAGACCTTAAACTGGGAACAAGGGAATATCTCCAAGTAGTCTGCAATTACCCAGATATTGTCAGAGCCCTGCTTGGAATCAAGTTGAAAAGGCTGAATTACAGAAATGGTTTTGGACTTCTGTGCTCTAATGATGACCAGCTGCATGAGGGAGTAGAATCTTAAATTGTCCCTCAAGCAGGATTGAAAATATCACTTTTCCAGTATTTCTTCCTTTGGAAATTCATAGGAAATAATGAAGATTACTAGAAAAACCTGTATTGAATATCCTCCTCTAACAGGAGATCAAATTTTTGCTTCTTAATTGTTATTCAGTTAATCCTTTTAGTTATCTTACTTACTGCTGGTTCTGCCTTGATTTACTACTTGGTGACCTCCTGTTCTATCCTCATTTAGAGAAGGCTGGCCAAAGAACACAGTATTTTTAGAGCAATATCAAGGATCCCCTGCCACTCACTGATAGACCTAGACAGACTAATTATGATATTTTAATTTAGTGCCTAAAACAGCCAGAGTGAATTGCAGCCAAGGTTATCCTCCAAAGAAATAGCAGCAATTTCTTAGGAAAGTGTTAAAATTATCCAAAAGGTGGGTGAAGAGGGATGTGAGACTCTGCAGACCCAAGCAAACATTAACAACTCCTCAAAATTCCTTTTCCTGCCATAGCATTTAGCACATGGAGAGACTGGATTTATGACTTCAGCTTCCAGGCAGCAGAGCAGTGCAAACATTAAGCCAGAAAGAAATGTAGATTTCAATTAATTTATTTTGAGATATTTGCTTATCTCTAAGTAGGCATGATTTGCAGGAGGAGGATGAGTGGGTGTTGCACCTCGCAGGCTATTGTTTAAAAATTAAAGCAAACTATATCTTTATCCAGGAAGATCTAGCAGTTGTCCCTTTAGTAGCACTTGGCAAAAACACAGTCAGCCATTAAATGCTTGTGCTGGGACCTACCCTCACCCACTGTCTCCTAGGCCAAAAATTAAATAAGTGTTGTGGACATATCCCCAAAATTTCAATGGAGTGAGCAGCAAGGGCAGTGAGAAGCCATTAACTGACATTATTAAAAATTGGAGTTATTGCTACATGGTCATGGAGAGTTTCAGTCAGGATTCAGTGATGCCTTGGTAAAAAACAGATATGAAGAAACATCACTTTCAGGTGGATCTGCCTTTGGGGAGAAACTTTTCTGGGACCTGGCTGTCTCCACAATGAATGCCACACACCCGAAACACACAACTCAGTGCTATAGGTGTGTCCAGCTTTAAAAGTCTGCCTGAGTGGATATAAGTAAATTTTAATGTCCCTAGGCCATATCTTTCCAAAATGAGACACATGAAATGAATCAACTTTATAAAGTAGAGGTTTCCTTTTCCTTTTCCTTTTCCTTTTCCTTTTCCTTTTCCTTTTCCTTTTCCTTTTCCTTTTCCTTTTCCTTTTCCTTTTCCTTTTCCTTTTCCTTTTCCTTTTCCTTTTCCTTTTCCCTTTTCCCTTTTCCCTTTTCCCTTTTCCCTTTTTCTCTGTTTTTCCTTTCTCATTTCCTTTTCATCCTTCTTTTCACTTTCTTTTTCCTTTTTTACCAAGGTCCTTGTGCCCATGGGATCTCCTGGGCATTGGCACACAGAAATCCAGGCACATACTTTGGTTCCTGGATATGTGTTTAGGAGTTTAAGTTAAAAAAACATTCACCGTAGTCTCCTTAATTGATTACTGCAATAAGCACTAAAGGATGTGAAAAGCATCTGCTGAAAAAGAGCAGTGAGTACTTTTCTGCTTAAAAGCATCCCCTGGATTTGTCTGAGATATGTGGAAGCTGCACTTTCATTTCCTGCAGACAAACAAGCAAGCAAAAATAAACAGAGAAGTAGAAAAACCTGAGCATACCATTCATTACCCTCAATTTAGAACCAATAATATTCATAGACTAAACATCTTTCATCTAGGAGAGAAAGACAAAAAAAACCCAAAAAAGTGTGTTAAAAACCAATAGCTGTGTTCATAAATCAATTCATTCAGGAGAATTTTTTTCTTTTCCCAGGAATTTGGGTAGAAGCAGATCATGAGAAAAGACTTTAGGAAATGCCTCGAGCAATGGAGAAATACAAAAAGCACTTTGCTGCTTCACTGACAGGTTTAACATAAAAGAAATTTAAAAGTGATCATTTTTTAGCTCAACAGTTTTTGACTTTGTAATGAATAAAAATTTGAAGAAAGAGGAAGAAGAAGAATAAATACTACATTAAAAGGTGGTCCAGTCAAAAGCTTTGTCTACTGATGCCCAAGGATATTCGCCCAAGGTATATTTTTTGAAGACTATGGCTGGATTTACCATTAATATCAAGTTTAGTTTGTTTGGGGTTTTTTTCAAAAATTAAACTAACTCTTAACAGATAAAGATGAACTCGATGTCAAAAATCATCTCTCTCTTCTGGTGATGCGCTCCATATTAGGCCCACAGCTAAATGTGTTTCACTGAAACTACATGTTACATTCATTCATGAAACTTGAACAAGGCACTGGCTATTGCATTCTGCCATAATAAATAATTTTAAAATTGATAATCACTCTATTTAGTTTAGAGCTCACAAAATTATTAATTTCTTGTTCACTTCACACTGGGCCTTTGCTTGGAGGAGATAATGCCTCCAGTCCCAACAGTGTCAGTGGTGAAGATAGATTGGAACTTTCAACCCCCTCTATTCATCCCAGTCCTCTCTTTCTTCTGTCAGAACATCCTGGGGAGACCCCAGCCCACTCCAAGCCCAGCGTGGAGAGTGGCACAGAAAGTGTTACTTTGACCATGAAAAGGCATCAGTAACCAGCCACTGCTTACAGACTTGCCTTGCCATCAAATGGCTTTGAAAAGTCTAAAACTAGGCACTGTAACAAATGCCAGCTTAGTCATGTTTCATTTCTCTTACTTAACAGTCCTGATCATTGTTTTCCTTACAGTGAGGTAATTAAGTGTATCTGTCATGTATTAGACTTTTAAGGTTACAGGCATTTGGTAAAACATTAAATGAAAACTGCAGTGATTCAGAGTTGTTAAATTTCTAATATAATATTAATCCTCTCTCAGACTTTTATGCATCATGCACACACAGTCACATGCACTCTCACTCCTCCTGCTTCATTTTCCAAAATCTTTCCTTGATGTGAGTCATTATTTTAACAGGGCAACAACAGAATGCTTCTGTCTCTTTGCAAAACACATGGGCAGCTGCTCCTCATCTACAGCAGCCATGGAGGGATTTCAGAGTATCCCAGAAAAAATGTAGACTTTTCAGTCAAGGTAGAATTTCTTTATATTACAGGAACCAAGCCTGCGGAAAACCACCTATGCTGTCTCTTTTCCACCAGGAGAGGCTGCACTTGGAGACAATTCCCAAATACAGAATGGAACTGTGTCTAAGGGCAGCAAAACTATTAATGAGGACTAGGACTCCTGCAACACTTCTGGTGCCAGAGACACTCACCTGGGTGTAGGGGACAGTAGTACACATTTAGGCTGCCCTAACTCTGCTGTCACAAAGGTCAAAACCTGGCTTACTCGGCAGGAGAATTAGGTCAGCAGCAACTACTTTGATAAAACTCACCATGAGAGCTGCCAGGTAAGTACTTTCTACATTTCTATCAGTGCAGGGAGAGCAGAATTTAATTCCTTATTCCTCCATAATTTGCTATTTCCTTCTCTGGAGGTACCTCACTTGTTCATAAGCCATAAGCTACCAGCAGTGTCACTAAGGTTATCCTCATAGCTTTATTCACAAAACTCTTTTTAAAACTTGGTGGTTTATACTCTGTAACCCATGGAGCCTGGCAAGTAAGATGACTATTACTACAGAGTCAGGGAAAAGTAAATTAAAAAAAAAGTGCTTATTTCCAGTAGGTTTAGATTTGCTACACGTGTCCTCCCATGAGGGAGTGGCTGCAGATAAAGTCAGAATACATACATTTAAAGTATAGAAAGCTTCTAGAAGATAGAAGCAAAAAGCCTTTTTCCCACTAAAGATGCATTCAGATGGCTTAATGTAGCTCCCTGTACTTAAATATTCTAGCCCACACTGATCCCACAAGGATCCCATCAGAGTCGGTGGATATTCAGCAAGAGAGTGAGCAGAGTCTGGGGGGCGCAGCTCCTCTGGAAACAAGCATCTGTAACACTGGTGTAGGTTCCCATTCCTCTTACTGATTGTAAAGGAAGCCCAGGATCATACCAGAGATGTCTCAAGCTATGTGAGAATAAGTCCAGCTGATTTATTAAACCCAAGCAGCTGAGCACAGCAGGGCTCAAGAGCCAGCTCTTCCCTCCCACCCCGAGCAGTCATGATGTCCGTGCACCCTCCTGAATTAAAGTCAGCAGTCTCGGGCTGAGGAGGGCTACTGAGAGCTCCTCTCCTGTCCAAAGTTCATTGCTCATCCTCACTGCCTTCATCTGCACCATGCAAGCTGCCCCCAGCATAAATAAACAGGCTTGTCTCGTGAGAGAACAAGGGGAAAGACAAACATCAACAAAGCCGAACTACCAATTCTGTCACCAGGCCTTTTGTAATAGCATCAATATTTTAAACAGCCACCTTGGCCCTGTTCAAAAAGTGGGCTGCCTTCTTTGTTTTCTTGAAATAAACACAATATTTTTCTTTTTAATTTTCCAAAAATATCCTGAGGGTTCAGATGTGTCTACTGCCTCTGTGCAAACTGGAAGAAAGAAGAGAACAGCACTATAAAAAGAAGTTTGATATCCAACAGAAAAGATTCCAAACAGCTCCAGAGGCTGTTGACAGGCTTAGTTCAAAAGATGTCTGGAGTAAAAAGAGGAGCAAGGAAAATTTTACCAAGTGTGTTGTTGCCACTGAAAATATTCTTAAACCCACATTGCCATGGAGATTTTTTGACACAGAAGGGATCAGCCAAGACTTTTCTTCTCTCACCTTGACTATTACTGCCAAATTCCTGGTTTGTGTAGATGTTAGCTTCAAATAGTTACTGGTGATGAGAGTTTCAGCTGCCTTCTATAACAGATTGTGCCAAGTGCAAATATCTGCAGCTCTGCCCTCCAGCAGACAGGACAGACCACGGCTGCACCAAGGAATGGCTGAGCTGGCACAAAGGGAGGGGTTCTGGTGACTGCTTATTTTCTCTCAGCTGTTTTTCCCTGTCTAGGCATAGGACCCCAGACTGGATGCCTGTTTGTTAGTGACATGCCAGAATGATTCTCAGGCATTTTGATCAGCCCTGCAGGCAAAAACTACTTTTGAAAGGCTGTAATGTCATTTCCTCTCTTCTTCAGCAAAGTCCTCTGGGTTCTGATCTGGACCAACTGGAGGTCAATGCCCAAATCTTCAACCAGTATTCTCCACTGCTTGGAGGAAAGCAGACTGAAGACAGGAATCTGCTTTTGTGAAAGACCCAGACACATTGGCAGCAAAATTCTCTCTATCCCCATCCTCTTGTGCACAGTCATCATCAGTGCTGATGTATTTCAGTGCATAAATTGTGGGTACTTGCCTGGAGAAAGATGTGGGAGCGATTGCAACACATTTAATCAACTCAGAACAAAAGCTTTTGTTCTAGCTAATGTGCAAATTAAGTATCTTTCTCCTCCAAGCACATTAAAGTATTTTAAAAAGTGAAGAGCACTGATTTAATAATAGAGTAAGCAGAATTGCAGGCATTTCTAGTAGCCTTGGTCTTTACAGTAATCTGCATACCCTTTTGGAAGCACCAATATGTACATTTTCCTGTGTCCATCCCCTAAAAAATGCAGCTCCCACACTCTGTCCCTCCTTCTTGTAGATGATTAGGAAAAAAAAACCCTAACCTATATTCACAGTGAGAGCAAAACAGAGGACTAGACCTGGGCTGGTGCTGCCTAGGAGAGGTGAGCCCAGCCCTGCTCCAGGCAGAGGGAGGCAAGCTTAGGAGAGCTGCCCTTAGGTGAAACAGAGAGAGAAAATGAGATACTGAGAAAAATGAGATACAGCCTTCTTCTGCCCTTCCACGTGCAGCTTCCACAGCCTACTCTCTAGTTATGTTACACCTGTTATAACAATGCTGCTTTGTAGGAAAATGGGATTTCTGACACATCTTGTGAGCTGGAAGAATTCACAGTCATGAGCCAGAGCAAGGTATGGGGCAGGTAGATCTGCAGCAGCCTTACTGGTCCTGATGGCAGATAAAAGAACATGATAACTTCTTAGGAGTAGACAATCTATCTGTCACAGCAGGGAGACAGAAGACATAAACAGTATTGCAGAGACTGGTGGGAAACACCAAAAAAAAAGAAAAAAAAAAAAGAGGAGAGAGAAAGAAAAAATTCCATAATTCCATCTCTGGTGCTCTTGTTTCTGATTTTATCCATTTGGATTTTGGATGACTTGCCTGTATAAGTGGTAACGAGATCAGAAGTTCTACTAAGTTTTGCTTCCTCTGCCATCCCTAACATCCAGAGTCAGGGCCTTATCAGAGGAAACTCTGGTTATCTCAGGCCACAGTGTGAACCTGTCCCTGCATCTCTTCCAGTCCTGGGTCAGTGGGACCCTGTGGTGCAACACAGCTCTGCCAGCTGATCCCAGAATGCAGCTGCAGTATTTGCAACTATATTTGGATGCAAAATACGACAGGATTTATCCAGACTCAGGACACAGGAATAAAAAGTGCTCTCTGTCTTTGGCTATAGCTGTTTATCAGATCAGACAAAACAACCACGAAGGTTAAAATTAGCTATGCTCAGATACTTTTGTGGTTCAGCTGTTTTACAGCAGCACTAGAGGCTGCAATCACTGTGTGCCATTCAGATACAAATCTACTTTTCTACCTCTGTTTATAGCCCCTTGCACAACACACCTGCCCCTCTCTTCTCCATGGTGTGGCAAGACTGTCCAGTGTGGCAAGACTGTCCCTAAATGGCTTTTGTCCTCTTTAGGCAGATCTTGGTTTGCATTATTTAGTTGATCAGTGACATAACCAGAACTGCTGGGTGGGCTTGGATCAGCCTGGACCCTGTTTCTGTGGGTGAAGGAGAGTGCCAGCACCAGAAAAGAAACATGAAAGGCAACTCAAAATAAGCTGCAGCAAGTATGAACTGTATCATCACTAAATTTAATAATTTTGGCCCAAAGCTCTTCCTCCGGTTCTTGACTTGCCAGCAAACCTCCCAATGACAGAAAATGCATTTCTTATGATTTCTATAACAAGCTTAATTCTCTGAACATTCAGGTGTAACTGATGGAGACCGCCTTTCTCATTTGCTCAGTCTTGAAGCTTTCCCTGGAAAATCTCCAAGAAAATTCTTTAATGATAATTTTTCTTCCATTTCAGTCGCTCTTTATGAACTAGGACAATGAGTGGGCCATCCCTTTTTAAGCCTCCTTGAAGAGTATAGTCATATTTCATGGAATCACAGAATGACTGGGTTGAAAGAGACCTTCAAGATCATCGAGTCAAACCCATGCCCAACTCCTCAACCAAACCATGGCCTTGAGTGCCACATCCAGGCTTTTTTTAAAAACATCCAGGGACAGTGACTCCACCACCTCCCCAGGCAGCCATTCCAGCACTTTATCACCCTTTCTGTGAAGAACTTCTTCCTAATATCCAACCTAAATTTCCCTTGATGGAGCTTGAGACTGTGTCCCTTCGTTCTGTCAGCTGCTGCCTGGAGAAAGAGACCAACCCCAGCTGAGCACAGACACCCTGCAGGGAGCTGTAGAGAGTGATGAGGTCACTCCTGAGTCTCCTTTTCTCCAGGCTGAACACCCCCAGCTCCCTCAGTGGTTCCTCACAGGTTTGTGGTCCCAGCCCCTCTCCAACCTCGTTGCCTCCTCTGGACGTGCTCAGGGCTCTCAACGTACTTCCCAAACTGAGGGCCCAGAACTGGGCACAGCACTCGAGGTGCTCCTCACCAGTACCAGTGCAGGGGAAGAATGAGCTCCCTGCTCCTGCTGGCCACTCTGCTCCTGATACATGCCAGGGGCCATTGGCCTTCTTGGCCACCAGGGCACACTGCTGGCTCATGCTCAGCCAGATGTTGACACCAAAGAGAGCAGTTTAATTGCATAATAAAAGAGAGCCATTAGCAAAGATTCCATTCCTGTGAAAAATTTGAAGATGCAGAGTGATAAAAAGCACTGGAAGGATCTTCAGCACTTTTAAGGAAAATACACAATCATCTCTGCAACCAAAACAGACACATTAAAGAGAACAACTTTCTGTTTTGAAAGTAAGAAATTCAAGATAGATGTTCAAACTTTGCGGATGTAATTACTAAAGTATACAAAGATGTTGAGAGGCAGGCAAATAACTTCAGGAAAAGACACATGCACGAAACATTAAACCTTTGATTTTGTTGGCCCTTTTAAATTATATTTAACTGCAGCTTTAAAAAAAGACAGCGTAACAAAAAGAGAAACAAAAATACCAGCAAATAAGCAAACAAAAAAAAAAAACCCACAACACTTGCACTTTAAGTGAGACACCAGGTCCAAGGGAAGGGAGCAAACATTTAGAATAGCCTTGATCAGCTCAGAAACTTTTATTTGAAAAGGTGTCTCTGCAGGTATTGGCAGTTCACAAAAGGTAGTGCTAAGAATATAAAAAGTTTAAAGTAGTATATTAAGAATATTTAATGAGAGGTAAGGCAGGTAGAGGTCTTTGTACACCTTTTGTTTCTTGCACAAAAAATAACTAAGATAGTATAATACATGGCCATAGCCACGTGGTGCCAATGCTGTCACTGTTACCTAACTACCAATATCTATACGTTGTTTATAATTCCCTCCCTTAAAGACATTTATTTAGAGAGTTAGAAAGACTTTATTTGCTGCTTCTCTGCCTAGGGAGGTGGTTGAATAGATATGAGTGCAGCATCTTCTTCTCCAGAGAGTTTGATATGAGGAAGAGAAGATTTTTTTCCCAGAAAACTGTTCTATATGAGACACACAAAATTAATTTGGAATTACTACAATAATGGAGAAAGACAGAAAGATAGTGACATACAGGGATGTTGGGAAAAATTAGCACCAAGATTACATTCTTCCCTGACTAAGCACTCTTATAAGGAAGAAAAAATTAGAAATAGTTTTGGTTTGAATCCATCACAAATGCCTTTTCCCAGGAATGTTATGAAGTTTCACGTCACAGGAACATGATTTTCAGTGCTTTTTTTTGTTCATAAACCTAAAGAGAGAAAGGAAATAGCCCACCACTACATATTTAGCAAATCTGGAAAAGTGGCAAATGTAAGAAATGTAAGGAGCCTTCATTTCTTTTTGCACATGGCAAAAAAAAAAAATTCAAAAAAAACCACTAAACCCAGTAAAAAAAATTAGATTGTAAAGGCAGTTACTTGAAAATATTGAGATGTCTCAACAGATGCTGGCTGAGGTAATTCCTCATCTCTGCTTTCTGCAAGAACAGAACTACTTAATGCAAAACTCAGCTCAGAGAATTTGGATCAAATGGGTTGTAAATAATTAATGAAGGAATGGAGCTTTAAGATAGCTGAAACAAAAGCCCACACACCTCTTTTGTCAGATGTCTCTATCAGTGCTGGTTGTGGGAGTAGGTTCCAAGAGCAGGAAAAGCAGGTCCTGGACCTGTCCCAGGTCAGGAACAACCACACCATGGTTTGGGTGTCTTCACTGCTAAACCAGTCACACCTTGGCACTGCCTGGCGTGTTGCAGGATGTTACACCAAGGTTAGGCATGATTTATTTGTAGTCTCTCATTGCCTGGTAGCTATCCTCGAAGTAACAATTTCATAGGGATTTGGGCAATAGTCCATTGAATCCCCAAGAGACTGAAAGATCCCTGAGGCATCACCTGCTATTCAGCATTACTAAACAATGCAGAGGCTCTGAACGCTGCTCTTAGAAAAAATTGTTATCTATATGTATAGTAGCAATGTTAAGAAATCTTCACTTGGGTTCACGATCCTGCCATGGTGGGCCTGAGAAAACACTCCCCCACCCTCTTAGTTAACCATAAAATTGCCTTTCCAGGCCATTCATAATAGCCAATAAGAAATTTGCTTTTGTTTGTGGGTTTTTTTTTTCAACTTATAATTATATACATATACCTCTACTAATTTTAAGCCAATTGCTTTGGGATTGTTACTGTTTATCTTCTGAGCTCTAAGTTGTGAATAATGACATTTCCAGGCTTTTCTCATTAATCATAAAGCCATTAATGTGTTTACACTCAATCAGGGGTAGAGAAGAACTGTGCGTGATCACAGAGACTTAAACACCAGGGTTTGAATAAATATGCTAAGTATTTTGAGCTTGTGAAAAAAATTGGCATTGACAGCTAGTGCTTTATACAGATAAACCCTTTCACACTGTTTCAGGTAGGAAAACCACTTGCCACCAGCTGCTAAAGTCTATGTGTAAAAATAAGCTGCAAAGATGGGACAATGGTGTTGTCTATTTGCCAAATACCCTGCAGTAAATTTACTTTCGCCAGTGGCACCACGTTTTATACAGAGGCTTCCTACTGAAATGCAAAAAAATGTGATTTATACATCAGAGGAAGAACCTGGGTGTCAGTTTAAGTGAGATTGTGGCATTTTTACCTTTAATATATAAAGGCCAGAGTGTAAAACATACAGTGCAGATAGAAACTTCAAATGCACACCTATAAGCTTGCTTGGCAAAGCCATTATTCAATGTGGAAGAACTGATAGTTTAATTCAGCAAAAATTCCAACTTAAATAACTTAAGATTAGTACTTGGCAGCGTCATTAGTGGGTTTTTTTCCTTGCTTTTCAGCGTAAGGAGGCAGTTCTTTCTTCTCTAGTCGATGCAGGTAGTGCTCAAAGCGTGGTGGATGAGAATTAACTATCTCATTGCGGTTGTTTAACTCAATACGTATTGATTTGTGGATCCTGTGACCTAAAAAAGAAGACAAACCATACTAAACTTTGAAATAATGTTAACTATCCAATTGGATAATAGAAAACACATCCCAGTATCACTCTTGTGGAAGGAATGTTAAAAGACATTGGCATATGGAAACCATAGCTTGCCAACCGTGATATTCCATTGGCTAGTTTGATCTCTGGCCAAGCTGGTTCACTGGCATAGAAGTCATCACAGCCATACCAATCCTGCTTGTTTCAGACAGGGTTCAGTGCAGTGGTAATAGCTGAAGAAATCTCAAGACCTTGTGACTGACATACTATTGACTGGTATTTAAGAGAATTATCTCCAGCTCTGCCTCAGAGTTTGTGTATCACACTTTACAAACCCAGACATTCCTTTTCTATGCATCTGCCTTAGGAGTAAAGGCCTTGACCACCCTGTCAAGGTTCTGCAGCCCTGATGTCCAGATGGGGATCTACCACAGCATGTTGTGGCCCCTTCTGGCACACAGCTCTAGGTTTCTGTGAGGCAGAAGAGGCTAGTATCTGCCTCTTCTCCTGCTCCTTCATCATGGTGTAATGAAGGCACATATGTGGACCTGGAAGATGTGCCCTAGTTCTGCTGGGTTGGTAATGACAAATTAAGTGTCACAAGCCATCTCCACCGAGCTGGTTGAAAATTTCACTCACTCAGTGAAACTATTGAACTGTGAAGGGGAGGAAAAGAACCATGCAGGTGAGGGCAGCAGAAAGGGAAGGGAAGCTCCCTCTTCATGGCAACCTTTGTTTAGGCCAGCTGGGAAAACACATTTACCTTTGCCATCCACATTTCTCATCAATTTATTCTGTTCCATAAATTGGTTTTCTGTACTCAAGCCCATGGTAATTTTTCCTAGATTACCATATTCACTGTTCTACTTTATAACCAGAACATAATGGAAATGCTCATAGACAGTGCTCTTGTTGCAAGTTACACTGGTGGCACCAAGGACAGGATGTGGCCCTCTGCTGTGACATTGCCTGTGAGGCAATCAGCAAGTGCCTGGCCCTGTTGTGTTGTTCTGATTTTTGCAGGTGATATTGTGTTTCTTCACATCTTTGTCAAGATGCTAAATGTTTTCTTTTAATGTGACACATTCAGGTGAAAATTAAGAACTACTGATGCATTAAAAGAATCATTTTAACTTCAGTAAAAATAGATGTGATATTATATGCAGTACTTACTGGCAAGACATAACTGACCTAGTCTACCTGGTAAAGAATCTTATCTTTTAAAATCAGATATGTTGAGCATTTCTGATGGAAACAGAGCACTGATAATTACATAAGGGTTTATTGTAGATATTTTATTACAGCACCAAAATAAAAGCCTTGCTGCACTCTCCCACTCTGCCACAAGCCAGTGCAGACCCATCCATGAAGTTGCATGCAGAACTGATTTTCCCCTGTGTAAAACAGTAAGATGCTCCTCTGATGGCATTTGTACCCACCCTTCAAGCTATGAAAATTTATACTTTGTAGGGCTACATAGAGAATTACAAGTAGGAATTGATTTACTCAGAGGTGTTCCTAATGCTCTACAGTCTCTTGGACCCATTTCCTTCTGCTCCAGGAGAATGACACAAGCCTACTTGAAATACTCTGGGCTCAAAGCAGCAGTGCTACCCTCTCTCTTCTCCAACCCCTCAGAGAATCTACTCTACCTCAGCAGAGAATCTACTGAGGGTTATTAATGCAAGCAGATCCCTGTGAGGACAATCTGGTGGGGAGGGCTAGGTGGCTAATAGCTGGGGTTATAACTGGCTTGTGGAGAACATCTTTATCTGTTGAATCAGTCCTATTTTCTGATTATCCATCTTATAAAGATTTCAAGAACACTTCTGACATCCTGAGCCATATCTATGGTACATTTTCCACTCAGGCTCTTGAACTCTCTGGTTTACTTCTATTTTCTTCACTGTTCCCATACCATTGTGTACAAGTCACAATTAGTATTCATAACTTGGATAAAATAATGTCCAAGACAGAAAGTCAGGAGATCTCTGAAAGATTCGCCAGGAGTTATGAACAATCTTTTTCTTCCTTTTTGAAATTTTTTTTAATTTTATTTTCCTTATTCTCTTTTCCTTGCTTTCTTTTTCAGTTTTTCTCTCCAAAACAGCTAGAATGGTAGGAACAATTTTATGTTGATGTACAGTTTGGTGCAGGTTCAGTGAAAGTTTAGTGGTATTCTTTGAAAAGTTTTAACCTCAAGAGGATCTGTAAAAAGTTGTGCTGAAGGAAATAATTATCAAAGACCAACTCATGAAATGGCAGTGCAGAAGAATAAAAAGAGCATGTAGAAGCAAAATATCTCCACTGTTATACTGAGGCATTTGGTTTGCAACAATATGGCTTCTGACAAAAACCTTAGACAGGAATTAAAAAGAAAGAAAAGCATTCACCCTCTTCCAGGATGCTCTCACCAGTTTTACAAGGTAGGACATCAAACAAGAAAAAAACCACCATAATATCAAGGAAACACTCTCTGAAACATTCAAGGGCATGTAAATATTAATAACGCCTGACAGCAACCTTCTGACTTAGCAGGCAGTGCCCAAGTGTAATTTTTTGGTAAAAAGGAGCAAGAGTTTGAGGGAAAAGGATTTTTTTTTCAAGCAACATTAAATAAAGTGTCTTCACTGGAGATGCCTTTCAAAAAAGTTTTCTTAATGCAATTTCCCTGTCAGTCCTCCATGGGATATTTCCTATCTTCTCATAGAGCAAAGAATATTTCCGATCACCCTTGCCAAAAACATCCAATAGCAAAGAAAAAAATCCTCCAGGCTTAAAGAATTCAAGGAGGTTTTTGTAATCTGAGTTCCCAAATTCCACAATTCCCCAAAGTCCAAGAACTCCCAAACTTTTATTTTCTAAGATAGTCTCAAAAAGTAGAACAGAATTGGACACGGAAGAAGCATGCAAAGTCTTTCCCTCTGCAGCAGGATGTGATCCCATTGTGGTGACAGCCTCTAGATTTATCTGAGCATCCTCAAATGATGTGTTAGAAACTGTTTGACACCTTGGCAAATCCACATGCAAATAAATATCTGGCCAGAATTTTAGCAGTGTGTCTTAGACACGAACAGGACATGTAGATAAAAAACAGCCACTCCCAGTGTTTTCTTTTCCAGAAAAGCTTAGATTTGCCCTGCTTATTTCCACCTGTAGTGTAAGTGACCCAGAAGATGTCAAGAACTGTTCCTTGTGTGATTATTTCCCAAAGCTACCTCTACAATGTTAGGAGGCTCTGTCTTCTTGTCAGACAAGTCTGTCCTCTCCCAGTTCCACTGGGAACCAGGTGTAGCAGTTCCACTTCCTTACTCATGTCTATAATTTGAATTAGCTTTAGAAAGTCATGTCTTTCTCAGGGCCACAATGGAAGGAGACGCTCTGGTGTGGAGAGGAGCCAGACAGTCCATGGGGATCATTTACCATCCACAAAGCATACAAATTGCTGCTGTGTTGTCTGCTTTTATCCGGGCCATGTAGGTCAGAGATTTTTAAGATATTTATAGAAAGGTAAGAGAGGCAGTTATCAGAATTTTCTAAAGCACACGCTGAAATGAAAGACAAAGAGCCATCAAGGTACTCTACAAAACCTATTTAATACCAACATGCAAAAATGCTTTTTAATATCTAGCCTGCATATTGTCTTAGACAGAGACAAAACATATGGAATTATTTTAAATGAGAAGAGCATGGGTTAATGGAAAATTATTTACATCTGCTTCTGGAAAGAGCCAGAACTTCTTGTTTCTGAACACCCCTATGGGTCAGGAGGACACAAATGAACTACTGGACAACGCTTCACTTTCCCCACTCAAATCTGTGGATTCAGGTCCAATTTCAAAAAAGACAACGTGGTGGGGGGGGAAAAAAGGCAAACCATTTTTTCTATATGACACACTCTGATTTTTTTCTTTAGCTGGCTCAGAGAACATCTGTCCTCACCCTGCAGACCTTCCTCCCATCTTAGCTGACCAAGGACATGGAGTGAGAAACAGAACTCACACACAAGTAATGTGCCACATCAGAAACATGCACTGGAGTGTGGCTGCTGCCTCCCTCTTTAGATACCTCCTCTAGCAGAGGATTTGTGAAGTACCTTTTCTCCTTTGCTATATACTTTGTCCTGAGTACCACAGGAAAGGAAATGCAGTGCATGCTACAGAGAAAACTGATTCATTTTCCTGCTCTTACACAAACAAACCTAAAAGAAAAATCCCTTCTGGAACCTCAAAGCAGAGAAATCACAATAACAGGGGCTAAAAAGCCTGCTGCCACTAGGACCACCCACTGCATCTTCCTTATGACATCTCTAACATTAAGAATTCTCCATTGTTCTTCCCTCCTAGCAACCAAATTTTGTCTTAAAAATAGGGAAAATTAATCTTTCCTCTTCCCTGAGATAGCCAGGAGGAGTCCCAAATCAAGTAGTTAATATGACAGAAACATGATGTTCATGCACAACAAAAAAAAAAAAAGGGATTTTGCTTTGTTTTTCTAAGAGAGTTCTGGATCAAAACTACTTCCATTCATTTAAAATACAATGATTTAAAAATCTTCTGTAAGGAAAATGGACTACTTCATTTGGAAAATCTTTTTTGCTGCTTAAACTTTTATGCAAAAAAGTATTTGTTTTTCACCAGCCTGTTGGGATTCACCATTCTCATGCTTCCCCTCACCACCACCACCAGTGTAACTGGCAAAGGCCAGGGTACCTACTAATTGCTAGAAAGCAATGAAACAGGGTGTGAGCTATCTCCCCAATTCCCCTGATGGATGTGGACAAGGGTGTATCATTGTTCTGGATCATGATAACCTGGGAGATCCCTCCCTTGTATGAATTCTGATGTTCCCACTTTTACTCCTCCTGACTTGTTATTACTAACTTCTTATTCAGAAAAAAAAAATTATTTGAAGTAGAAACCTTATATATTAAAATGTACTTTTGTACCACCAGGAAAAATTCCAAAGTAAACACATTTACTAGACCTTGTGGTGAATGGGCTGGAAAAGCATCCTTTGCATTGTGCACAAACTTACGTGATGATTTAAACAATGAGGGATTTAAGGACTTGCATAAATGTTCTTAAGTCAGGTCTTCATCTTGTGAAATTCCTTTCGATGCAGTTTCACAAATCTTCAGCTTTTCTCCTTTGAAAAGTGAACACTACATATATTTTGTATTTATGTTTAAAAAATAAGGCAAACAAACTAGAATAAAATCCCCCAAAGATTCAACCAAACTTGCAGTGCTGCTTCAAATAAATAAGCTCAAATGTAACATTTTGCAGATCTGTTCATTTGAGATCAGCTTTCAGGTATCATAGTGATGATAATGGGATAATTTACAAGGGGATGAAATCATATAAGCCTATGTAGGGCAGGGGAGGATGTAAGAGAAGCAAAATATCTGTTGGATTCCTGTTCAGGGCTTCACCTCTTTGGCTTTGCCAGATCTCACTCTGACACAAGCAAAAGCTCTGGGTTTGCAAAGAGCAAAGCAGGCAGCCAAATGCATTATGTATTATTTTTTGGCAGTCTTTAGAGATGACTTAGTTTCTCTTGCCAGACATTTTCTGATTATTTTTCTGCTGCTTTAAGGGGAGACTGTGTTCTGCTTGTCTACACCTTGTTTCCAGGCTGCATACATTTTTGCTTTTTAGGCTGATGTTTATCACCTAACCTTTAAAAAGAGAATCTGTTTCCAGTAGATGAAGTTATTAATTCTTTCATCTCCTTTCCTATTTGTTTCATCTGCACTGCACTGCTACATGGTTTATATTCTTTATTGTGCTATTATTTGCCTCAAATATGTTTTGCACTGTTGCATAAATTATTTTTGACAGCTGAACAAAGGCAAAATGTTAATCCAAGGAAGCCATCTTCAGAAATTGCTATTAAACAAGAGCAGAAATGTCTGTGCAATGTACCCTATCCAAAGAGGAACAGTGAAAACTGGGAATCATCAGCCTGTGAGTGTCATCACACTGACAAAGCCAACAGCACTGGGAAGTCATGGACCAGCACTGTGGCTTAAACCCAGCTGGAATTAGAGAAATTAAGCACCATGAAGGCACTCGCTCAACCCTCCTCTCTCCCCCCCTGAATGAAGAGGGGAATTGAAAGTACAACTTGTAGGCTGAGATAAGACCAGTTTAATAATTGAGAATGAAGTAAAATACAAAGGCGATGGTAAATGATAATAATAGTAATGATGATAATAAAAAGGGAAAGAAAACAACCCACAAAAAAAAGAAAAAAAAAGTTCTGCAACAATACAGTCGCTCACCACCCACTGATTGATGTCAGATCCCCCCTTCCTGAGCCCATATCAGTACCTGCTTCCAGGTAATTTCCCCAGTTTATATCCTGGACATGCATTCTATGGTATGGAATACTGTTCAAGTCACCTATGCTCCCTCCCAGTTTTGGACACTGATTATATGCCATACACACCTCATCCTTGATAACAGACCTACCCTTGGCTTATGTTTCATTCTCAAGTCCCTGATGTACCACTCAATAGGTTTCAGTTCTGTAATCAGGAACTGTAATCTTAAAACCCCACTTGCTCATGGGGCATGTAATAACATTCAAAAACCTCCATCATGCCAGAAAAGTTATCCTTTCTACCTCAGTGAACACAAAACTGCACTCTCTTTTAAGGTTGCTTAACTTTCAGCTGTTAAAACTGAAGCAGTCACTTACCAAAAGCACTTACATATATCACAGAAGTAATAAAAAGCTAATGTCTGTTCATTTATTTAGCTTCTGAAAGATGGCCTGAGTGCTACCTCACTCAGCACTGGGAGGTATGAGTAACTCCCAGGCACAGATACAGATAAATACATATATTATTCCTCATTACTGACAATTGTACATGAATGCAGTAGGGGCATTTAGAGCTCACTGTGCAAATGAAAAAGGGCCAGGACTTGAGCCCTTTTAGCTGAGGAAAAATCACCCTATTGAAAAGGGTTGGAGGCAGCAGAGCAAGAACTTCCTGATTCTACTCACAAATGGAGAAAGCACAACCCTGTCAAACGCACAGCTTTTGTAGCTCTGCAATTGCCCATTCACCCTTTTCTCACACAGAAACCAACGCTGTCCACAAGTAATGAATTCCAGCTCTCCATGCTGGCTCCTGTTCAAAGTTCATTCAGATTTTATGGGTGGTCCTGTTTTCCCATTCATAATCCTGACAAATAATGACAGCATTCAGAAATCCATGTGAGGATTTCATAGCAGAGACTACAAAATAACCAAGATGTTCCCTGCAGGCTGGGGAGGTGTTTCTTCTCTTCCCTTTGGGAAATGCCAAAAGAGGAGTTGGACATGGATTCACTGTTGTCTGAGAAAGGGGAATGCTGTAGGACAACCAGATACACTGATATCCTCTCTGTGAGGTAAATGTTAACCATAGATTTGAGTAGTTGGGGGTTTTATATTTTTATTTATTTATTGATATAATTATTTATTTGAAATGTCATAGTGCAAGGTTTCAACCTTATACCAGCTGTAGTTACAAGAAATCTAGAAAACAAAGCCTGTGGGTGTTGCATTTTTCTTTCTTTTATTTTTAGTGATGAAATCTACCTCACTCACTATTTCTTCCAGTAGGTGACCATTTTGCCCTTGAGAATGTAGATTAAAGAAAGACTTTTTATTAATTACTTCATGTTCTGCAAGAAGTCACAAGATCTCCTAAAGTTCCCTGGTCATGGTGTGCCAATCTTAGAGAGCTGCTAAACAGCTACAGGCAGATCAAACAGCCAGTGAGACAAACCCTTTTCTGGTTTACCCTCTGTGGAAGCTGGATGAAACTTTGAAGTTGTAAGGGATGTAAATCAGGGCAGGGTTTGTCAAGGTCTGTTCCATGCAATTTTTAGAGATCTTAAAAGAACAGCTTGCCTGCTCTTGCACAGAGCTGTAGAGCACCCCTGGAGCGGTGGCAGTACTGCTGAGGTACCAGGGAGTTTCTGTGTTTTCTTGGGGAGCTGTTCCTTAGCTTCAAAAGCAATGACTTATTCACATCCTTACTCTTAAAGAGGTATTTGGAAGCACTAAAATGCTATGGTCGCCTGAGCTGAAATCTGCCACCAAGAGGCTATCTGTGCTCACACTTCTCATAAATTTCAGTTTTCCCACCCCAGTGCAAGTGCTCATCCCAAATCACCCTCCTTGCAGTTCACAGCGGGACTGGAATGTCTGAGTTTAGTCACAACTGCCTGGTGAGTTTTCTTGATTCTTTAGCAGAGAGTTAGGAGACCTGAACAAGGCAAATCCCTTTCTGACTCAGTGCTAGTAGAGAAACATTTCCTTCATCACCATTCTAAGGGCACTTGGACATTTTCCATCCTTTTTTCCATGGGCTTCACTCTGAAAACTTATCCATCACATTCCCATCTTGATGCATTCCTCTCTATCTCTCCAATCTCAGTGCTGTGTCTATCCCATCTCAAATGCTATTAGAGGGTCTATAAACAGTCACCTCCACAACACCTCTGCAGAAATGCAACAACACCAGGCCTATTTCACAGGAAGGAGAGTTGTGGGGTTTTTTTCTCCACATGAAAGAATCCGCTCTTTGAGAATAATAACCAGTCTGAATCTCCTAACCATAATCTCAACTGTGACTAGGAAATAGATCTTACTATTCTGTCACCAGAACACATCACAACATCTGTGGTCATATTAGGTAGTTTCATGAAAAGAGGCAAAACAAAATGAAACCAGAAGTCTTTTCATACACAGGAATCTATAGTTTGATTTTGAGACTACACAAGTATTTCATTTCAGTACTGCCAAAATGTTTTGCAGAGATAAGAAAATAGTATATCAATTTATGTGATGCCTTTGCAATGCTGTAAAAACACATAATGGCATGGGATGGAGCAGTCTAGACAAAATGAGTCTGGACAATAGAGCCAGAAGAAAGCATTTTTTTTTTTCCTATCAAAATAAAATGAGAAAAAAATCACTTGGATTTTGTCCCATCCTATTTTGTGAAAACCGACACATTCTTACACACATTTCTATTTAAATAACTGACTTTTTTGTGGAAAACTGTTGGATCCAAACTTTTTCATAAATCCTACTAATGATTCTCTCTTATCTTGTGGATCAAATATAGTAAAGTCATCTTTGACTAACTGTGTCCCACTTTTGGAAAATAAGGACTGGAGCATGAATTAAACCTATCTTCTAGTGGAAAAGAAATGTGAGGAACCCAAAAGAAATATGTTCTCTTGGATTATTCTGCTGAGAAAACAGATTCCTGGGTGCTGGAAAAGCCACAACTTCTATTTGTCCACAGTTAAAGCATTTCAAGAACTGGATAATTACCTAAAGTGGTCAGGTATTGAATTTTTTTCTTTCCCATTGGTATGAGATGTAAGCACAAACTTTTTGCCAGGCAGAACAGTAATCAATAGGTAATGGAGAAGTAATCTGTCTGATGACATCAACTGGATGCCAGTCCTTCAGCACCTCTATTAATAAATGTCATGTATCCATGCCAGGAGACTTAAGATCACATTGAACTTTGAAGTCACAGTATTGACTATGAAATATTTCTAAATAATATCTCAATCTATACTGCTGGTTTCCACATGAGATTCTAGATTAGATGTGCCTCTCATTTCCATTAGCTGGAGTTCTGAGCAACTCCACTGGCTAACTCCAATACAAAATTAATGTTGCTGAAGGCAAGAATTTGGTTCACTGCATAAGTATCAGGTGCAAGTCTAATACTTTGCAAATCTCTAGCAGGACTCTCAGGGTGAATGAAGATCTGTCTGCTGAAACAAAATATCTCATGCTGGAGATCTACACATCTAGGCCAGTGTTGTCCAGAATGGATTGATCCAGGGATAGCTTTCCCTTCCTAAACAGATTATTAAGCAGATAATTCACTTTTTAAATGCAATTTAGGGTTTCAGTTTTCATCTTGTATTCTCTTGTATCTATGCGCATCTTCAGAGAGCAAAGATTTCTCAGGGCACTGCAAATGGGCTCAGTATCATTGCAGCCTTACCACGACTAACAGCCTTAAAGGCAGAGGAGACCTTTCCCTGCCTGGGGAACTAAAGAATCCTGTGATCCTTTCCTGCCATCTTCCTCCTCATTCCATCACCCCTCACCCGAGATCTTGGAGGTAACTTCACCAACGTGACTCCCGCTTGCAGGAACAGTTGCAGTAGCCGCAATAGCTGTGAACCATCTGCTTGCTTTCTTTTCCTGTAGAACACATTGAACTTCACCTCATGTCACTTGTATCTTCACTCCAGCCCTATGTGCCCATTTTTTCCTGTTTCTCCCTCTGTTTTATTCCACACTCACTATTCTAACCCTTTCCCTTCACTGAGATTTCTTCTAAAGCCTCTTGTGTCTCATTAAGTCTTGTTCTTTCACACTGTGATCACATACATGATTATGCTGTTTATTAGTGATACTGTCTTTGAATTCAGTGATGCAAACTGGGTCTTTCACTAGCACTCAGGGATCTTCAGTTGCTAATAAATGGATTCATGTACCATTGACTTTGGCATCTCTGGGACAAGTCTATGATGCTGACAAAAAAAGCCTCATCCAGTGACATCTGTGCAATAGTGTAGTCTGAGAGAATTCTTTCAAAATGCATTGGCATAGGTTTAAAAGAGGCCCCTCACAGGGAGCTAAAACTCTTCTCATGGGTCCAGTGGGGTCAAAAAGTGTGTGTGACAGCACACATTGAAAGACTGTTACACTCCAAAATCTGATGCAATTCAAAGTGAAGTGAGCAGATGTAACATAACATGCTCCCAGCACACTCCCAGAATCTCAGAGGAGCTCTGCCTCTATTCATTTTGATTTGAAAAGCAATTAACTAATACAAATTAAGGAAAATGAGAGATAAATGTTCAATCTGGCTGTAAAAAGAATATTATAACTCAACTACCTCAGTGTCAAGTTTTTACAAGAATTTTCTTGGATAGTACTGAATCCAACACGATCTGTACATACATACAGTAAATAATATTCTTTTTAACATACGGGAAAATATCATATTCTTTCCTGAGAGACTGCCCACTCTTCCAAAATAAACCTGCATCACTATTTAAAGGGGAAATACTGTGTATTAGCATCAGAAATTGTGCCTCATAGATAAAGCAACCTGAGTGTCAGCTGGCTAAACACCTACACTATGTCCATTCTTGCAGTTTAGTGAAGTTCTTCTGTAGTCAGTAAAAGACAGGCATCAAATATTTTTGAAAATCAGGCTGCTTTTATTTCAGAGACATCTCTGGTGCCCTCAACCCACTGGCTAAAATCCCATTAGCAAAGTCCTATGATAAACGGAAAAAAGATTGGTGGTGTTGGCACTTCCTTAGTGCCTATCCCAGGCTGCAAGTAATATTGCTGTCATTCCCTTCTGCTTGTCTCCTTAAACAGGGAGAGGGCTATTTTATTTTTTCCTTTTAACCACAAAATTGAATGAAGAAAGGAGTTCCAGTGGGAATGCAGTGTGCAGCTTTATGCAAGTGAAACTTCCAGTAGATTCATATCTAATTTCCAGAACAGGATTGTTGTTAGTTTGGGGGTTTTTGTTGGGTTGTGGATTTTTTGTATCTGCTGAAAAAAAAAAAAAAAAAAAGGAAAGATTTTAGAAATATTGGAGTTTTGTTTTCAAGTTTCACAAATAAATACTTTCTAACATGATGGAACATTTCATTTTAACAGCTTCTAAAATGAAGCTCTTGAGTTTGTCACTTTGAAGACTCATTTCCCATTCAGAAACAGAGGAAAATCAGGAGGCTTTTACAGCCCACCCAAATGAAACCAAACATTTCAAAACAAGTATTATGATTACAGTGTAAATAGATGCCATCACAATCAAAGAAAGGGCTGGAGAAAGAGGTCTGCCGAGCCTGGCAGCCTTCACTGTGTGTCTGAGGGGATGCCCAGGACAATGGAGCCATGAGGGTGGACCTGAAGATGGTTCATCTTCTATTTCTTCTTGCCCATCTCCACTTTCTGCTCTGTTAAATCTCTGCCTGTGCCTGTGATCTTGTTACACGCTGCTAAACACAGCCCGATGTTCTGCAGCACTGGGAGCTGCTGTCCTCTCCTGGACACAAGTGTGGATATCCTGATGGAAAACTCTAGGTCCTCTGCCCAAATATTTCACTTTTTCAACCCTAAATCCACAATATAAATATTGTTACTGTTGTGGCTGGGATTTAACTGTGGATCATAACTTACTACGTTCAGGCTGCACCTCAAGGGATGGAGAGGAGGGTCACTGGTTGCTATTTGCTGGAGTATTCACTCTGGTATGCAAGTCTGACTCCTTGCTTTGTACAGGCTAAATAAAAAGGAAGCTGATAAGAGAGTTTAGTTGGTTGGAAAGAAAATTACTTCCTTCAGCTGAAATTCCTGGCAGAATCTGTATTTGGACAGAGAAGGTTTTCAGTGTGAAAGCACAGGAGCTGCCCAAGCCTAATGAGAATGATTTCATATTTAAGGGGTTATGTACAGCTTTGATACCTGCCTGACATTTGTAGAGGACCCCAAGGAAGCAAAAAGCATTTCTCTAAATTCCCTTTAGCTTCTTTATTTACCTTAAAACTATGACAAATAATTTCACTGCCTGGTGGAAGCTAAAAAAGTATGAGTGTGCATATTTGTAAAGAATTGTGCCAAGACTATCTTGGCAAATCTTGCAGTCTGTAACCTGGTTCTTCAGGTTACAAGAAATATCAGGTTCTACTTGTGTAATTTATAATGTGCCATTGCTGCAGGAACTGGCATGAGTCACCATGTGCTAACCCAGAGGAAATTACTTCTTGCTAAAAAACAACAACAACAACAAAAAAAAAAAAAAAACACCCCAGCAACAACAACAAAAACAACAAAAAAAAAACACATCTTGAAGTGAAGGTGCATTTCTCAGTGTCTGTTTTAAACATAGATCTGCAAACTAGTAACCACATTTTGTTTTTATCACATCTTTTGCCTCAAAGACCAAGAAATACTTGCATTTCCTTGCTAGATATGCTCATAGATAAAGCTTAAGACAGGAAAGACACTGTGGTTTTGACAGGTGCTGCTTCCACTTGGCCACAGATTATCCTGGCACACCAGCACTTTTCCAAACAGTGGTCTTTGTGCTCACCAGAGCTAAAATAGAGACATGGAATTGATTTTCCAAGGAAATGGCAACCTGGATTGAGTAATTTGTGAAGTATTTGGAGGCAATGAGTGTGACTGTTGGTTTTATTGTCTCAAAAAGATCCAGGTTATAACGTGCTGGCAGCGAAATATGAGAGCTGTAGAAACAAAGCATCCATGAGGAGGAGAACACACCTACCTATGGCAAATCTCCATAGAGCCATTTGCCTTCAATATCACTTGAGCTGATGTTTGCTACATCAATTTATTACCCCACACAGAAAGCATTTTTGGCAAGTTCCTCCTATGTTGTCATCACAATAATCCTGAAAGGGGGAAAATGTCACTAAATTTAAAGTGTTTTTAAGAGGCACTTTATGTCAATCTTTCATGAATAACAGACATCTAAGTAATTCATGTGTTTAATTGCAACTAATAAACCAGAAAAGTTTAGCAATTAGGAGAGATTTTTCCCTTAACTCAGTTTGGAAACAAATTCTGCAGCAGCAGATCCTGTGAGAGTAGAAATGATAAATGAGGAGCTGAAGACATCTTTTTCTTCAGCTTTGTAGTTTGGGATGTTTGAAATATGAGAGACAAAGCAATACCCTCAGCATATTAGATGACAACTTTTCCATGAATGGGACTGAGGGGAGTGTGTGATGCTGCAATGACCACAGGAGAGGGAATAAACAAAAGGCTCATAATCCTGCAGCTAATCAGGTCTCAAGATATTTGGTTCCAGCTCTCACACAAACTCCTTACATGTGACTTTGGACAAAGCGCCTGGGATGAAATTTTCCAACACTCAGATCCTCCAAGTCCTAAAATCAGTGGGTTTTTTTCAAAAACACATCAACAAAAAATAGAGAATGTAAGTTCCTAGACTTGCATAACTTGCCACATTTATTCTCCTTGTTCCTACTACCACCTACAGCTCTATCTCCTGTATTTTTCATATCTACTGGTGATGAGCTCCCCTCATCAGAGAAGGTGATTGAACAGAGACCTGCAGAATAATAGCAGTAATAAAAAGTATCAAAAAGAGGAATACTTTCAGAGAAAGGAAGAGTTGAAGAAACAATCCCACTAATGTAAGTGTTCTGTCATAAATTGATGAAATTGCAAAACAGCAGAGCAACACTGATGACTTAGAGGGAGTCTGATAAACGTGAACTTGATCTCTGTGACAAGAAGAAATGGCTGTGAAGAGAATCAGACTGCTAATTCTTGTTGCTTTTGGAATCCAAGGAGAAATAAAAGTGATGTATATTTTGTCAACTGCAATCAAGACACTTTGGGGATTTTCTTGGGAGGTCATGATCCCAAAGTATAAGAATAAAGGATGTAAAGTATAAAATCCATTCTAGCTGCATTCAGATTATCAACTGTAACTTCTCTAACCATTTCAGGAGGTGAAAAAAAGAATAAAAAATGCCAAACTCTCAAAATGGAAAAAAAAAATCACAAAAAACCCACACCAAAATCCATGAAAATCTTCCTGGCTGTGTGGCTGAGCTCCGGATATTCAGCAGCACAACAGACACTGATTGATTGCATAGGTCACCAGAAAATCTTGATCAAGGAAACAGGTCACACACAGAGTTGCCCTGGATAGTAACACTTATGCAGAAGAAGTGTTTGATCTTGATATTGAAGAAGACAGTGACAAAACTTCAAAGGAAGCAGGACTTCACAGAAAGCAGCACTGGAACCAACATTACGAAAGACATAAAATTAATTTTTAATGAACTAGTTTTGGATCAATCATGGAGTTGTCACAAGTGATACACTCTCTGTAAGAGTGATTCAGATGTTCCTTAACAGTTATGACTCCCAGAGAAAGCACAAATCCAGTGTGCTTTATAATGACCAATATAAAGTCCTTTATGCCACATAGGAGGAACTGCACAGTCTGCTGAGAACTACAAAAATATCAATTATTCTGCTCATAAACACAGTCACAGAAGCTACTGCCTATTTGGAGGATCACACAACAATATCCTAATTGTGGGGGAAGTGTCCTCTTATTTATTTTAGAATGAAAGAAATAATGAGCTCCTGTAATATAATTCTGGTTAAGTGGGAGGTACTCACATTTACATCCACTGTAGAACTCCCACTGACTCATTGGAGGCAAAATAAAAGCTAAAGAAGAGCTCAAGTTTAAAACACTTATCACCCATGAAGTTCTATCTGCACTGTGGGATGGAAGCTGTCTATGGAGTCCAGAAGCACCTGAGAAGGACACATTCCCCAGGCCCTCTGCTCACTGGAGGTGCAATGATTTGGTGTGTGTGAGCAGCAATAAGTGGAGCTGACCACTAATTTTCAATTAACTTTGTTCCTTCCATTACACTGTGAAGGAAGGAGAACAGGGCAGGCTGGCAGAGGAATCAATAGAGGAAGAGAGTTCTTTCTAGAGAATATAAGAATAATTTGTATTTTCTGATGCAGACTTTAAAAATTAGGTACTTCCTCATTAAACAATATTTTGCAATATTCATGCTTCCAAAGAGCGTGTCTATTTTCACAGAAATCATGACAAAAATATCCTTTCCAGAATTTTTGAATCAGCTTTTTTCAGGACTTCGGAAATTTTAAAACACAAGCTCATTTCATTCTGATGTGCAAGCAAATATTGAGGAATTAACATGTCCATTAGTATAGAAACTCTATTCTCTATATGGTTCTGGTTTTTTCTGCTCCATCTTCCTCTGATCTTGCAATTACAAATGGAAATGTGAACTCAGCTATGGAAAGCTTTTGGTTCTTGTCATTGCTTTCCAGGATAAAACCCAGCAGAAGAAAAAAAAAGGAAAACGTTTATCTCAAAAAAAGTTTACTTGACATTTCCTCTTTACACACCTGTGTTAAAGCCTTGGCACCCCTACCTGGCAATCATTTGTGCAGCACCTCAAAGGAAGGAGATTTTGATGTGAAGATTATGAAATGTTGTTTCCAAAGTCAAACTCTGTTTCTTTTTAAGAGGGTACAAGACACACAAGACCCAGGGGTTTATTCAGACAGTTTTACACCCTTTAATGGAATTGTAACCCTTTATTACAGAAATATTCCCAACAAAAGCTGATTCCCTCCTCTCTGATAGGATTTTTTTTCACCAGGTTTATAGCTCTTTAAATAAATGCTGCCTCATACTTTTCCATCCCCTGTATCTCTCTACTGTTAATTACATCGAACTTCTCTTGACCTCTTGTTCAGGCAGAGTGAAAATGAACAGGTTGCTTAACTAAGTATGACCTGCTTGTCACAGCAGTGCTAACAGCTCTGCGGTCACAGTGCAACCCTTGCTGCCTTCCGATCCTCCAGGGCTACATGGCACTTTTTCTGCAAGGGTACATAATGCTAGAACAAGGGGCAGTGGCTGTAAACTGAAAGAGGCCAGGCTTAAATTAGGTATTAGAAGGAAATCCTTTCCTGTGAGGGTGGTGAGGCACTGGCACAGGCTGCTCAGAGAAGCTGTGGATGCCCCATCCCTGGAAGTGTTCAAGGCCACGATGGATGGGGCTCTGAGCAACCTGGGATAGTGGGAGGTTTTCCTGCCCATTGCTGGGGGTTGGAATGAGATGATCTTTAAGGTCCCTTCCAACCCAAACCATTCTAGGATTCTCTGGACTAAGAAGCACCATATCACAGGTTCCATAGTAAATGCAGCTTCTGTGTCTTGCTCATTGCAGAGCAAAAGAACCAAAGCTGTTTCAGCTTCAAATCTCAAGTACAAATTAAAGCATGAGAAGAGTTTCTTGTGGAGTTAAGCCAGCCCAAGCCCGGGGTGCAAATGTGCACATCAGATGATATCATTGTGAGTCTTTAAGGAGCTTTGTATCAAGCATCACAGGGCAACACTTAGTTGGGAAGAGATGATCTTTGTGTTAAGTGAGCTATCCCTTACTTAAACATGGATTTAAGTCAGTTCTTAATATGTTAAATATTTTGTTTATCTTCTAGAAATCAGAATTTACCTACTGAAGTCTACAGCAGAGATACTTTTCTTGTTTTTCTTAAGCATAACAAGCTTCATCTTCTTTCATCTATATCTATTCTTGGAAACGGCCAAATCATTCACAACATTTCAGTTTCATATTAGTCAGGATACTAATTTGGGAATGTCTCTAATAACAGAATGTGATTTTAACAGCAAGTAGTACTTGCAGAGATCTAATTTTCATGAATGTAGTCTTGAGGAACATTTACAAAACCCTGAGAGAAGCCAGTCCACTGCCATCAGGTGGGACATTGGCTCAAAGCTGCACATTCCTCCAGAAGGTGCTCCAGCACCTGCAGACAAATAAAGGTTATTTACCTTGTCTTACACTGGATCTCTGACTTCCTTTAGACAGCCACACTAAGAATGAATCTGGCAGGTTTTGCAGAAGTTGAGTAAAATACTGGCAATAATGAGCACAGAAATCCCATAATCAGCCACGCTTTACCACAAGAAGAGTTAGAGCAAGAAACAAAATTAGTACAACTGTGTTCTCTTTCCAGCTCTGCTTGTGATTCAGGGCATGAATTTTGTCTTGACGCCTTCTTGCTCTTTGTTCCAGCTCAGATATGATAAACATTGTACTCAATAGAAAGGTCACAGAGCTCAGTCCTTTGGTATTAGCCAATCCCTCAGGGTTAGCCAGCTGGAAGATGTGGGAATTACTACTGTAGCTTTTAAACGAGAATTCCCCAAATGTGTCCAGAGAAGGACAGGAAATTTCCTTGGGTGTCCATCATTTCTCAGAAGTCAGGCCATTTGCATTTAGGTGTTTAAAGGCAGGGGTAATAAGCCTTGTTCCAGCCAGCTGGCTTTGAACTCTTTAGCCAGCAGGAATTTAAAGGAAGTGCTGAGCACACCTACACAACAGCAGTGTATTATTAGCCCAGCTTTGCCTTTTCCAAGACTATTCTTCATGTATGACACAAAAGTCAGGTAAAAGCTATCTGCTCAGGCACTTAGAGGTTGTACAGTAACAGGATACAGCCATGCTGACATGAATCAAAAGGCAAAGTCAAAGAATGGATAAATATGTAAAGAAAACTGAATTTATGTGGTGGGATGTCTCTTCTGCCCTTTGAATGACTGGGGTCCAGTGGCAAAATCTCCTAAGTGTTTTGATGTGTCATGTCCAGAGGCTTCTCTCCCTTTTGACTGCACACCCAAAGGCTGTTTGCCATTTCTATTACATAAGGCAATTCTTGCTGGCCACCACTGCCTCTTTTCCCTGAGTAAAATGCACTCAGGCTCCCTCCATACCACTATGTAATGTGCAGCTTCTGCTAATTTGAAGGGCACCCCTCCTCCTCCTCCCCTGATAATCCAGGAATACAGTAGTGAAGTGCCTTAATGGTAGCATCAAATAGCCTCATGCCATACATTTTTAATTTCTGAAATGGTCCTTGTTAGAGTTTCAGGGTTCAGAAAACTAGTGTGAAATGTTGCTAAAATGGATAAAACATCTTACCTAAAAATACATCTTTGTCCAGCTCCTGCTGCATCACCTCAGTCAACTACTGACACATTCTCTGGTGACTAATATAGTTTATTACAATAATATCCAAAGACCTGATAATCATTAAGGATTTTTTTGGCCTTTTATCACCCTAGAGATGTAGTAGTGAAAAATATTAAGACTTCAGTCAGTGATGGTTGAAGAAAATGTGCATGAAGTGTGCAAGCTCTTAACACAGGCTCTGAGATCATGTGCAGCATCAAGAGGATTCTGAACTGCCACCACACTAGAGGTCATCACTCAGCCGTCATTGTCAGAAATGTTTATCCAACTTCAATTTTCCAATCTGAGGCCTGAGGAATTTGGTTCTGTTGCCAGAGGAGTCAATCCCAAGAAGTCTTGTTGCACCTTCTACTGACCAACTTCGCTTGTTTGGCTTCCCAGACCTTGTATGCAGAGAAATTGGGCTTGAACTCACCACAGCCAAATAGGAAATGTAATTAAAGGCTCCTTTTGAGTACCTACCACTGCAGAGGACCTCCTGAAGACATTTAGAAAGAACAAGTTGCAAAACCTCCTTTCCCTCTTTCTTTTTCTGTTAATAGATGTCTAGCCACGGTTTCCAATCTTCCCCTCCACTCAGAAGCAGAACAAAGAGTATTACTTTTCTGAGTAAAAATCCACTTTTGAAGTGAACAGTGCTTTAGTTCCCAAAGGAAGAAATGAAACACACAATGCAGACTGTTCTAGGGCCGAATTTGACACAGATGTTTTTTATAGGATAGGAATGGGATAAGGAGCAATGGATACATTACTTTGTATGACAGAGGGAAAATTGAAAGAGGGAAAATTTAGCCTGGATATTAAAAAGAATTTTTTTACTGTGAAGATGGTACAATGCCAGAGCAGGTTGCCCAGGAAGGTGGTGGATGCCCCAACCCTGGCAGTGATCAAAGCCAGCCTGGATGAGGTTCTGAGCAGCCTGGTCTAGTGGAAGGTGTCCCTGCCCACAGCAGGGGAGCTGGGACTAAATGATATCTAAGGTCCATTCCAACCCCTCAATATTCTATGATTCTGTGATCATCATTAGCTGCCCCATAGCTGTTTCCACTGCCCCATAGCCTGAGGCTGTGGTGGTATCATGGTGCTTTATCTCATGTTGATCTCTCCTTGCTGCAGAGCACAACAAACCTTGAGTGCTGACTCAGAAGGGAGATAGAGGTTTACACTTGCAGCTTTCAAAAAAAAAAAAAAAAAATTAGGATGCTACCTCAGGTCATGATAAGACTTTTATCTCTAGTAATGTCAAAATTATCAGGACGAATTTTATTTCATATATTTTCAAAGCTTCTATATAAGCTACATAAAGGTGAAGCTAATCTCATTTGCTTAAAGTGTCCTCATTAGCAATGCAGAGACAGATCAGAGCTGTATCACAAACTCTTGTGGTTCCATTAGAATTTGTGGTGATCAATAACTACCGAGCTCTTAGGACTGCCACACCGAGAGCAAAAAAATATAGACAATCCTTTAAAGATCTTAATTATGCAAAAGCAAAATTATTCTTTCAATAAGCCAAAAGTATTTAATATTAATCTAGCTGCAACAACTTCTGCCTGAGGATTGGGGATGGCCTACATTAGTCACTGAGTGAATTACAGCAGGTGAGGGCTGATAAAAGAAGCAAAATAGGCAGCATCAGGCAATGGGATCTGCTTGCAAGTTTGTCTGCTGGTAGGCACTGAGCTATGGGATGTTTTGTCTTCATTCCCATTGAGCTCAGGGCTCAGAAATTGTTGGAGCTCAGAAACTCTAAATGGGGCAATATTTTCAAAAGATGTCTATCACAAGCAGCCAAGGAAATTTTTCTGGGTGTCTGGAGCCTTTGAGCAAATCAGAGGGGCTCAACCCCTTCCATGCTCTGAATTTGTATCTCCAAGGGGAAAAGCTTTAACACATTCTTAGTCTCACCCCATTTCAACATATCTGCCTTGCATTTTCCTTTTTCCTTTTGCAGTGTAACTAAGAGAGAAAAAAAAAGAGAAGAGGTGGATTTTCCATGTGATCTTTGGATCAAGACTTTGTGATCTAAGTCCCGAACAGCATCTGTTGCTATTTAATTTGAAATAATTTCTTCCTAATATTTAACCTAAATTTCCCCTCTTTTAATTTGTATCCATTACTCCTTGTCGTATCTCTATCCTATGAAAACAGAACAGATAATATGCCCTTAATGTAAACATCTCAGCCTCGAGGTACTGAGAAAGAAAGCAACACAGGATAGCACTGGCAGAGCAGTCATATCTAGCATCCAGCTTGTGACTTGTTAGTTCTTAGAAGTTTTCACATCTAAGCCTTCTATTATGCTGGGAAGTAAACCAAAGAGCTATCAGGCTGGGCATGGTGAAAGGCAGCAAAAGGCCCAGTGATAGAAAAGGAGTTTTGAGGAAACAGAGGGCAGGTGTAACACGGAGGGAAGAAAGAGGAACAAATTTCTCCAATTGGTGCCTCCCTTACCCTGTGGCAGAAACATGCACTTTGCACAGAGTGGTACTAAAAGCCTTCTCTTCTCTATTGGAAATCCCAGTGAACACATTCAGTAACCTGACTAACTGCCTGCCACTCCCAGTACAAACCCAATTTACTGCAACTCTTTCCCCTGAGACACCTCCTTCTAACAGGGTTTGGACAGCGGGAGCTATCTCAATAGTGCTGCTTTCTCCTTTCCCCCACTAATGTTCAATTCCCCAGCCAGGGAGGACTGACCTGACGTGGATGCACACCACAGTTCCACTCTGGGTGTAAAATATCTGCTCTGACATCTCCCTGATGCTGGCAGGAAATTGGCATCTAAACATCTGGCAGCTCGGTGGCTAATTCAGTCACAATCTCCCCTGATATTTCCACTCTTGTATTTTGCATTATCAACTTCATTAAATTATGCCCAATACAAACAGAGACTGCCATTTTCTATCAGCTTTGGCAAACAGCCCCAAATTTTTCAATGGCCTGGTTTTCAAGAAACTATGCAGATGAGGAGCCTGTGAATCTCTATCAGCTGGGCATTAAAATAGCAATCACCAAATACCTTTGACATGGTAGCCATAAAATCAGCCACAAAACAGACACAAAACCACTTTGGGCCAAAGAGTAACAATTCTCCTTCTGAAAGTTCAGCAGGGACAAAATTATACATATTTTGGTCATTAAGGAAAAAAATCTATTTCATAAAATTGAGATGTGCATTACTATATACTGCAGAATATTGTGGCTCTCAGAGGAGACCCTGATTTTTAGAAAATAGTTTTACAAACACCAATATAGAAACGTGAGTCATTTTCTTAGTTTAACAAATCAACACTTTACTGTTACTTTACAACAACTGACCTGTGTTTATTCTTTTAGGCCTCAATAAACAGAAGTTTAAAAGTGTGTTAGCCCCAGGTCCCTCACATTTACTGTCAGATCCCCTTAGAGGAGTGCCTGTGCCTGGGAAATGGTCATGAAGCCACAGAGTGACTTAGTGCTCTCCAGTAAAGCATTCACATGTCCAAACCTTTTCACTGCTAAGCATTTGGAAGGACAGGCGCATCAGAGCTATCACATTGTAAATAACACACCTGTGGGCCAGACTAAACTATTTTTCCCTGCAATAATTAATGTTCTTTTCCAAGATGGTGTTCTAAGCACCCAATGTCATCATCACTATTTTCACAAAGACCAAATTTCTGTTGGGAGGTATTTTTTAATTCCTGTTTGATACTAGGACTGAAAAGACTGCAAGAGTACAGAATACTGTTTGATTGAACAACTGATCTCAGATTTCCAGATTTACACAGTAACAACTGAAAAAGGAAGTTAAGGCATAAAACTTCCATTTATTACGATGGACACTGAGCCAAGATTTCTTCATTAAAATGTTAACCTGATTCAGTTTCCCCACTTCCCTGCTAAGACAGGGTTTATTTAGGATAGACCTGTCAGTTAAAGGAATATATTTTCTGCAATATATAGACCTGCAACTTTAGTTTGTACTGCCAGCCACCATGATTGTTCACACGGCAGCACTGTCAGAGATCTGCCTCTGTGCATACAGTGATGGAAGAAACTACACACTTCTGATTTGCCTTCCATCCCTTCCTGTTTGGCCTTTCCAAGTGAAGACACAAGAAATAATAACTCAGCCCTTTTCAGCTCAAAGTTAATGCATTTTCTATGATGGCTAGAGGGTGTAAGTAAGCCATATAAAAAGCATAGTCTACGTAAGAAGTGTAGACATGAGAAGTATATCTGATCAGGAAATGCATATTTTCTTAGAATTTACAGTACTGCTTGTTCAGAGACGTTACTGTGAACAGGAAGTAACATTTCAATTTTTATGACTCTCATAAACCAATAGGCCTGAACCTTGATCAGCACACATCCACCTACTGTTTCATTGCACACTTTCTAAATAATTTCTCAACTTTTCTATCAATCCGTAATGAGGGACTTTTCCATCCCTCAGAGAAGAGGTGCAGTCTATTGCATCCATAGCTGACACCTTCAGTTTGCTCCCAGATGATGGCATTTCCAAGAGTCACAGCTCACAGCATCTTCTTCTTTACATCTCCTGTAAATTAAAGTTTAAAGCCATTTCCCCTTGTCTCATCACTACATCCAGCTCTCTTGTAGCCCCTTTAGTTACTACAAGGTGCTACAAGGTCTCCCCAAAGCCTTCTCTTCTCCAAGATGAACAAACCCAGCTCTCTTATCCTGCCATAGCAGAGGTGCTCCAGCCCTCTGAGCATCTTCATGGCATCCTCTGGGCTGACTCCAACAGGTCCACACCCACTTAATGTATGTTGCTAGCATGTTTCTCATGAGAATCAAAAATCTACTGGTTTGTTTTGGTTTAAAGAAGGAGATGCCAGAGAAACACATTTTCTGCAAAGGTGCAGGTAAAGATCTTCTGCAGGGTGGCATGAAGAGAAACCTCTATATGCAGTACCTGGGAAAGATAAATGAAGTGTCAAAGTTTTATACTGGCAAGTCACCTGAAGCTGATAAGTTACAAGCAGGTAAATAGTGAAATCATTCACATTTTTTTGAGTCCACATAAAACTGTGTCTGGCTTCGGGACTCGTCAGGGACCATGCGCTGAAGTAACTGTAATTGCTTACACAGAGCATGTTAAAATATTATGATCAACTTGAATTCATTTTGTGAGCCTCTGTGGTGGGAAATGCTGGTGAAAAACAGAAGAACAAAACTAAAACTCTAAAGGAGAGTCTGAAGTATTGAAATGTGTTTAAGCCCCCTGGAAACATAAATGGAATGTGATTTATTTTATTCTGAAGGCTGTGCATAGCAGCAAAAGAAATGAAAGTGCAGTGAAGGACAGAAAAACTCAAAGGAATAGAAAATACAGGTGAAAGATCCCAACTGCCCCACAATTCCTACCCTATAGAAGCTCTCTTAGCCCTGAGGTGACAAGTAAAAGAAGAGCTAGGAAGGCTTATTGCACTTAGAGAGTGAGCTGTTGACTTCTTCTCACAGTATGACAAATAGGCCACAAGAATAAGCAGCCTGCCAAACACCTTACCACACTTCAATTTTGTAACTCATTCCTGTGATATATCATACAAGCCAGGAGAATAAATGGATTAAAAAACAAATTAGTCATAAGCTGTATCAATGGGTGGCAGGTCTACTGGCAGCTATTAAACACAAAGTTTAAAATATGTTTAAGATTACAGGATTAAATCATTTGTGATTCCAGAGACTCTTGCTTTTTTCCTAAAATTTTCTGGACAGGTGAGACTTCAGTTTGCTCCCAGATGATGGCATTTCCAAGAGTCACAGCTCACAGCATCTTCTTGGTGATGGATTGCAGTCACACATCTGTTCCCATTCCTTCAGACCTTCCCTCTGTCTTTGATGCCCTTGATCAAAGGATCTTTATTTTTTTTCCACTCACATTTTTGGTTCCCACTGGGTCTGAAGAGATTTTCCCCCTCCTCATTTTCTGGATGCTCTAGGAGCTTCATGAAGGGTGTCCACCAGCTTAGGGATGCTTTTATAGAAGCAGGTTGAGAGCCCAGTTTTTCTTTTCTGGCCACTTCATTCCTAACTTGCTGGTTTCATTTTTGGCCCACCCCATTTCAGATGATATTGATTGGATCCCAAAAGTTACACATTAAAACAAGGGGGATATGCAGCTCCTGAGAGCCCCTTGTGCCTGCAGTCTCTTCTCCTGTCCCAGTGCTGCCTCCACACAGACACAGTTCTGAGACTTTCAGTGCATAAAACTCTCCTTAGCTTTTGACCCCAATTTTCAGGGAAAATAACAAGACACTGGAAAACATAGAAAGCATCATAGAAGACAACTGAAACTCTACAGGTGAGCAAAATGTTTGATTTTAAACTTGAGGCACACATTCTCTTGCCTTTGCCCCATGCTTGGCTTTTGCTGTAGCCAACCCATTGCCTTCACTGCTGAGAGCTCCAACGTAAAATGTAATGCTTTACTTTGAACCTCTCCCCCATAATAAAGAATTAAATCAAGGCTCTGATTCACATTTCACAGTCCATTTAAGGGTGGCTGATGTTTAGGCTCTCTGCCTCTCTCCTCACAGAGATACCCAAACTGAGCTTAGAGCTGCCCCTGAACTGCCACAATCACAGCCCCCAGATTAACGTAAATCACCATCAGCTATTTTGCCCTGGCCTTCAGCAGTCCTGACTTAATTGCCTGAAAGGCTGAAAGCAGGGTTATGTGGTTTGATATCACTGTGGAAAGAGCTGGGTCCATCCCTCCTGCTGCCCTGGGCTGTGCAATCCATGGGAGCCACTCTGCGAGGAGCCTCGTTCATCTGGCTGCATTAAGGTCCTCTGTCTCTCCTTTTGGGGCATGGCAGGCAGCTGGGCAGAAAGCAGTGCAGGTTTAGGCTGTCTTAAAGCAGCAATTAAACCACAGTCTTTATCTGATAGTTTTACAGGCCAGCACCAAGGCACCACTTTTGCCTGAAGAGGCTGTTTCCCTGGGGTGTGTATTTTAGACAAGCTCCAGGACTGGAGTGTCTGGGGCTTGTGCTCGTAGTTGTCAAAAACCCAGAGGAGCAGTTATTTTTGTGGTAAATTTTTTGTTATTGTCTGAAAGGAAACAATAATCCTCCAGATGAGAATCCAGACCAAATTGCTCCAAAAATCCTGTAGAGGCTTAATTCTGCTCAGCTTCAAAAGCTCGATAAAAAAAAAAAGAGAGAGAGAAAAAAAAAATCACTGTTGCCAGCAAAACAAACACCACATATTAAGCCTTTTTACTACCATGTTTGATATTTTACTGGCTGTGAAATCACATTTCCAGGATGAAGTGTCTCAATACACTTCTGAAATATCCTGGTAGTCCTCAGCGTTCATTTGAAAAAAGAATTCTGTCCCAGCCACCGGCAGCAGACAGAAGTCCTCTGCCTGAGGACAGCACAAGACACACAGCTCCATTCAACTTGATTCAGACAGACCCCCGTCCTCCTATTCACAGCAGTCCAGCTCCTAAAGACAGGCTTTGGGATTTTTGGTGGCTGTACATTTGTTTTCATGCTCCCTAAAATGCATGTGAAATCTTTAGTAATAACATTGATAATAACCACAAGGGCTAATATTATGTACTTCCTTCATCAGCAAACAACACAATTTTCCGAAAGAAAGGGAAGCATTAATTTTCTGTTCATTCTTGGGTAAAATGAGGCATGACAACACTGTTCCATGGACATCATATAGGCCATACTTAGCTTGTTCCCTTGGGTCCCTGTACCATTTCTTGATTCAAAATTCACCTAAAGTGCAGTCCTGGACTGCTTTTCCACTGATGTCAGATTTTCAAGACAGTATGGACCAGATGTGTTTGAAACACTCATTAAGTTCTTCATGCTTTAGAAGGATCTTTCAGTGGTTACAAACAGTGGCTGTCTATTAAAAATGTATATAACACTGGTATTTTGCCTTTCATGTGTCTGCAGTGGATCATGGAGGAGACATACAAAAGTAATTTTATGGTTCCTATTAGACATGAAATATGGTAGTCAGGAGAACACATTTATAGCAACGTTGCTCTGCATGAGGTGCTGTGGAGACAAGCAGTTAATCAGAGTTCTTGATCCAAGGAGCTCACATCTTGCATGAAAACTCAAGATCAATATTTGTCTCTTGCATTTGTTTTCCCTTTTTCCAGAAGCACACAAGTAATTTCTTCCTGTAATTGCACAAATCTAAAAGGACTATTTCTCCAAGTTCTTTCTATGCTGAAGATGCTGTTTTGGGGCAATGGGATCTGTTGAATCTATTGAAATTAATGCCTGATTTCTGCATAAATAGCCAAATAAAGAAAGATTTAAGAAATCTTACAGTAGTGTTTATAAAATAAAAAGAAAGAAGCACAAGGACTGGATCAACTCTACTCTCACAAGTATTTACTACAAAAATTTGAAGCAGCTATTCTCACAGTTCAGGTGACTCAAGTTACAGAGCTTTCTTCCAGATTTTTCTCTGTGACTATTTAAGGAGTGCACCAGGTTCAGGGAACCCAACAGCAGCCCAAGTAAAACCACATTTAAATCCCTATTTTCTGCATTAAAAAACCAAGGGCAGGCAGAGCCTCCAGCTTTGTTTCTGTTGGGAAAAAAAAAAAAAATCAAAATCTCAGGTCTTTGTACGAGAGCTAGGGGACAGATGTTGTTGCTGAGGTCCCAGATGGCAGTAAAACAACAGCATGATGCCAGATGCAGGTGTTGGACTCCACCATGGGCACATCTGCTAAACTCTGGCCCCTAAACCAGCAGAGCCTCCGTTGCAATGTGTTGCAACAGGACTTAGAGCTGTGCCTTGCAGTTGTGATGAGCAGTCATCTCATCAAGTCTACAAAGTGACTTTCAAACAGGCGACTGAAATATTTTACTAATAGCCAACAAAGTGTAAACCAGGAAAAAAAGATTTCTAGATGCTTTATAAGCAAGAGAACAGGATGTCTGGGGAGTGTATGAGTGTTCCGCATTGGACATCTACAAGAGCAAGTTTGAAATGAATAAAACCAATAAAGGTGGTCCTGCCTTGGGCAGTGAATGTACTGGCTGACCTTTGGAGGTCTTTTCCAATACCATCATGCTATGAATTTGAGAAATCAAATTACTTCTCTCAGTAATTCATCCTGGGATTTTAGGACAGAACTTACCACTTAATTTCCTTGCAGAAAATTGTAACTCATCTGTCTTCCTTTCACTCTGTGGACACAGTAAAACTGCAGCCCACAATTCACACCGTGCAAGTAAACACCACTACTGCTGAGAAACCTTAGCACCACCCTAATGCCGTTCTAATAACAAGTCACCTCCTCTTTTTCTCCTCAGTAACAGCACATTTGGTAACTATGCCACAACTCTTCTATTCTATCTATCAGAAGAGAAGAACTTCAGCCACAAGAAACATTTGATTGTAAGGTTACTGAAAAAATAATCAGAGCCGAGAAGCTCCTACAGGGGAGTGACAGATATCTGCTTCTCACTACATGGTCCTTTCAACACCCTTTCCTCTGGTCTTGGAAAATGTAATTTTGCCCAGTCATAATCCCCACAAGTTCGTGACAATATGTTTTTGCTACCATTTGTTTTTCTCTTTATGTATATTTCAATCACTTTTCTCCCCATCAGATAGAAACCTCCTCACTGTCTTTCTTATCTTTTTCAGTGTCTATTCTAAGCTTGGCTGCCCACCGCCTACTTTTCACCAGAGCAATGTCATTTCTCCCCCCTAGCTGGCTGAATATCCTCCACTGCCCACACAGAACACTTGTCTGTATTTCCAGGCAAGGGCCTTCACCCCAATCTAAATGCAGAAGCCAGAAGCTGCTGAGAGCCTCTCTCCATCTCCACGTGTAAACAAAGATAACTTTTCTTCCAGAAGCTGCAGGGAACAGGAAGGCATTTGAATGCTCTGAACTTCTGAGACATTTCTCAAGTAGGAATGGTTGAACATGTTTCAGGTGATGAAAGCAGCAGCACAAACCCAACCTGTGCAGCACCTTCTCAGCATTGTGACTTCCATTAAGGCAGTGGTGATCAAAATAACCTTTTAAATATAAACCCAGAAGTGCTTGAATCAGAGTGCCTTGAAATAGAAAGTGCCACTTCAAATAAAGGAGTGAATCAGAAACCTCAGCAGATAGTACAACTATCACAAACACTACAACAATTTATAGAGAGCAATCAATTGGTGGATGTGGGTTGGAAAGACATGAATCTTTTGGAAAAGAGTTGACTTTCTTTAGCATTTACTCAAAGAAGGGTAGTGAGCCACAACAGAGAATCGAATTCTGCTTTCTTTAAAGCAGGCAATCCATTACAATTCTCAGGACTGCAAGAGAAACAGATTTAGCTAATGCATCCATTTTGGGATGCAACAAAAACAGGGGTGACTGGAAAGGACCAGAACCAGCGCACTTTTACTGCTCTAACTCTTTCTGATGAGCTAATCCAGCAGGAGACAACCTCCATGTTCCTGGACAAGGAAGTAGTGAGCCAAGTTCTTCCGCTTCCTTGCTCCCACCAGCCTTCCCCAGGTACTGTTTTAGCTTGTGACTAAATCACCAGATTAATTTTAGGTTTTTGGACACTTCTGAAAAGTTACAGCTTTTACAACACATGTAAAACATGCCACATCTGGAAGACTCAGGTCTTCAGCTCTTTCCAAAAGCATGACCCTCCTGCCCTAAGCAAGGTTTGCTGGAGGAAGTTTAGGGAGAGTTGCAGTGCTGGGAACTCTTTGTCCCTCTGTGGAGCCCTGCTATTAGCACTGGTTTTTTTTAACATGTCACTCCCACAGAGGGCCACAAACAATCTGCAATTAAAAACTGACAAACCACCTGCAATTTAAAAAAAATCCAACACAAAGAAGGATTAAACAATTTAATCCCAAAACAAATCTTACTCTTTATTTTTAGTTCCATTTCCAAAGTGATCTTGTATGTGTTATTTTTACCCCAGCCGTCTAATTTTGTTTAGCATTTTATTGATTGGGCAGTATTTGATGAAAGGTGCCTGTAGATTGTGGGTTTCTCTTACTTCTTTGTCATTGGTTCACCTTTCACTATAAAGTTTAGAGCATTCTCCTCATCTTTTAATCCCAGAAAGCCATAAAAAGCTGCATATTAACCACTTCTCTTCCTCCACAAGAAAAAAAAGTTATCTCTCTGGTGTAGATAAACCATTTGTAATACAATTTTTATCAGTGTAAAATAAGGGGAAAGTACATTTATCTATATAGACAGGAGTAACTCCATATTTTGTTTAAGTAGTTACAAACTGTGGCTCAGGAATTGATTTTCTGTTAAGTTCACATTTGAATTCACTTTGACTGGACCTTCACCCAACACTGCTTATATTAATTTTCCTTATGTTTATAGTCAACCATTCTACAAAATCCAGGTTGCCCTTAAGGAAAGATTGATATATCCAAAATGCAGAAAGGTGACTCTTTTTCTCAAAGGAAATGGTCTTTCACCAGGAGCAGTGGATTGTAAAGTCCTTCTACTTGTGTGTTTAGGTATTAACCTGGCATTAACCTGTGCTGCTGAGTGGGTCATGGCAGACTCTTGGTTTCAGCTACAGGTGAAAGGTGAAGGATGAGCACTGTCTCAAGCTCCCAGGAGACTGCTTGTTCCAAATGGGCAAAACAAATCATCGTTTGCTTTCTTAAAAAGGGGGAAAAGAAATTAAAATATACAAAGTTATGGAGTGAAGATGAAATTACTCATTGTGTCAAATAATTAATGAGCTTGAAGTCTTGTCAAGAATAAAGCAGGAATTCAAACAGGAAAAATTTATTCTCAGAATAGTAAACTAAGGCCATGGTTCTTATTTCAGATATGTGGCGACCTATCACCAGGCAAAGTGGGGAAAAGAACCCAGCTTTTACACATTTGGCCAGTGGATGATACAAGCTTCAGTGTGAGGTGGATTTAGTTCTAGCTGAAACAAAACAATGAGACTAGAAAACACTTAAAGCTAAGGCCTTTGAATACAAGTTCAGTAGAAATTTTATAGAGAATTAGTAAAAATTAATTAACTTACGCTTTATTGGACAAACTCACCATTTAATTTAAAATGTTCAGTGCTATAATTACCAGTCTCTGCTCTGGAGAAGATCAGTGGAGGAGCTGACAGGCTCGTATGAGACATTTTCCATTTATTTAACTATTGCTGTCTAAGTTGCAATCTGTCTGCAATGGACTTCCCTGGCTCACAGCATCCCTGTACAACAAGGACATGGTCCTGCCTCTGTTTTCCAGCTGAGACCTAAGGATTGAGGTCTAGTCCATTGATGGTCCACTGCAGTGTTGAGTGTTACCATTAGCCTGTCTGCAGGGGTAGAGCTGAGAGTACTACCAGCTGGAACTGAGTCATTCAAGAAGACTAAATCTGTTCTCTGTGATGGTGTGGAGGTTCTGTACACTACTGTGAGAGGGAAGCCCTGTGCCCAAATCTGTGCTCTCACGGTTCCCAACCACAAAGACAGGGATTCCAAGTAGTCCTATGACACAGGTGTCCCACTGGCTTGGTCAGGACAGGTCAAAAGAGAGTTCTTTTTTCCTGCTGAACCCCCACATCACTAGAAATGTGCTTCATTAATTACCATATTAAAAGGCAATCACAGTCTCTGTGCATAAATTAGCAGTCTTCCCCAAATTCTGGCTTTCCTTAGCCCCTATTTGCCTGATTTTATAATGCTGCAGATGTTTTCAAAGAGTGTTTACAGGATTAGCATAAACATACATTCCTATCTTCTTGCCACTTACGACTTATGCAACCTCAACAGGCCATTGTTATAATCCAGTCTGACTCCAACCATCTGCTGTACCACGGACCAGAGAATTCCAGACAATGTCTTCTGCATGCACCACCCAACATTTAGCTGGGAGTCTTCTTTTAGAAAGCCATCTCATTGACACTTCCCATTTTTTGTGCCTCTCCTGTGAAGGAGCTGTATTTGAAGCCTGAGTTGTCCAGACTCTGCTCTGGGCAGACTATTAGGCTCACAAGGGTTTTCTCCTGCGTGGGAGGTTTGGCAGTAAGTGGTTATAAAGGCAGCATTTCAGCTCATTTACCAGCTTGAAAATGCAATGTTCATCTTGCCACTCCGCAGAGGAAAACAATATGATTGGCTTGTTTAAAAAAAAAGAGAACTGCAAAAATGACAAATATGAAGAAAGCATTTTGAAAAAATACTTCTAATATGACTCAGAATGCAAACACTGGGATGCTCAATCATCTTGTTCTTCCCTATTTAAAATATCATCTCTCTTTACCTGTGCTGTTTGTCTCTAGCTAAAAATACATGCAGTCAGCTACCTTCTTAAAATCATGGTGTATGAACTACAAAGCCAAGTACTTAAAAGCAGGTCTGCACATTTTGTCCACTCCGACCTGTCCCTTCATGCATCACCGTAAATTGATTCAGAACAGCAACTCAGAGATGTAGGACCCTAAGAACCATTTAAAATGGTGACAGCTGAGAACAGAGAGAGAAAACAGAGACACTGAGTTGCCTGAGGGCTTTTAGGTGTTGTTTGCTTTTCATCTTTGGAATCTGGACAGTGGAAAACATATCCCCAGATTCCTTCCTCTCTATTTACAGCAAACAGACTCAGCTATTCCTTCCTCTTTCCACCCCCATATTCCTTCCAGAGGCTGATTCCAGGAAGGGCAAATCATGATTTGCCTTGCACACAGCAAAACAAGTGCTCTGATTGTTAGCCCAAATTCAGAAAAGCTAGTCAGGGATGGGGGATTTAATCTTTAATTGCATGAAGTGTATTTATCATTAAAAGCAGCAGAGCTGAAGTGTTGATTCCAGAGTATTACCACATATTGTGTTCAAAAAGGGCCAGAAGTAGAAGGCACATCCAGACAAACCAAGGCAATATCTAGGAACCACAGAGGATGTTAGAGGACATTTCTGGAAGAAATATCTGGATTTAGTAGCATAAATCCTATTGCAACTGAGGCTCATGTTCCTAAACCTCTTAAGTCAGCATGTAAATCTCCTATTTATATCCTCATGGTCAAAGTCAAGTTTGTTTTCTGTGCCTTTTTAAATCTTTTCTGCTCAGAGCACCACCACAAATAAATATTTAGTGTGCCAGTACATTGCTAAATTATTCATGCTTTAAATTCATAAATGGGAAAGACAATCTTCCTGGCTTTACATGCTCTCTTGGAGAAATGCGTTATTCATCGTTGATTTTAATTTCATATGCATCTTATTTGTCAGCCAGTGCAAAGCAGAGTTGGAATATAGGGAGAAAACTGACAAAACATTTTAGAGGTATTTAATTTCACCAAATTTCTTTTCATTAATCACCAAAAAAAAATAAAAAAGAAAAAGGCATCTGTTAGAGTTACATGAAAATACTTTGAATAGATTTAATGCTCACAAAAATGAGATCCTGACTGAACTGGATTAAAGCAGAACCATTTAATTTTGCTATAGTGGCATGTAAGAGCCCTGTGGAAGGTGCACACCTAGGCAGGATGCTGTCTACCCACCGAATTGTACCTGTGTGTCACATAAGGTGGAAGTCAGGGAAATGAGAAACCAAGGGACAGCCACTTGTGAGGGATGCTAAATGATATGCACATGTCAGATACAGTGACCTTTGCATGGTGGGCTCCAGAGGCCTGATGGGAGCTGGAGTCTGCATGCCATGGGAATTAAACAGGATCAATGAGCATGAAAGTGACGGTGCATCCTGTGCCAGAAGGGCACTGTGATATTATCTCGGAATTATTCCACTACCAATTAAGTTCTGTTTACAGGTAAAGAGTTCTTGTTTATTCAAATTTAGCAAATGACTCCTGTAACCCAACCTCAACAAGAAGAATAAATTTGGATCATCTTCTCAGAACCATCAGCAAAACATTCGATCTGTTAATGCTGTCAACAGGATGAGAACTCAGCAGTCAAACTGAGTTATTCCTGGTGAAAGGTACCTACCTACCAAAAGGAAGAAGAAGAAAAGAAGATGAAAAGAAAAAAGAAAAGGGACAAGGCCAGTATGGATTAAGAGGGGTTTAAAGTTCTAGGTAAAACATGAAATAAGTATTACATTTCTTCTTTTAATAAGAAGAAAGGGGCAGGATTGCTTGTAAAGCCCAGGCAACCAGAGTAATGGAGCACAGGTAGAAGATTAAAGTCATATCCCAGGTAAAAGCCAAGTATCTCAGTATACCCAGGGTACTGAAAAATCCCTCACCCAAAATGCTGGGGAAAAATCCCAGCACATAGAATCCAACCCCGACAGCAGACCTATAAAAAGCTTCCTGGATTGGGAACAGCACCACAAGAAAAATAGCATGGCTGGGGGGAAGAGGGAATTCAGCATGAAAATAATCACTGTGAGCCAGGGACTTTTCAGATGTGATATTTCCAGTAATGGGACAGCACAGCAGGTATTTTCCCACAGGAATAAACAAATCTCTGTCTTTAATACTTCAGTACATAACTTCAGACCACTGCGCTCTAGAACAAGAAAAATTATTTGAAAGAGGTGCTTAAGACTTGCTGTGCAATTCTGTGAGACAATAAGTCTGATCTCCTCTCACTCTAAAGTCACTTATGTTTAAATTGCTTGATTTAAAAAATGAAAGAGAGATGATGGTTCTGTAAAATGTGAGATGGTGGATTGGATATTAACCCTAGAGGGAGGACTATTAAAAGAAATGCTGGAACAAGGACTTAGCTGTCAGTAAATTTGAGCTGAGAATCATATGGCAGTTTCTGTTAGAAGAGTGATGATTTTGAATGCCTTACTGAAATGGAGGAAAGGCAATCTAGATGATCTCAAAATAGAGTTTGTCAGATCATGAACACAACTTACAATGTTCACAAAGGTGAAAGGTGTCTGGACTTGGTGACCCAGAACCAAATTTTTTTTGTAACTAGTTGTTCCAGAGCTCAGTCCGGAAATGAAACACATGGTGGCACTGTTTTTGTGTGAATTAGGAAGTTTCTAGAAATCATTTTTGTCATCCTTGCTAAATAATACGCCATACCTACCAGGCAGGAACATGAGCTTCAAGGGCATCATCCTCAAATGTACCTAAAGTGCTGCCCACCAAGTGGTTTCTCAAGCCCTGAGCTTGACCAAGGTAGCACCAGAAATAAGAAATGGTGCAGGTCTGTTGCAATCTGAGTTAATAAATCCTGTAGGAATGCAAGATAGGTCAGCTGGACCTCAGCCTGAGCAGCTTTACTGCTGCCAGACCACAGCTAGCATGTCCCCACAGTGCTGCCCTGTGCTGTGTGATGACAGCACAGGTCACTGCTGGCCCTTGTCTTCCATCCTACCCCACAGTTTAACAGGCCAAATTTGAGGATATTGAGGCACAAAACCAGCAGTGAAATCACTCTTCCAGTTTTGAAAACATTCCTGGAATGAAGCATCTGTGTTTCAGGCTGCAAAATCTTGACCATGACTGTCATTCAATGTTTGCTCGTATTCAGCTTGTTCAGCTCATGTCCATGTGGCCCAGCCCCAGTGATCCCCCAGTTACGGTTTTCAGGGTCCCACAGGTGCTGGACACAGCTGGTCACCACATCCCTGCTGCCTCTGCAAACCTTTCACCAAGGGCACCTGGGGCTGAGACCTTCCTGTGGCCCAGAAAGTTTGGAAACTTTTCTCCAAACTCTGTCCAATAAATGAGAAAATACTTATTTTGAGATGCTTGGGCTGGTGGATTTACTTCAGATTAATCTCACAATTTTAGTTTCAGAAATAAGGCTCTTGTTCCCGGGATCAGGACCCAGAAACTGTGACCACAGTTAGTTAGAGACAGTGTTTTGCTATATCTCTAACAGCTGAATCTGTGGTCCCATTTCTGTCATTGCCCTTCACAAGATTATTTCAGTAGTGACTTAAAAAGCATTCACTGCTAATGTAAAATAAGTTGCATAAAGAGATCTCAACTAGAGTGCAAGACCACTAAAAACTTCTAACCCTGACAGAAGGCTTTAAAAGATCCTGTCACTGAAAACTATAATCTTTGAGAGATGGGAGGCAAGATTATTTCACCAGGAAGGTAATTGCTGCCACAGATGTTTCCCTGGGACACTCCAGGTAGTTTCTTTACGGTATTATCCATCTTTCCCAAGTTTTTAGAAAATGGTTGCAATTTAAGATTAAGGAGGGTGAACTGGGCACAGCTTTGATGAAGATGTAGAAATCTCATAGAAAGAGAGATTCATATTATCTGATGGTTAGAAATATCCATTTTAGCCAGCAGTCAATGCTTTTCCTATCTGATTTTCATAACGGATGAATGTTTTAAATGCAGATCTAAAGCAGCAAAGGAGATATGTAAAAACAAAATGAGGTTAATAGATTATACCCTTAAGTTCTATCCACAAATCAAGAATTAGCCAGACTACCAGATCAGATGGAAGAAGCAGAAAAAAGTATTTTTAATATTTATGTCCTTTGATTGAAAGTCTGTACTAGTAATAGTAAAAAATAGAGTGGAAACAACAGCCTTACATAAACTTTATGATACTTCATATCCTAAATCAAGGATTGGTACACAAAGGTGCTGAAGGAAAACTAGCTTGTATTTTGCTCTGGTGCAAGGAAACAACGGTCATTGGGGTATGATAACTGATGGCTTGGGAAATTAAAATAATGTCAAATTTCAAAAATGAAAACCCTAAAAGTTCAAGCTCTTACCATGCAGGGACTGACAGAGACAGATCTGAATGCTCCCGAGGAGCACATATGTAACCACTCACAAACAGGGCTGAAAAGTGTTGTCCAACCTCCAAACTCTACCTGCTTTTTACCATCTCTCCTCCTTTCTACACCCCCTTCCTTGGGGAATTTAAAGGAGCCCTCTCTATTAAGCCAGTGGAGCTAACACAAAAGCAGACTGGTAGGTCTGCATTTGAAAGCTTTCAAAGCATTTGCAGCTTTCAAAGAGAACAAAAAAATGTTCTACCTGACTCTAGAAGCACAAAACAGAGCAGATAAAAATAATGGTGAAGTTAAATATGGAAATAGCAGGAGATTCTGCTGACTTAAAAGGGAATATTTTCAAATATTTTTGGCACAGTAAAAGGGTGCTGAGTTTTAGAAAGATGACTTGAGGGAAATTGAGAAGAATGTGATAGTTAACCCACTTTCTAAAACCTGCAATCCAACTTCCAGCACTCAGTAAATCCTTTTAAAAATGGCTTGACCTGTGCATGGGCATGACCCCAGCAGAACTACCTGCCCTATGCCCACCTGTGTGGCTCAAGCATTGCAGAGTACCCTAAGCCCAGCTCAGCCTTGGGTGTGGCTGGGACAGAAATGGCTGCATGTGGCTTTACCAACTGTAAATATATTTTCTGTTGCCATTTAAAGGCTGCTCTGCTTGTAGAGATAAGCCAGATTTTGGCTGCTAACATACCCCCGGGCAACTTTCTGTTGTCAGAGCATGCCTGGGGAGCTCATTTTCCAGCAGAGATACGGCTGTGCCTCATGTTTTCAGCGGTCTAAGATACACAAGGATGACTCAGGGCAGGCAAGCTCCCCCCGGCACACTGACAAGAATTTCATATCTGCCATACTAACTCTAAGGTGGTCAATTTGATTCTGTATTTTTGGAAAAGTTGATTGAAATCATGTTTTCCTACTGTTCTGAGAATCTCTTGTGTTTATAAAACCTGAACAATCCAAAGCTCTTTGGCTCCTCATATGTGAAGCTGTACAGAAACTCACAAAATGCAAAATAGAGTTTTGTGTTAACTTGCTTCTTTGTTGAGCACTTTGTTGAGCACAGTCAGTTCAAAGTTAAAACTTCATAATCCATCAGTAAGCAGTCCAGTCACATCTCCAGTAGAGTGTTTTCCTATTAAATTCCAAAAACATTATGAAAAGTTGAGTATAGAGGAGGGGAAGGTGACTCTTCTGTCTGCAGGAAACCAAAGCATTTGTGTTCCTGCAGAAGACAACAACTCAAAAAGCTGCAAAGTCATCGGGAACAACAAGCATATGTTCTTCAGATAAATACAAGTGTTAGAACATTTTGAGGGAGGAGCGGAATTGCCCAAGGCTCCCTGGCTTTGCAATCTGTCAGGGAGAAGCTTCATCAATAATTTACTAGGAGAGGAATCATTTGTAAGACAGCACGTCACACTTAGTGGGAACAGATGCACTGCAGTGAGAGGACCCAGCTGCACTCATGGCTGCTTAGGGAGGTGTTTGATTGAAGGTTGTGGTGTTGTTCTGCCTGAAGGGAAGGCAGAGGTTTGGAAGAGTGTGGGAAGACTTTAACACTGTTCTACATGAGCCACTCTGGGCATGACACAGCCTCCCTCTACTTCCCCTTATCCCAAACCCAGGTTTTGAGAATCTGGTTCAGCCTTGGAGGAGGTTTGATCACATCACATCACATCACATCTTTTCCTCAAAGTGTGGAAAAACTGAGATTGGAGTTGCCATATTTTCATGACTGGTAATCAGGGGCTGGGAAAGCTTCAATCCCATACTTTGGTGCACATCACTGGTAGTAAGCTCCTCACTGCTCAATATAGCAGCTCTATGTCCTCCTTAGAGGATGAAGGGCCCCCAAGGCTTTAGAATTGCAGATTTGGAGGGTTGCTTGTATCCCTGTGTGACAGCCCCAGGCTTCCTCTCTGCTCTAAGGACAGCAACACCTACATGAAGTCAGCAAAGAGTCCCTTCTTTTCCCCTCAGCAGCAGTCATGGGGCCTGGCATTTTGCCTGGGCTCTTGAGTTTAAAGAAGAAAAAGATTTTCCATTGACATGGAACAAAGAGTCCAGAACCAGAGCTTGTAAAGTAGATATGTTTATCTGGTGCTGGCACACGGGGGATCGCTCCACCACAAATGCTTGTGCCGAGCAGATCAGGCACTTTGTTCAAATTCACTTCACTCACATACATTTATGAAAGTTTCAACATCACCTATACACATTCAGATCCTATCCCCGAATGAGCAAGGTCTTGTTTTTTGCACAGCAAAGGATTTTAACATACTTGATTACACAGCAAATTATAATCTGTTTAAAATTTTTTAGTTGTAAGTTTCCTATATCACTATTTTGGTGGAAAGTTAATTTCCTGCTCTACCACAGACTTCCTATGTGCCCTTGGGTAGCTGCTCTGTATCATTTGAGACCTGCCCCAGCCAACAGATTGTCTGTGTGAGTACCTGCTGGCAGAAAGGGAAAGGGAAGACAAGATTTTATCTGGGGAAAAGATAGTCACCAAAACCAAAGGGGCAAACCCACAACCTCTCCTTGGCCCTGAACAGATCAGCCCTGACGGTGTCACAGAATAGCTGCATCAGTGTGAGAGAGCAGCTTGTGCTGAGCACAGTGAAACTGTCCCACAGTTAAAAAAACAAAAAAGGAAAAAAACAATCCATTTAAATGGCTGCTTTCTTTCCTACAGCCTATTATCCGGGTAATTCCTGCCAGCAGGACTTGTCCCCATGGTAACTACTTTGACATGGCATGGTCAACGGAGGGGTTGATGCTGTAGATAAGAAGATATTAGAATTTGGAGAGGTTGAACTGATCAAAGATAGGAGTTTAAACTAGTAATGTGGACTTCTAAATGCCCCCACATGCGACAAAAAGAAGGAACTTCACAAAGCACTAAAATGGAGTCAGTGCTGGAAGACAGGGAAGGGCAGAGGATCAAATTTTAGGAAGGAAATACAGAAACAGACAGCAAGGACTGCAGGCACTCAAGGGCAGCAGCAGCTAGTTTGGATCAAACCAGATCCATCAGTTCAGGAAGTCTCTGAAATTGGATCATGTGAAAAAAAAGGTTCGCTTTCCAGGTAAAGTTTAAAAGTTTAATAAAAAATACAATAAGAGACAGAAATAAAGCAAAGGGTTAAATGGCCAGTGCTTGGCACTCAGCCAAGAGCACACCTGGTGCTTCTGAGACACACCTTATATACCATTTCTACTGCATTCACAGAGTTGCATGTTCCAAGAACTATTTAGCATGGCTCCTCCTCCTCAGGTCTGAATTTTTAGTGTTTGTGTATTTCTTGGCTGTGGTTTTTTATCATCTCCTCCAATTTGGGCTGTGGCTTTAGCCCATCTTTATTATCACCTCCTTCTTGGGCTGTCCGTTCTTATCATCTCCTCCAATTTGGACTGTCTGTTCTTATCACCTCCTGCAATTTGGGCTGTGGTCCATACTCTCTGCCGATGGTAGGTGCTGATAGTTGGCATATCAGTAGCAGGGGTCTTCATTGGACATTATCTCAACCTGGCAGTCCAGCGACCACAAGCATAACTATATCAGCTATTTCACTGCTATGTCTAAGCAGGAACAAAAACTATATCTTTATAGTGAAGTTACTTTAACATTATACATATAGCATCCATTTAATACTTGAGAAAAGTCAAAAATATAATATGTATATATAACACATCAGGTCATACAAAGCCTGCCCCTTCTTCCGAGCATGAAATGGAAATTCTGTATTTTCATTGCTGTGAAATTTACATTTAGCTTTGTCTGCTTAGGAGGATAAATGCTTGTTACTACACTTCTCATGTCGTACCCCTTTGGAGATAAACACTGAATAACTCTGTGGGAACTGAAGCTCACAGCTTCCCTCTTTTGTGGCAGAATCAAAGAAGTACCTGACCTGAGTAGGTGTTAAGACTCTCACTGTGAATGTCCTTTTCAACAGGAATTTAAAAGGTTCAGTGTTTCCTGGGATCTGGTCTGAAACTCAGTTTCAAGCAGAGAAGCAAAAGACTGCAGAAATGTAGTTTGATAGTGACCCAGAGGAGTTCACATCCCAAGGAGGGAAGGAAATGCCACAGGCAGGAAGCAGCACTATGTTTCCATCTCCATTTTCCTGAATGCAGAGAGCAGTGTCCCATAAGAAATTAGCACGTTATTAATTTAGGATAATGAAAATGTCTTTAAATAAGTGTGTTTTGAGGCAATCTAAACAATATCAACTTTTAGGCAAAGTGGTTAAAAAAATATACTGTGCCTGATACACAGAAAAATGCTTTAAAGGAAAAAAAAAGGCAACATCTAATTAAGTTTTAGGGTTTGTTCTGTAGTACCACATTTGCTCTTCTAAGAGCAAATTATTCCTTTTTTTGTCAATGGTGGGTTAAATCATACAAATGCAACTCTGTCACAACTAAAATGAAAATTGAGGAAATAGAGTAATACAATTTGTTTTTCTTTTTATGTCTGACAACAGCCTTTCAAATCAAAATCAAATAAAATTTTCTAAGCACAAAGGTTAACTTTTAAGAAGAACAAATTTTATTTGAGACAGAGATCTCTGTGGCCTTCTATTCTGACTCTAGAAGTGGGTTGGATTATTTTAAGGATTTTTTAGGCTAAGGATACAGGGTAGTTTTTGTTATCATTGCTTTCAGTCCCTGCAGCTGGGCCAGAAAGGGGGCAAGAGACCAGCACAAATCAAACACCTGCACTCAGCACACTACAGAGAGCCACTGCAGTAAGTGATTTTCAGAGATCTGGGCAGACATGGATATGATGGGAAGGGACACAGCGCAAAGCCCTGATAACTGATCATGAGATGCATGTTCTCTGTAGGCTCCCACTGCAAAGTTTTGATGTTTGAGCACAGAAAGTCATCAGTAAGACAGTGAGGAGAAGTTGAGTGATGCCCTTTAATAATCCGTGTCTCAGTTCTTATCCTCCAACCATTCAATCTTCCAATAAACTCTAAACTATGATGGCAGTGTAACTGCTGATGAGCTGGGGCTTTTTTCCTGGACACCAAAGTGAAGACGAAATCAGCCTCATCACATTGGCTAGCACAGAAACCATGCTGGCAACAATTTGTGCTGCAGAAGCCCGGATGTTAACAAACACAGCTCATTATTCCAAAAGTTATGTTATTTTCTTGGGTAATGATTATCAGTGGCAAAGAAGTCCTGTCTTTTTTCTTTTTATATTTTCCCATCTTCATGGAAAGAAATTCAGATTAATTACCAAATGTCTCTCTAGCTCTTCTAAAACTTTCACACAAATGACTGTAAAAAGAGGGAGACCAGCTTTTTACATGGGCAGACAGTGATAGGACAAGGGGAAAAGGTTTTAAACTAAAAGAGACAAGATTTTGATTAGAAATTAGAAGGAAGTTCTTTAATAAAGTGTGTGGTGAGGCACTGGAACATGTTGCCTGGAGAAGCTGTGGCTGCCCCATCCCTGGAAGTGTCCAAAGACAGGTTGGATGAGCTTGGAACAACCTGGGATAGTGGAGGGTGTCTTTGCCCTTGGCAGAGAGGTGTCATTAAGGTCCCTTCCAGACCAAGCCTGTCTATGACACTCTTTTTTGTACAAACTGCTCAAGTCAGAATTCAAAACAAGGTAAAAGTATACAAGTGTGCAATGTCAGAATAAGAAACAATTGCTCACTTCCAGCAGCTGCCACCATCTGCTTCTCAAGCATTGCTCCTCTCTGAGTGCTAACTCCAGGTGAGCAGAAAGATGTGTTCACATCCTTCCAAGTGAAAATTGTGACACTACTGGCAGCCAAATTTAAGAGAATCACTGAAACTAAGACTTAGCCTCTTCAGTCTCAATACCTTTAAAGTCATTGCCTTACAAAAGTAAATCTTCCCTCCTGTTTTTCATATGGGACCATCCAAGAAGCCCAGATAAGGTCCAAGCTAGATGGAATGGGGTTCAGACAGACCTGGCAGCTCTTTTCATGTCACAGAAGTGAAAAACCCATTTCCAGAAGATTATGACCTTTTTTAACCAGGAAAATCCTAGGATATGTCTGTAAATATGCTCTGAAACACTGCATAAAACAAATATAAATTAAAATCATGAACCTGGCTTTGACCATCTTTAGCAGCTCCCTGTGTAGTGAGATCTCTGAAGCCCAGCTGTTAGGGAGTGTTTGGGGAGCATTTGATTGGGCCACTGATTCCAGCTCACAGAAGGAAAAGCCTCAGTGTCTACTTATGTCAGTGACAGTTATAGATTTACTAAAGGCTAAAATACTTCTGATATTCCAGCTCACAGAAGGAAAAGCCTCAGTGTCTACTTATGTCAGTGACAGTTATAGATTTACTAAAGGCTGAAATAATTCTGATATCATTCACTTATAAATATCCCAGTACTATGTGGGCAGTTGCTTAATAAGATTTTGAATTTTTTTATTTTTTTACTAAGAGAGATGCATCAAGGAGAGCTCTGTTATTAAGCTGAGGAAGAAAGTAACCTTTAATTTGCAGATCTGCCAAGGGGCTATTTGGAACACTGAATTATCCCTGTAGATCTCTAAATGAAATTGTATTTTCCATTCATATGACATTATTCAGATAACTGATAACTTCACTGAACAGCGGACCTAAATGCTGTACCTAAATTAATACATGGTCCAAGCCAAAAGCCACCAGGATGACTGCGTTGCAGTGACCCACATGTGGAGTAAAGAGGTGGAGATCTATTGAATTCTAATCACCAGGGCTGCATTTCTGACCCAGAGAGTCATGAAAGCTTAGTGGGTTATGGTAGCAAGTTGTTTGTAAGCCTCAAATATTGGATTAATGACCAGAGGTCTTAGAATTGATGGAGTGTGATGTTTTTAAGTAATCCCAAAAGCAATGTTCGTCCCACAGTTTATTTTCTCTACTTTGCACACCTCCTCCTCCCCAGAGCAGGCACATAAACCAGAGCATCTCTTACAACTACATACCTGCCTTCATGCCTCAGTGATTCATTGTCTTCTCCCATTGACACTCAGCTCTTTGGGACATATCCTTGGAGTCTAGGATGCTCAGGGATGTACTCCCTGATGGATGGCATGCTTTCAGGGCTGGGGAGAAAGGTTTGCAGATTACTTCAAAACTCTTTCAGCCAGTGTTCAAACACTGCCATGAGAGCCAAAAAGTCCTCAGCTGAGGACAGTGAATAACAATTCATGTGGAGATTAGTTCCCTACATGCACCCATTGGGTCACCCATTCCTCTTTAATGTAGAGGAGAGCAGGGCAAGAAGGGATTTCCCAGGTCATTGTGTTTTCACCCTGCCTGTTGCAGGCAAAGTATGTGCCATCTTCAAAACAGTCTGGTTCTGTATCCTGACCCCATCCAGAAACTGCTCCAGAGCCTTGCTCCTTTGATGGTTAGAAATTTCTAACTAAAGAGTATCCCAAACTATGTCTGTTCCTTCACCTGTATTAATCTTCTCTTCTCTTCTCTTCTCTTCTCTTCTCTTCTCTTCTCTTCTCTTCTCTTCTCTTCTCTTCTCTTCTCTTCTCTTCTCTTCTCTTCTCTTCTCTTCTCTTCTCTTCTCTTCTCTTCTCTTCTCTTCTCTTTTCTCTTTCTCTTCTCTTCTCTCTTCAGCTGAGTCTCCATCCTGTGCATTTACTCATCAATCACAGATTTATTGATAGTTGCTGTACACCTGCTTATCTTCCTTTTACCAGGCTGTACGAGTTTTACTCTTCATTTCTCTTTTCATAAAGGACATTTTCTTGCTCCTACCTACTCTACTTTCTTGCTTCTTTGTTATCCATCTCACTTGAATGTAGATGGCCAGAATTTTACAATTACATTTTATATAGAAAAATGTTACAACTCCTGATGCCCAACCAATGCCCTACACAAAGATGTCATTACTTACCTACTTCTAGTGGATGTGCTTGTGCCAGTGCAGTCTACCAAGGTATTTATCTTTTCATAGCAATAACCTCTCCTAGTCACCTTGTTAGGGAAGATATTTATCTTTCCTCACCATTTATCCTTTATTTGTCTATTATGTGGTCTTGCAAGGATTATTGGAAAAGATTGTCGGTAACTTCCCCAGGTCTGACAACTCCTGTCAACTACTACAGCTTCCTTTCTGTCATTTCACTGTACAATTCTTGCACTGGTCCTCATTTCCTGCTTTTACTCGCAGTTTCCCACGGGGCATTTTCTCAAATGTTTTTTTGATTTTTTTTTACAAGGTAAATCCCATGGATAAAAACTCTTTATCAGAAAAAGGTATCAAGCAGCACAACATGCTGTCCCTTTGATAAACCTGTGTTGTTTTTTAGTCTGCTTTCTGCTCACCTCCATGTCTCTGATTTTTCCTTTCTTTCACAGTGATTCAAAGACTTTTAGTACAATTACAATCAGATTATTAATGTTTAATTGTCTCTATCACCTTTCATGCCTTTTTTTTTTTTCTCTCTCTCAAGGACAGCACTATTCTCCAACAGCGGTAACACACATTTATAGAGTTCCTGCTGTGAATGCAATTTCACCCTTCTGACTGTTGGTATAGTGATACTCCAGAATGTTCAGGCACATTAATCTCCTTAGGTTCATTATTACCTCACATTTAGCACTGTATTTTCCATTCCTGCATTCTCACTGGCCAGCACACCTTTACTTCCAGGTCCAGCCTTATCCACTTTTTTGAAAGCTGATGCTAGGCAAACAATTAGGTTTTAAACTATATATTTTTTTTAATCCTTAAATATTATTGAAACCTTCTTCTTTTCTTGTCCACACTAAACTTGAGATCCAAAGGAAAGTCTAGGGGTCATCACAACACAGACAAGACAGAAGGGACAATGTCCAAAAAACATTAGGAAGTCAAAGCTACATTTAAATGAAATTCCCTCTTGCTGAGAACTGTCCTGTTTTACAGATGAAGGATGATCTACCCACATAGGATTTCATTGCCTTTCCTTTGGTATATCAGTACATTCAGTGTTACAGCCCTCCCACCTCTCTGCTTTACTTTATTGTCTGCCATTACCTTGCAGCCTAAACTGAGCTCCTCACAACACACACCTGCCATTGCAGAGGTCCATAAAGTGCCGTGCCTAAGAGACTGACTCAATAAACTATCAGAATGCAATAAAGATTACTGGAGTGCAATTACAGCTGCTAACTCAGCTTTGAAAATGACATCTTAAGTCAAGAACATCCGACAAATAGACAAACCATAGGCTGCATCTGGGAAAGCTTTGACCCCTCGGCAAACCCTACCCTGGCTCTGTGACCTTGGGCCAATCTTTCACCTCTCCAGGCATCCCTTTCCTCTCATACCTTGTCCTTTAGTCTGCTGGATCTCTAGGGACAGAAATGGATTTTTCTTTCATTTCTTTTTGTTGCCTGATGCTTCCCACAACACAAGAAACCAACCAACGCACTCAGGTTCTGTTTCTGTTTTAATCCTCCACGACCATATGAAAGCTGAACTATTCTCTTCCTGTTCTGAGTCTTGTCACAAGCAGAGGCACACCTGGCAGTATGTGACACAGCTGGGAGCAGGGCAAAGGAGCAAAGTGGCTGGATCTTTCACAAGCCCAAACTGGAACTTTTTTTGAACTAAACCTCAGCAGAGCAGGAGCATCTTTTTCATTCTTTAAAAGACTGTGCCTGGAGGTACAGCACTTGCTTCTTTCAGCATCATGCCAGCGGATTTGCAGTAGAGTAGATTTTCCTCACTCTCACAAGGAAGAGGTATTCATATCTTCCTTCTAAATTGCTTAAGCCCCTTCAATCTGCTACAAAATTCCCTTGGCTGGTGCTGCCCTTTCCCATTTTATCTGTCTTTGCCAATGAACATCACAACATGCTACACATGTCCCAGGTCCTAGGAAGGTGCATCTATTTTGATGTTTCTCATCCTCTGGCAGCTATTGGTGCCCTGTAAGATATTAGAAAGTCCTTCCCAAAATCATTACTAGAAATAAAGCTCAAATTCACTGTTTTTTATCTTTCTTATGTGTGGAATTGACTGAAAACTCAGCATGAGACCAGTAAGTAATCACTGCACACTGGCCATATTTTTATTTAGTTGTATATAAAAGGCATTGTAACACTAGTTCAGGTGATACCTGAGGGATTTTTTTTTTTCCAGAAGCTTTTACAGTTTTTTGATTGAAAGGCAAGTCAAGATGTTTTGACCTATTCCACACGCCCATGCCTATGGCTTTAGCTCCCTAACAACACATCTTCACACCTGAGATATGTATTCACTCCCCTGTCTTCTCCCTACAGAGAAAGTCACCTCCCCACACTCTCTACTTTTCTTAGGAGAAAATCATGAACAAATGTGAGGAGAGCAATGACTGAGGAAAATAAGAGCTGAAGGGTTGGCTCAACTATAGCTCAGCTGAAGTCTTTTGAATGCTGAGAATACTGCATTTTGCCAATTTCCCATTACTACATTTTGCCAAATAAGCTCTTTCTGCGGTGAGCAGATCTGTCCAATGCATGTTGGTGATATTTTTTTACCATTTCTAAGGCACATTTAAGGTACAGCGGGGTGTGGAGATGGCATTTTCAAAGGCAAAAAAAACCTCCCTTCTTCATATCATTGCTTTTCAAGAGATTAATGAGAACTCACCGGTGTTAAACTTCTGGGGCTGACATAGATGACTTCTTTCTGACATAGATGTGTGAGATTTGCTTCTTTAAAAGTCGTTAGTAAGGTTTGAACCCCTGACCTGTGGAGCTGAGCACAGATCTACACCTCTCAAACTCAAAGCCATACTTCACCAGCTGCATTAGACTCTTATCTTCTCAGACAACAGGGATGCATGACATACACTTTGAAGGCACCTGCAAGTTCTCCTGAAGCCAACTATCTGAGGGCAAGGACTTGGCCTCTCAGTATTTTGTGGATTTCCTTGCTCAGACCAGTCAATTAAAACACAGTGACATTTGCTACAATACTCCCTTTCCAGCTGTCTTTTAGGGTTTTTCAACACCTGAGGGAGCCCAGCAGGAGCTATAACGGGAGCAAGTGTCTGACATTTTAAATTCAATTCCATGGCACTTGCCAGAACGACCCTTCTGAATTCAGTCACATAACGCTCCCCTCATCCACCTGTCCAAGCAGGTCTGACTTGAGTGAATGCTTCTGCTGACAAAATAAGTTTTCTTTGGTAAATTTATGACACATGTGGTGTTTATCAACTAAGGTTGAACTGAAGATGAACTCAAATAAAACATTTCCCATAACCATAGGCCAAAAGAGAGAGACAGATATAAATTGAAAGAAGAGAAAGACATCAACTTGGTTACTTAGACCAAGTCCAATAGGAGTATGACAAAGGACAAAGATGTTTTGAGCTCTGAATGTATCAAAGTGAGCTGTAGAATGCCACTGGGACACTGCAGTCAGCAGCACCCACTGCTGAGTTTTTCAGTTCAGGTTTCCGGAAGCATTAAAATACTGAACATGGAGGGTAAGATAGAAAAAAAAAATGTAGAAATAAAAAAACCCACCATGTTTTCATGCCTGCCTGACTGGGATGATGGTCCCAAACTATGTGGACACCCACTGAGTGTTCTCATAAGAGTGGAAATTTGTCTATTTAATGGTACACATCTCAAATGGTCACTGTGGTCCTCTTCAGTACAGTTCATTGCTCGGCTATATATATCAACTTGCTTGTACCTTCTCTCACGGCTAATCCAACTCAAAAGGATGCTTTGCTGCCAAGAATGTTTACTCTCTGAACAAAGACTTAAACCTCCAAGTTGTGGAGCCAGGGAGTGGTCTGGAGAGGGAGAAAAGACTCTACCTTATCTTGATTTCCTCCTGTTGCTGACAGCCCAGTTGTCCTCCGGTTTGTATAGCAGAATATTTCACATAGGCAGGAATGGTCTGGTACAGACTAAGCTCCCTGGGCCCAGCTCCAGAAGACTCAAAGGGTCTGTCCTCTGCCTCTCTCAAGACACCAAGTGTGTGGTCCCTCTCTCAAGACACCAAGTGGGTGCTCAAGATTCATCCCAATTTAACAAAGCGCTTCTTCTCGTGCCTCAATCTCTCCTCTCTTTGGCTCAAGAAACAAAGCAGTACTTTTATCTTTGCTCTACAGCAGGGCAATCACTTCTGGCACAGAGAAGAAAAGTTAGGAGCTGAGCTGGACTCATAACACAGGAGAGCTAATTGATTGGAAAGTGTTCAGCAAGACATCCCTTGTAAAGAACTGATGAACCAACATGACCCTTTGGTCTTTGTTTTTTTTTTTTTCCTCAAAACTAGTTCATTTTTTTTTGGAGAAGATGAGAAATCAAAATCTCCAATCACTGTCTGAGTAGAGGAGGGAGACACAAATCACTCTCTTCCCACAGGTGTTCATGTGCAGTTGCTACTCAGAGTGGTAGAAGATGGTGAGGGCAGATTGAAAGAGCCCTTTCCCTCCCAAAAAGCAGAGCTCCACAGGGAGTTCAGGAGAAGGACAAATTTTCCTCATTTCTCAGGGAAAAATAAATAAGCAAACACAGTCATTTTGATAGGTCTCCAATACACATTGGTTTAGCACAAAGAATTCCTTGAAGCTTCAACATTTTTCACAAGACAGGAAAATGGATTTGCACTCTCTTCTGATGGCACAAACCATTTTCTGCTATGAACAGCCAGCGTTCAAAACTACCTCTGAACATCCATCCTTCAGCCAGTTCCTGAAATATGTGCCCCTTCAAATGTGCTTCTGTTGGGTTTCTGATTAGCCTTCAAAGGCTAATCTATCTCATGAGAATTTAATTGCTTTGGGTGTTGGTACATAAGGACCACAGTGCATTAATGACCAAATAAAAGACATTTTATTCAACATGAAATGCTGTTTTTATTATTCCTTTTAATCATCTGAGTGGGCTTGATGATAAGAGGCAGAAATATTCTCAAATATCCAAGAATAATTAGTCTTTGTTTGTTTATGCAGGGAAAATGGATAGATTCATGTAATATAAAACAAGGGCAAGGAAAAAGTAATTTTACACAAATGTCTTAATTTTTAAATGCTTACTTCTGCTTCACATGATTGAAGATGACAAGGAGATCAGAAAAATGAAAAGAGTTTTTAAAAACTAAACAATCCTTCCAACACTCTCCCATCTGTTTTCTTTCACACACAGCAATTGCTCATAGACAACTTTGTGGCAATTTTAATGACTTTTGTTAAGCCTCTGAATGAGGGGAGGAAAGACTCACCCACACAGGGAAAGTTGGCAAGTACAAAAATAACGGAGGGTCAGAGAGATTTCAGCCAATTGAAACATTTCTTCATAAGGCCATTGAACTTTTTCAAAGAGTAATCTACTGCTTGGAAACAGAGAAACACATCCCCCCACTGCACAGCCAGGGATGCTGCCATGGGAGCAGGTGCACTGTCACAGTGTGGAAACTCTGGAATATGTATGGACCTCCCTTTTGGAGCCAATGCTCCTGAAAAAATATTGCCACATGTTTTGTTGGAGTTTGTTCATATGTGGATGCTGTTGTCTGGCGAAATGAGATCCTGCTGCAGGTTTACTCAGTGTCTGGCAGCCTCAGGTGAATGGCTGAAATGAGCAAAGATGTCTCAGAAGACAACAGGTCAGCCATAACTCTGAGCCAGCCATAGTTTAGGATCAGCCATAATTTAGAGCAGCCCTGTCTCGGCTGCTGGCTTCGTCTTGTGGATCCACATGGATATAACAGGAATTGGATATTGCCAGTTAGCATCTTTCCCTCAGACATGTTCAGCTGCCATGAGGAAGGGACAGGCAAAATCAGCTATGTGTTCCTGAGCAATTTTCTATCAGAAAAGGCTCTTCAGTGGTCTCGGAAAAGGGCAGCACAAAGAACAGGGATGAGAAAAGCTTCAGCTATGTGTCAGCTGGAACCCACTGAGAACATTAGCAACACTCAGTACTGAAAACACTTCTGCTGACAGCAACTGCCAATAACTGATCACATTGCTCTCCTTCAGTAAAATGAGTTCCTACAGTGGCAGTCACAGCAGAGAGGACAGAGACACCCATGTTTTGCAGAAGTTCTCTGTTCATCTCACACTTCAGTGCTAAGCCATGTTTTGCACCAGACTGGCAGAAGATAAAATGACCCAGGGAGGTTTAACTAAGACACATGCCTGCCCTATTTGCAGTCTGAAGACACAAAAGGGCCTCAAGCTGTAATTCTGCAGCACCTCCTCTTGAATAGTTGTGGAGTCCTCCCATACTGACTGATAAGTGTGCAAATGACTGTAAAGAACTAAGGAAAATCGAGGCACAGCTTTCTCCCGTTCAATCCAATGGTCTGGCTCAGTCACCATTACAGGTACCCTCCATTCTTGCCCCTTGGAGACATTTTCAACTGAGACCAAGAAAACAAAACCAGTAAACTCTCCACCACCCATCTCTGTGCTGCCTTCCCTTCACAGAGGAACCAGAATTTACACACAGCATGGGGCAGGGAAGGACAAGAACACCAGGACAGTTGCACCATTTTTTCTAACACAGTGTTTGAAGTGAGAGGAGAAGGCTGTGCAGACATCAGTCCCAAAGTGGCATGATGAGCATACACGTGTAAAGATTTAAACAAGGATTGAGCCTTTCAGAATGAGGGGTACAAGTCACAGCAACAAGTGGAGGAGCATTTTCATCAGCAAGGGCTGAACTCATGGGAAAGGACAATCCTTAGCTCTCCGTCTGTTATCGGCAGTGCCTGATGAGATTTTTCAATCTTACAGTAAAATGATTATGCAGTTTAAACATTCACTTAAAGTAATTCATTACTAGACAATTTCAGAGTGTTTAATTCCGCTTGATTACCATTTCCCTTATTACTTCCATCATTACAGGTGCAGAATTTTATTTGTTTTAGGCAGAAGAAAGACAAAAAGAGACATATAAATCATCTACTGATCCCTGGTAGCTAACAATCTTTTTGTTTGGAAAGGCAGACAGATGCAGGATTATTTACCCTTTTCCAAATATGACTGAGTAACATTTGAAAATTAGACTTCAGACTTTTCTGTTTGTTCTAATATTTGATTAAGCTGCCAGATAAACATTTTTCAGCATTGAAAATATGCTTCCTTTCTACTTAATGGCATTAATACGAATTACTGTGTTTAAATTGTTTTCAACTTTTTAAAGGCGTGTGTAAAATATTTTTAGGTAGATATGCAACTTAAATGTCAATCCTTGTGTGCTACTTTGATTTCACTGAGCACTTAGAAAATAACTTCTGGTATAATGTAACACAGGAAATTCAGTCATGATTTATGAAAAGCTTCATTTAACATTAATAGAGCTACAGGGACCATTCACCCCAGTCAGTGCTGTATTCTTAAGGCAGAGCACAAAAATGTGCCTTATATGCTTTGCAGTGCCACAAGAGTAGAGAGGGAGAGAAAGAGCAGTATTTCATCTTTACTGCTCAACCTTAACTGCAAAATAGTTAAAATAACAGAAATTAAATGCACTGTCCTCAGGTAGGGCAATCCAGCACACAAAGAAATTTAAATGAAGTTTTGTCATCCTTGTGTCTGGGCACCTCCATTTTACTGCACATGCCCTTGAACAGTATAAAAAGGGATGTAAAAGCAGCAAACAGAGCAGAAGAGACCCTGTGACTCCAAGGTGCAGGAAAGCCCTCAGAGCAGAGAATGCAGGGGTGCACCATCCTTTTCCTCCCTAAATGAGCTACATCAAAAGTCTTCCCAGATGAGAGAAGGAAATAAGGAAATTGTGCTGAGCTCAGAAGATAAGTTTTCCTAGAGGATTACTAAAAAGCCATTCACTTAACCTGCTAATAAAGTAAAATTATACTAATACAAAACATGCATAGTATATAATAATACTATGACAATTTTTGGGTCTTTCTCCATGCCTATTGTGAACGTGGGCTTAAGAAATTTGATATTTTTGTAGAAAAGTGTTGAAAAACCCCAAAGCTTTTTCTCCTATATCTTCTCAATGTAACTTCCATGCTTTCCACGGACATACTGGCAGGCAGAGTAAAAACAGCTCTTTAAATGAGATTTACAAAGGGAAAGAATGATCAGAAGAAGAAGAAAAGTCCCACAGCAGATAATTTTTAATGGTCTCCGAACCAACAGAATTCTTGGTTGAGCAAGGTCAGGGAACCATGCTCAAAACCTGAGCTGGCAGACTGTCAGGGTAATGTCCTCTGCAATATCCCAAGGCCTGAATGCTGCAAAAGCAGAAGGGTAGCTGTTCTGGAGCACTGAACTGAATACCAAAGATAAGAAACTGCTGTCTTTTGACCAACTTTTATCCACACTGAAGTGGACAAAGCTGATTACACGTCTCACAGATAGCAAACCACTATTGACACCCATTCCTCTGTCTGCTTTTATTAGTGCATGCAAATACATCACAAAATTAACAGTCTAATTGCAGTAACCAGCCACCTTGTGAGACCATGAGCATTGTCCTGAGCCACCCACTTGCTGCTTGCCCAGGCTGCTGGAGGGAAGAGAACCTCCCCTCTTTTAAAATGACAGTTTCGTCTCTCCAATCATGCCAGTCCAGCCAAGGAGGAAGTTGAATTCCCAGCCTCAAAAACTCCCATATTGGTCTTAACTGCATCTCAGGGCATTTAGCTGTGAGTCTCTCACCAAGTAACTCAATGGGAGGGCAAAAAGTGATGTCACCCTTCTCCTAGGCACATTGAAGCCGGCAAACTTCCCTAGCCTTGTCTCTTCTGCTGGTCAGCCAAGTCACTCCTTCACAAGCCCAAAGGGCACAAAAACTGTGAAAACATTGTCCCTAAAAGGCACAAAGGATGTCCTTTTACTTTCTATCTCCTAAAATCCTCTTCAGTCCTGATGTTCCTGGAAGCATTGTTGTTCTAAAGGCTTTTCCTCTCTGATTCATTTTAGATCCAATTTGCTGCCTTTGTCTCTGCTCATCTAAGGAGTCAGATATTGCTGATCTTCTCATATTTTCTACTGTTAAAAGGGTTGGGAGTCATAAATCTTATTACAGTTCTTACAAAAGGGCATTCCTCGAACTTCTATCCAATGTGCTTTTTTTTTTGTAAATGGAAGGTGACATTAACAAAGCATTCTGCTCCATCCCAACTCCTTGAGCTGCACACTGACTGCCATCTCCTTGCCATCCCCTGTATGCCACTCAGAGGTTTGATAGCCCAAAGGCTGATCTTCAGACAGCAGTTCCTGTTAGAAGAGAATTACCTTTTTAATGAGTCCTTATCACTGGTAATTATTCTGCTCACAACTAGATGACAAGCTACTGGATGTAGGTCAGGTAACAAAATTCTGCCTCATTAAAAACCTCAACTGTTCTGACACAGCCATCGTCTGTTTCTGCCACGAGCTGTAATTTCATAGCAATCACCAAGTTAGGTTACAAACCATGAAGTGCTATCCACTGGCATTCATTTCACAAAAGAAAACCCTTCAAACCAGTACATTCTTTTCAATAGCATTCATGGCCATAACATGTTGCTGATGCAAACAATCCCAAGGCAGCCTTCTTCTGCAGAAAGGTCACTAGAACATTGAGGCAGGGACTTGTGCAACAACTGGTGAGTGCAGAACCTGACCGCTGCAATGCTGAATTCCCCACAAGCAAAACCCATAAGCAAATTCAGAATTAGCTTAATTATTTGCAGCCAAGACATCTTAAACTTTTTCTAGGGTTATAGAGGCTAAGCTGCTCTTTTCTGTATGTGTGTATGCATACCAGAGAAACTGTGTGATAGTCCTGCTATAGCAAAACCAAACTCAACACGAGAAATCTCAGAGATACTTCATGAAAATTGGCTGACAAAGACAGCTTGTAAAGTACTAAAAGAAGCAGCATGAGCACACACTTCATTAGAAACCAGACAACCAACCACAAGATATAACCTGGAGGAAGGCAGGCTGCATTAACTCCATTGTGAACAGACCGATGTGCTTCTTACAGAGAGCCCCTGACGCCCAGCATCCCTGCTGCTTTTAGCATTAAGTACTTTGTTTCACAACAGGTTGGGAATGATAATTGCACTCAGTGGTGTAACAAATCCTCTCAGAAACTGAAGTAATGTCTGACTTTTCAAATATTAATTTCGAAGAATGAGGATTTCAAGTGAACTGCCTGGAATAAGTGAAAATACATGTTTTTCGACAGGCACATTTCATGCGAATTTTCAGCTCTGTTCCATGCACAGCTCCCGTGTTGTCATTGACATTTGGAAGCCCTTGAGATTTAAGCATTAATCCTGGCTCATCTGTATCTGTGGGTTTTAATGTCAATATATTTAAAGGTTCATTCTATAAAGGACCCGTGATCTCTTCAGGAATTTGAAAGCACAAGAGAAGATAAGGACATTATTGGAAAAAATAATGATGCTGACACAGGAAAATATTAAACAGTTAAATAATGACCTCACTTCCACTAAACTGAGACAGATAATTAAATCATCTTATCTTTGTTCAATTTAAAGGGCAAGTACCAGTAAAGTGGAACACAAGCAAGCAGAGCCAGTAAGGGAAATGCCACTGCCACCACAAGATGCCAAATCTGGAGCCATGGCTTGATGCTGTTGAAGACACAAGGGATTGCATTGCCACCATCCTTGTCTACCTAAGCATTCAATGTGTCATTGTAGAAACTTACTAGCTCGTATCAGGGTAAAATGTTATCATAATTAAAGCAAAAAAAAGTGTTCCGCTGAAATGTATTTTGCAAACTTTCTTTCATTTTGAAAGGAGTAGCAAAATAAAATCACAACATGCTTTGCATTTCACACGGCTGTTTACTTAAGCATACTTTCAACCCTACTGAGGAGTCAATTTCCCAATTCCCCAACAGGAAAAGACTATATGAATATCTTAAATTCAAACAATGGCCTCAAGTAACCATATTCACTCTATCTGGGAAAAAAAAAAAAAAAAACTCAGGAGATTGACTAAACTTATCCCAAAGACAAAATGTTTTGCTCTCTTATAATCTAAGAAGCAACCCACGTGCTCCGTGACAGGGCAGTGACAATTGGATATGTACAGAAAACACTGCACATGAACAAGATGCTTGGCAGAAAATTTGGCTTTGGCACTGGAGGAAAATTCCTACACATGCTAAGCACAATTTCTTCCCCTTGCTGACTGCTCGACCAGAAAACCTTGACATGTCTGCACCAGTTAGAGAAGGCTATACAATGTTTTCAGAAATCATTAGGTTTATTATAGAACGTCAGCAGGAGGAGGATGTTGGTAATTATTTAAACAGGTGATTATGCAAAACACTATTAGCAAACAATTTGTATCTCTCTTCAGAGAAACCTGAACAATGTTTTCCATTAGTGAGAAGCTGAACCTGCTGACATTCTTGGAGTTATAATAATAAGTATAGCTAAGATAAATGCTTTGAGTCACTCTATGAAATCAATATGCCATCAATGAATTTTTTATTTATATTCCTATATAACATCCCAGGTGTTACCTGCAAGAGTGTTTGTGATCTTAAAGGATAATCAGAGGGCAGTTTAGTGACATCATATTCATTTATCTCATCCAGTCAAAGGAGGTCAATTATGAATCTTGTAAGTCTCATCATTGCTTATATCAGTTAATTCTGTCCTTAGATGAATTGGTGAAAACATGCAATAGCACTGTCCACAGAGCTGTTCTCCTCTGGGCTGCAAGCAAGCACTGATAGCCTAAGGCGAAAAAATTGCAGAATGTTTAAATACTTTAAATACCACACATGTAAATAACAAACAAAATAATGCACCTGCACAATTTAGTGAATAATTCTCTTCACTCTGATTTCTAAGCTGGACAATTCCACCAGAGCCATGGTGGTTTAAGTGGGCGGTGAGAGAAGCTGGTTTGGGGTTCACATTTGCAGTTGGCCTGAGCTAGACCAGGCACTGAGTCACTGAACTGGAACCATCCCTGTGATTGGTTGAGCTGACTCTATCATTCAGACAAAACTCTGCTTCATAAAGTTACTAAAGCTTTACCTCTCCTCCTTCCAGCAGAAACTCTTGGATTTGGGGAGCCTTCATCTGGGGTCACACATGACCAGAAAGAAATTGAGCTCACTTAACCTTTAACACCTGAAAAAATGAAGGGTTAAATCTGAATATGTTGCATCAGGCTCACATTATAGTCGATGGAGAGAAACTGGCACTTCTAGAGTGAGAGTCACTGGACTAATTTTAGGTGTCTGCTTCAGAATGAGATAAATTGCATCATAGATACCAGTGATTTACACTGACTAAATATCAATTGATTTAGTCATAGTGTAGTCAATGGACATATTGAGTAGCTTGTAGAGATGTCTGTGTTGTAGATATCCAGATTTTTTCAGACAAACCTCTGTGTGGGGCCATAATTAGTTGTCTAAATGTAGGTGTACTTGCTATGAAAAATGCCCATGAGCATCTGGGCCATGAGTCTGGCAGTCAAGACACAAGACCTACAGAAGACTTGCCTCCTGCAGTGACACTGTTTGGGTGGGAGATTCTTGGACACCTCAGCTGGGCCCAGGTATGTTTGACCCATACTGTGTGCAGGAAAAGGAAATGAATGATATTTTCAGACAAGCCAGGTCTCCACATCACCTTTCACAGTGTCAATGACAGCAGCAGCAGCTTGGTACCACATCAAGGGAAAGAAACCCAGGTGTCCAGGGAAAGGAGTTTAGTTATCTGTGCCCAGCAGTCACATCATGCAGCAGGCTGTCACCTGCCAGGCAGAAGGTCCTTCCCAGGAGGACCTCTGCTGATGACACCAACTGCAGGCCCTGCTGCAGAGCTCCCATTGAGGTCACCAAGTCATGCAGTTCATCTTGCCAGCTTACCAAGCTCTGCTTCCAGAGTTAACAGGTTGCTTTCCCCTTACTCAACTACCTGAAAGGTAATTTTGTGGATTGGAGCAATCCAGTCTAAACTAATTCATGAAAAATTTATAGCAATTTTGTATTGTTCCAGTTCTGACCTTTGACTGAAACCATTCTTTCTCCTCACTTCTACTTTCTCCTCTGTTATACTCACAGGCAACAAGTTTCCTGCAACGTACACACACATCTTTTCTCCAAAGGACAATTAAGGGAGAAGAAAGAATCTCATTTTTCTTTCTGGGGAAATGAATGAGTCTAGTCATTTGTAAAATGAAAATGCTGCTTAAATAACCCTATATGTCTCTGTCCAGTTAACAGCCTGAAAGCCACAAATTTAAAGTGCAAAAGGTTTTTCTTCTCTACCTTGTTAGAAAGGATTAAGACTGGTCATTCTTTTCTCCAATTTGGTATTACAGGGGTTTACATCTGGTAAGAGCCTGGAGAGGTGGCTCCTGTTTGCTGGCATTGCTATCCTCCAATTCCAAAGTGTGTAAATCATTCACTTTCAAAAATTAACCAGAATTGCCTCCAGATTTTTATAGAGGCTTTTGAGATGAGCCAATCACTTCTGTCTTCTTCTCACTATGTTTTTCTCTACATTTCCCTACAGTTTAAAATAATAAAACATCAGTCTTGCTGCAAGTGATGCACATGAGGAAGTCACTATAGATTAGAATGAAGCACATAAAGTTGAAAAATTATATCTCATGTAGTAAAGGAGGCTGGAAGAATAAATAGTTAAACAATGATGGAATAAAAATATAATCCTTTGAGAATCTATGAAATACGACAAATTTCCATCACTCCGAAGCTGTGCTCCCAGAAGGATGAGTCTAATACTAGACTGAGATCCAAAACTGACCTTACTCTGAGACACAGGTGAAGAAAACTGATGTCTGATCAGTCAGAGATCAATGCCATCTGTATAAATAGATATTTGACTTTATCAATTTGTTGAAATGAAAAAGTTCTTCCTGGATGTATTAGTTTTGATGATGCTCCACAGTCTGAAGGTTGACTGCTGCCTGCCCTGTAACTGTGGAGACCTGGTTTGCTGTCACCTTGCTCCAACCCCTTGGTCATCTGCCTGGTTGATTTTGAGAAACTTCAGTGATTTCCCTGACTCTGGTTCTCAGTATTCCATGTTTCCATGGCTTTTTGGGTGCTGATGTGGGCTAGTGAAGCAGTCATCCTCAGTCAGTCACTCACAGTGAAGGGATGGTTTCCCTCTAAGAAACTCAAGTAATGGGATGGGACCACAAAAATTAAAGACACCAGCTTTTACAATGAGAAGTTCTGGGCTTTCAAAGGTTTTGTATCTTGTATGAAGAACTGAATTGGTCTGCAGGCTTTGCAGAAAAAAAAAACAAACAAAACAAAACAAAAAAAACCCAGGAGTCGTGTAGCCTTACTCATTTTTTCCCTGTACCTTTTCTAAATTTACTTCAGCACTGTCCTTGAGGTGAATTCAGCCTTTTGTAAATATTCAATAATTTTGGAGTGTTATACAAAAGGAAATTGATGTCATAGCTGCAATTTATATCAAAACCATGTTGTTGGTTGTCAACAAATGAGTCCATCTGCATTCACTTCCCAATGTGGCAGTGAGCAAGAGGCACAGGCACAACTGCAAGCCATTTGTATTCTCAGCAGGACGCAGACTGCCAGAGACTGAATGGAATACATTAGCTTCACAGGATTTTTAAGTGTCCAGTACAGGTGTTAGAAACTGATCAACAAGAATCTAAAAACTATAAAATAGCTAGGTCTGCTGAACAAACCCTGCAGAAGTTTATGAATCTCTATATGATGGTCCTAATGAGTTGTGCTGATTTGTACTGTTAATCCTCTAGCACATACTCTACGTAGGACATCTCTCTAAAAGGATGGATTTCAAAAGGCCACACAAAGTTATCTGCCCTCCAAAAATCCCTAACCTCTGTGAGTTCAGCCTTAATCCCAGCAACATTAACACAATCTTCTCACTGATTCCAGTGCTGCAAGGTATTTATCCAGCCATATAGAAAACACCACAAAATTGTGTAGTTCAGATTTTGATGAATGGACAAGTTATAGGTCACTGTCATGTGCTGCATCAGTTATGCTGGGCAAAGCAAAAACATTAATTCTATAAATTGTCAGAATGTGAGCTCGGCTCAAGAAAGCACTTGTCCTCTGCATAGAGATATGAATCCCTGGGGTGTTTGCTGAGGTAGTGTTGATCTATCTGTAATGCAAAAGAGTCTCAGACATTCATGAAATACACCCAAGTTCCAGCATCTTCAGCCTGACAAAAAAAAAATCACCAGAATCAGCAAATGTTGTTCTACCAAACCAAACACAAAGAAAAAAACAGAATGAGTGTGCAAGTGTAAGAAGCAAACTGTGCTCATGGCAAGCTCCAGAACATTATTGATAACAGCCTTTAAAATCCCACAAAGCTACATCCTCTGTCTGGGATCATCTCCAGGAGACCTCATAGCACATGTACCAGCAGTGCTATAAAATGTGGGAAGTTTTATGGCCCAGACTGGCACGACTGCTAATGTGCTCAGAGAGGAAAATCTAAGTGGGTTTTAAAGATTAAAAATTCAAGCTTGAACCAAAAGGCTTGGACAGCTTGAGTCCGTGGAACAGAACAATACCTGAGACACATATACTTGGGTGTCTTTGGCTTTGGGATGAAATCTGAGGTATAGCCTATTGTTTTATCCTAATTTTTTTATTGCATCAAAATTAAAGTAGACTTATAATATGTGAATTACAGAAAACTTCTTTTCTGAGGGTCTCAAATGCTTTCTGCTTTTATGGATTTCAGTGGGCATAGTTTTCATGTAAAAATTAAGCCACTTAAGTACTTCCAAGCATTCCACAAAAGAGAAAGGGCAGTACTTCTGGTCTCTCTCAAAGGCCCTTTCGAACCTCAGGGCTAAGACCAGGACTTCTCCGAAGATTTGTGAATTGGGGACAAGGTTTCAAGATCCAGAAAACAAACATATTCTCTTACTGTCACTGTCTAGTCTTCAGTTGCACCTGTAAACCCAGATTCACTCAGAGTGCAAATTTACCCAGAGCTTTCAGTGAATATAGCCAAAAGTGGAAGTTTGCAGCAAGGCATGGAACCTGTTACTGCAGTTTCCAGGTCTGGACTGCAAGTTTCACAGGAGTCTTGTTTCCTGTCTCTGATAAATGCCTTCTCAGGTGGTAAGGCTCCCTTTGAAAGTATGAAAGGTGTTCCCCTTTGAAAGTGCCTTCTGTGGAGATTATGCATTCCTATGATCAATTTTTCATGCTGCCCTTTTTCTGTCTTTGTGAGATTCTGATTCTCAGATGATAACCTCCTAGAGTCATTCGACATTATATTTTAGCTGAGCTATCATTAAAAATAGCATCCTCATCATATCTCTCCCAGATGAATCATGTTATGTTATGCAGGACTTTTTTTCCCCCAGTGAGAATAGTGGCAAGATTTCTTTCACAGAGGACAAACTGCAACATTTTCCCTCAAAGAGGTAGACATATTGACTAGAATTGGCTCACTTACAGTGAGGAATTGTGGGCAAATGCTTCAAATTTTTTAAGATCAAAGTTGAGTGATTGTCAGGAGAAGTTAAACTTGAGACCTTATAAGATCAAATGCAGACCTCTGTCATTTCTGTTAACAAATCAATCCATCAGCTGAGTGCAATCTTTGCCTGGTAACTGTCAATAGCTCAGATAAGAGCCAAGAAGCACACAGGCCTATATCCAACAGGAGGAATAAAGCCAGACTCAAAAGCAATGTGGACTTGCACGCTTTTTTAAATTATAGTCCTTGATTTGTCTATGGTTAAAATAAAAAGGACTCTCAGAGAAACTGTTATCATGATGTAGCCAGCTTAGTCAGACCCAAGGTTTATCAAAACACTCAGAAAAGACCCCTGAAATTTCTGTTGTAGTTTCTTGAGGACTGATCCTCTAGAAGTCTCTTTTGCATAAAACTAGTTATAAGTAGAAAACTGTACGTTTGTTGTTAGGGTTTTATTCCAGAAGGAAACCTTTGAAAAGTAACTAATGTTAGCTATAAGACTGTGTCTTCCTACCTGCTAGAGAGCAGCTCTGCTGAGAAGGACCTGGGAGTCTTGGTGGGTGACAAGTTGGCCACGAGCCAGCAGTGCCCTGCTCAGGAGGGCCAATGGTACCCTGGGGTGCTTCAGGAAGATTGTGGTCAGCAGGTCAAGGGAGGTCATCCCACCCCTCTACTCTGCCCTGGTGAGGCCACACCTGGAGTGCTCTGTCCAGTTCTGGGCTCCTCAGTACCAGAGAAACAAGGAGAGGGTACTTGGAGAGTGTCCAGAAGAGGGTCATGAAGGGGATAAAGGGTCTGTAGCATGTCTGTTATGAGGAAACATTGTGGGAGCTGGGCCTGGTTAGTATGGAGAAGACTGAGAGGGGATATCATCAATACAAATAAATATCTCAAAGGTCGTGTCAGAGGATGGTGCCAGACACTTTTCAGTGGTGCCCAGCAAAGCATGAGGAGCAAGGGCCACAAACTAAAACACAATGAATTCCACCTTAATGAGAAGAACTTCCTCATGTTGAGGGTGGCAGAGCACTGGAGCAGTTGCCTAGCATGCAGTCTCCCTCTCTGGAGACATTCCAAACCCACCTTGATGAGTTCCTGTGCCACCTGTTCCAGATCACCCTGTCTTGGCAGGAGGGTTGGACTAGATGATCTCCAGAGGTCCCTTCAAACCCAAACAGTTCTATGATTCTGTGATTCTCCACCACTACACTCATGTGCAGAGTGGAGGCAGTCCTAATTGGGTGATGAACTCTCCCAGAAAAAAGACCTCTGGGACTATCCTGATTAACCCACCATTAGGATCTAGAATGTAAGCTTCGTGCCATAGGTTTTCCATCAGGAAGAGCTCAGCTTATTCAAATAAACTTGTGCTCAAGCTGTCAATAAGTGAAGAAGACAATATATGGACCATGATAATTGTTACCCCATGACAAGTAGTCTGGGAGTCCTATTTATATAAGATACAGAAGAAAACCTTGGGACACTTTCTACACGACTTAATAATATGCAGTCTTTATTCATGTGCCTGTCTACAAAGCAGGAGTCTTTGTTTGGGGTTTTTTGTTGGTTTTGATTTTTTTAATAAAGATATCCTATATGAAGAGGTTAATGCACAGAGTATTAAAAGTACTTAAAATTAGGTACATTTATTATGAATTCATCATACATTCTGATAAAACCTTTAATCCTTCAAAAGGGCTTCACAGAGTGAATGAACAAAGTCGAGTAACTAGGGCTGCTCTAAATATTTGCATAGAGCCTTCAGTCTGTACAAGCTGGATCTACACTCACAGAGCCCACTGTAACATTCTCAAAAGCCTTTCAGACCTGGAGTGAGGCTGTGAAGCAAATCCCTCCCAGCCTCTTCCCCACTGAAGTTCACTCAATTTTCCAACAGCCTGCAGCACCAGTGCTGCTCAATCAGGCACAGTAGAATTCACCCAGCCATGTTCAGAAGACCCTTCTGTAGTAGGTGGACATTGGGGTCCTCATTTTACAAACACACCCAGAGGCACATTTTAAAAACTTTGATTAATATACAGATGGCTTTAAAAAAAAAAAAAAAAAACCTAAACAGGTCAGATAAATAATTTGTTACACATTGTTCACTCAGCATCCCTTGGAAGCAAGCAAATTCATAGCAAGGTCTGGAAATGCTGTGCTGTTCCAGCATTGGGTTATTTTATTTTAATAGCCTTCAGCTCTTCTTATTTTTTTCCCCTCTAATTGGTAGACCTTCAGGCATTTCCACAGAGACAGGAACCCCTGGATAGTAAGTTAGCCTAAGCTTTTTTTTTTTTCTTATTTCTCCTCTAGGATCCCTAAGAAGTAAACAGATTCCCTCTTAGCCTCCTACCCTCATCTTCCCTCCAGGGGACCACAGACAGAAAACCAGAGTGAGTACATATTTTCTGCACATCTCCGGCCCAGACTCTTCATAGTTCTCTATCTAAATGAAAATGTCCACCTTTCAGAGCCTATTTCAAATGCATTGAAAACCTGTCAAGAACAAAACAAGTTCCTAAAGTAACATCTTAGGGATCACAGAGTTTAAATACTGTACATCAAAATCAGAAATGTTCCAATTATTAAGTACTGGTTGGAAAATTTGATGGCTCAAAGCTGCTAAGATGTTTTTTATTTTCCTTTTTTTTGTGTTTTTTTTTTTTTTTACTTGGTTTTGGTTTTCGTTCGGGTTTTTGGGGGGTTTTCTTTGAAGTTTTTGGTATTTTTTTTGTTTGGTTGGGGTTTGTGTGTGTGTGTGTATGTATTGTTGATTGGTTGGTTGGTTGAGTTTTTGGGGGAGTTTTTGAGGGGTTTTTTGGGTTTTTCAAGTAGCTGTTGGCTGGACTGCTTCTTTCTGTCTCATTCTGAAAAAATGGGTCTTCTGCTGGGTCCTCTGAAGGGTGGACTGTGAATGTTCTCAACTGTCTCTAGAGAAACATTTCCAGAATTCTGTCACTTTATCAGCCAAGACATTGAACTCACATGGAAATAGAAAAAGTACTGGAAAATTAGAAGTTTGTCTAAAAAATCTAGAACTCCATTCATGTGCAAAAAAGCCCTCTAGGGACCAGTTTAAGCACTAAAAAAAATTTCTAAATCTTTGCTTTCTTCTTTTGAAAGAGTCTGGCCATCCTAAGTCTATTCTGATCAAGTATCTGCTGGTCAGGGAGGAGAGTGACAACCAATCTTGACAATTGTTGATACAAAATCAAAATGACAGAGGATTATGTGCTCAATAAGAGATAAGGAATGGCTGAGAAGCCACAGAGCACAAGGTACTTGATTAAAAGTGGCTTTTATCTTAATTCAAGTCAAAATGGCACTGTAGACAAATTTGCCCTAATCTGTTCAAGTTAAGCAGCAACAAGAGGAATAAGTCAATATTTGAGAAGCAAAAGTGATGTTTTTATGCTAAATAACTTGATAAAAACAAGCCGACCCTGTTTCCTGCTCTCTACACTGTTAATATGCTGAATTTTCTCCACAAATAGTACTTGTCAGTGGCTCTTACAAGGCATCAGTTGGCGCCTGGTAATGTCAACTTCTGCTCTAAGAAGTGGGTTTGCATTAATGGCGGTGTGAGATTCTGTGTTTAATGCTTCTCTGTGGTTTCCAAATGAAATGGACTCAGGAACTGAGTCATTTTCACATGGGACTACTCCAGTCAAACACATTCTGCTGGAGGAGACAAAAGAAAAGCAAAATACCATAAAGTGTATAGCTGATGCAGTCCCATGCCATTCTGCAGACTTAAATGAAGTCTTTACACCTCAGTAGATCCTCCTGCAGGAGTCTCAAACTCCACAGAATTAAAACAGTCCTCCCAAGAGTGAGTACAATATTCTGGAGTCCAGATAAATTTAAGTATCAGTCTGATGGAAGAATCAAATAAAATCCAAGAGAAATTGAATCCTTCAAAAATAATGCTGGAGGTTTTGAAGTCCCCAAGACCAACATCCCAGAGTTTCTGCTTGTCTTTCCATGCTGCATGCCTGCTCATCACAAATTTGGTTAAGCCAGCTGTTTGTGTGCAGAGGTGCCACCCAAAGAGGTGTGCACATGCTCTCCTAGGATGCATTTTGGAGCTGAAGGTGATGGTGCCTGATCTCAGCCTGGGTGACCTTCACAGGTCAAGAGGTGCCAGGGTCTGCATCTGGGCAAGTCTGGCAATCACCAGGCCCTTCATCAACCCCTGCATTCTTGCCAAGAGCTCGTTTCTCACAGCTAAACATCCCTCATCCCAAAACACCTTCAACACGCTTGGCCCAGGATAGGTTTGGTTGATTCCTTGGAGCCTGAGGAGGATTGAGAAGAGGTGAGACAGGAGGCCTTGGCTGTGCAGTGTCACATTTATCTCATATGCAGGCAAATGCAAAGGCTTCCAGTCTCTTCCTTCCAGGCCTAAAGGTACACTTGTTCAAAATAATGTGCCTCGCCTTCAATCTGTCTCCCTTCCCTTTTTCCCGTCTTGTTTTTCCTCACCCTTTCCTCCTTGGATGTTGTCATCGTTCACATCTCACATAAAAACATGGTGCCTAAAGGTTTTGCCAGTGACAAAATTTCAGCTGTGTCCATGACACGTCCATGAAGAAGGAATTTGCTATGAGATTCCATCTTGTAGATTATTTGGCGTGTGCGAGGCCTGAGATAAAAGCTGGGGATCTTAAACTAATTGTGTAGAAATGACAGAAGTTTTTCAGCCCTAACCTCTCCCAGGAGCATTTATTTTAAAAAGCCATTGGTTTCAATGTCTTTGCACAGGAACAAATTCTTGGAGTAAAGAAAGAGACTTTGATGCTAACACACACAAAGAATCAAATGCACAGTTTGTTTCCTCCTTCTGCACAGTTGTCCTGACTGCAACAGTAAAAAGATTTATTTGTCACCAAAACCAGGCAACCTCTTTGAAATAAACTTGGGAAGCCACAACTCTAAGGATAAGAGGGTGTAATTTTTTTAATAATTTTCTTTCCAGAAATGAATCTAAACCAGTTTCTGCAGTGGTATATAATATATTGCAGTTTAAATGATTCATATACCAGCTTACTTTACAGTTTGCATATGATGCATTTTAATTTTTAATTTAAATACAAAAAACTCCTGGCAATGTATTACTAGTGGATAGGAAGAGAATACAATCAGGGTTTGAGGAACTGTTGCCCAATCACAGCTTCTATAAAATTTGTTAGTAGTGGAATACTGAAGATATTTCCCCACCATAACCATAAATGCAGGATTATATGCGTGTCGTGATTTCAGAAAGGATTTGATTAAATCCAAGACTAAGAGATATTATTTAATTAATCTCCCCAGTACATTTCATTTACAATTCATTTTTACAGGTAGACTGTTTTCGTGGCAAACTGAGTGAAATCTCAATTTTGGATTTGGTTTCTATATGATAAACAACAAAAGTAAAAAAATCTCTTCCAGCAAGGACATTATTTTACATTTTGCTAGAAATTAATGGACTAGTAAGATACAATTTGCCAAACTTGTCATGATACAGGTATAAAATGCAAATGTTTCCAGCAAGCTGTCAGTGAGAGAATTGTGATTGCTCAAATAACTTGTATTTGAGTCAACAATTTTCCTAATTCTATATGAACAGATGTTATTGCGATGTATTAATTAAAGGTAAGCATAAATAAACAATTTTAGGAGGGATATTTCATGAATAGTACTCTATTTTCAGTTACCATGTAGCATTCCCTCACATCTACTATAATTTAAGAAACACGTTCCACATTCATTAGGTGTTCTGAGCCCAAGGGCCTGGTATTTATGAATGTTGTATTTCATGTTTATCTCAGTAGCATACAAGTATTGCTACTGCTCTAGGCTGATGAGATCCTCTGAAGCCAGTAAGCCCCTGCCTAAGTTACTTTCTATCACATCTGCAGAGAAGCTCTGTGACAGAAATAATAATCTGCTGTGGGTCGATGATGTTCACATGACCAACATAACTCTCCTGAATGGGTCAATTAGAGCAAATGCTGCCAGCGAGCCATCCTACAAATGTGGGATGCTTACCTCTTAATGACTGTTTTCCCTAAAATTCTGTCCTAATTTGCAGTGCATACATTAAAGAAAACAAAAACAAAACAGCAGAAGCACTTCTCGCTCTTGCTCAGAGATCGGGTGCTCCCCCAGAAACTGTTATAAAAGGCACTCCACTCTTTCTGTCAAAGCTTTCCAAAATTCCTCAGTTAAGGGCACACTTTGGTTCCAGCATCCCAGGCTCATGACCTTGAACATAAACAGTAATTGTTTATTTTCTGTCGGGCATTTATAAATGCAGATATCTTTTTTAACCTATGAAGCACAATAGAGCAACCATAATGTGAGCTTAGACCTCACAAACAAAACAAAAGAGGTGATAATTTAACAAAGCTCATGTTAACCCTTCCCTTTAGATTTGGCCATTCCTGTTTGCCTGTTAAATCCACAGCCCTATCCCTGCATCTTAGACACCCCTTCTTTCACTTCAAAGCTGAGTGAAATGTATACAGGATATAAATTTGGGAGCCTTGAAACCCTTTCCCAGGCAGATAATCAACAGCTACTGGAATTAAGTGTTTGTGAGAGATGCACAATAGCATTCAGTCTTTATTTGAAAGCTGTAGGAGACAGTAAAAACACCATTTCCCCTATTAACTTGCTGCATTTGTTATTTTCTTGATCAGCCACATCCTCATCTGTCTGGCCACAAAGGAAATGGAGGTGTCAGTGCTGTTTGCAGAAAGATGAAGCCCAGAAATGCCTACAAGCATGAAAGACTATATATGTATTTTAGACAAGGATTTGAGTGAAGGTAAAACAGGTAGAAGAAGATAAAACCCTTAAGACTTTAGATTTTCTGGTCTGTTTCCTGTCTCCAAGATGCCTACAGCATGCCTACAACTTGCTTGGGTTTGCAAAGCTTGGATCTCCTTGCTCCCCCCAGTCTGGAAGGGCATGAAGCAAAGAAGTCTTGAACGAATGGCACCATTAAAAGAAATATTTAGGGATAATCTGGGTCCACATAACATGCGGAAACTTTACAGGTCTGTCAACGATCATCAAATGCTTGCCTTGGAATAGAGAGCAGTGATTAAAATGTTATTGCTTCTCTCTCACTTCTGGCCTTCTGTCACTGTGACAGAAAGGCTCTTCCCTTTCACTCACTCTTTTTCTACTGCTTTCTGCTTTCTTTTCCTCTATTTCAGTTTTAGTGAACAGTTTCCTTGATCTGTGCTTTCTGAAATCATCAGTCTCCTGGCTACCTTTTTACCTTTCTGCTTGCTAAGGGCAAGGTATTTGGACCTCAGGTAAAATCTCCTGTGAAACCTTTGCCTGGGAATGATCCAGGTCAGATGATGGAGTTTTGCATTACCCAAATCAACAGTTATGAACTTATATGGAATCAGCATCAAATGCACTTTTAAGGTGCCCACTTCACTACTAGATTTGGCAATTGTTTGCTGAGATTATTGATTCTCTGCAAGTGTACTGAAATGGTTATGGTTCTGCCTTCTGCTTTTCCTCACAAAAAATCATCTCAATTATGCCATCACTAGATCCCTCTTAATCCAGACCCCCTTGGTCCCCTATGCCCTCTTTCTTCATTGCCCTTGATTCTTGTTCCACTCTGCTCTCTCTGCTGCTCATGGCCTTGGATCTCTGAACTTAATGATAAACAGGTACAATCTGCAGTTTTTCAAATATTATTACTTTGTATTTGTGCTGGCAGTTTTTTCAGAGGAAGGGCAAAAGCACAGATCTGACCCACAATCTTATAGCTGTAGACTTCAGTCTTTAGCTCAAAATACAGAAGGCTACAGCTTCCTAGCACCAGGACTGCAAAGAAATATTTACCATGGCTAACATGACATTTTTATCCACTGATTCATTCTCTGTTTTTTCAGTTGGAATTGGAAAAGGAAAAAAAATTTTTTAAATTTGCTCTCCAAGAAGTATCAGTTCAATAAGTGATAAATATGTTTAATATAAATTCTGAAGTCATTTATTCAAAATCTTTTATACCAAACTTTGAGTTAGGCATAGTATCAACATATCAGGCTTTGCATCAGAGGGATACATTCCAGCAAGAGATGCTTTCAAAGAAAATTGGCCTGATTGTCTAGGACATACAAAAAGAATAAAACTATTTATTATTTTTATTCCATAGAACAACAATGACCAGGATAAAAAATTGAGATTTTTGGCATTAATATGTTGTCAGGCAATAATCTTTGAACCTGGCTAGTCACAGTCTGCCTTTATCCCTTACAAATTGCTGGATTTTATTAGCATTAAGAAAAAATTTCTTGAGCTTAAAAACAGAAGTGCATCTTGCTCTGTTCAGAAATCAGCCTTAAACTTCATGGCAAAATTTAAAAAGAAAATGAATGAGAATCGGGTCTAGATGCATATATTTTTCTGTATGCAGAAGGAGCAGGGAAGGAAGAGAGAATCAAAGTATGGGAGCAGTGAGGAAGAGAAGGGAAACAAAGGAAATAAATAAACATGCAGAGAGAGATTCTCAGCTGGGATAAATTATTGCTGCCCTGTTAAGGTCAATACATCCACACAATTTTTATGTTTAATGCAAGACCCTTTGGCTTCAGCCGTGGTAGACCAATTGCATTTAAGCACACAACATTTATTTTCAAAACTGACTGTAGGCAGAAGATACAATACTCACTCCACAAAATTTCTCTAGTACAGTCATTTTCTGAATAACAATTTCGTCCAGGCTGAAGCAGACATATGTTTGGACAAAAGAGGCATAATACCACCATGAACAAAATTTAAAGGAATAGTCACCACTGTCCCTGACACAAGGCAGTGGAGAAAGTCACCCACTACCAGCAAGTTCATGTATTTCTCTCCCTCTGTTAAATTGTTTCCTGTGGCTTCCCTTTCCCTTTCCCTTTCCCTTTCCCTTTCCCTTTCCCTTTCATCTTCTCTCCTCTCCTTTACCAGAAATACCCTTTCCCCTTTCTAATACAACATTCATTTCACTGGTCCAGATTCACTTCTGATTAAGTTTTCTTGACTATGTAACATAAAAGGGTTTTTAAGTCTCTTTCATTTAACTGAGCTGAAACTGGGAGCGACAGGAACAGTCCTGCTGAAGCTGGTTGTGATTTCTGCACATGCAATCACTCACAAACAAGTGCATTCACTTTTAACGACAATTTTATCCAGATATCCATAATAAAACTCCTGCTTTAATGGGGAAAAATCGGGAGACACTCCATGCTGAATGAATAGTTCAGCTTTTTTACAGAGCTGTTCTTGGAAATAAAGCCTGTTTTGCGATAAACTGTTCCCAGGACTGAGCCTGATATTTGTTTTCTTGTATTTCTGTCATGAGAGCTCTCTAATGCGAAAAGATGTATGTTCTAAGTATCTACATAATGGCTTCCCTCCAAAAGGGCCATTACAGGCTGTAAAATAAATAGTACTCATTTAATTCCTTTTGTAAATATACACAGTTTGGAGACAATAATAACACAGAGAAAGTAAATTAAACCACAGAAAACCACTGCATCCAAATGAGTTTGTGAAACCAAGGGAAAAAGACAACCACAAGATAATAGAAGAGCATCTTGTGGCAAAGGTCCCCAGCTCAGGAAACTATTTAAGCATATGCTTAATGGAAGAAATGGTCCTGGGTAACTAGCTAAATGAAGATTTACAAAAAAAGCCTACAAAAGCAACCAGCTGAACATAGAATGTTCAAACCTCACAAAACTGATTGAATGGTTCCCTATTTGACAATCTAAGAAACCTCTCCACTCCACTGGTGAGATCCCCAAACAAGGAGTCTGCAGTGAGTCAGTTTCATCCATCTTGGCCAGACCTTCCAGTGTCCCGAGCAGCAGCCTCTGTCCAGCACCCATTCCTCTGTTCTTTGTTCAATTTATGACTTTGTATTTGCTGTTGCAAAAGGCACATTACTTGGCCAAGCTCAGTTTGCCAATCAATGCAGATCATTCCATCTCCATCACAGTTCCTCTCATCACCTTGTCTTATCAATAGGATTTTATTCAAAGCATTGACAGAACTGTTAAATGGCAGTCTTTACTGGCAGGTCACCTGTCCAGTAATGATCTCTAATTTACAGGAATGTTTTGAGTCCTTCCCATTAGCAGCTTTTAATCAATTCAATGCATCCATGTTGATTTTCTACTCTTCTGTGTGGGACTAAGGCAAATTTTTTAGCAAAGCCTAAGTCCATCAAAGGGATATTACTCTCCTTAGCCAGCATAGCTTGTAAAGCTATCAAGTAAAGTTATCCACTTTAATTTGACAAGATCTACTGCTAATAATTTTAGGTAGATTAGCATTAATTACATTACTGTCTTTTAATCCTGTATCAGTCAAATCCCAGATTGACTGTTCCATTATCTTCTCTGGAATCAATGTCATACTGAAAGAACTGTAATTACCCTAGTCATCCTATTTATCCTTTAAAAACATCAGGTTGTTTTTTTTAAAAAAAAACTCTCTTGCAGTTTCATGGTCTTGCTAACCATTAGGTTTAAAGAATTTAAGAGAACTTTGGCTGGTTCCTTCAAAATTCTTGAATGCAAGTTATCCTCCTCTGTTCTTTTATAACATTTTAACTCCTTAGGAGTTGCAATAAGGGAAACATTCAGTCAGAGGAAGTACCATCCATCCAAGCACACTCTCCATCACAGGACACAGGAGCAAGGATGTCCCAGGGGAATCCTGAGCTGCCACTGGCACCAAACTCTTCCCGTAAAAGAGCTTTCTCATGGCATAAATAGGTGTTCAGTTTGAGGTATGGAGCAAACTATAGCTTGCTCAGGAGAAAGGCACATTTCACCATTCAGGGGGAAATTTTGGTAGAAATGGAACTGTTGGAGAACACTGAAATCCAAGCTATGCCATTCAGGAGTATCTGAAGGATCAGACTGAAAAATCTTTTTTAGGAATGATTAGGGAACAAGTACATTGTGACCCTGACTGGGCACAGCTAAGGGAACTAGGATTTTGTATCTCATGACTTCAGCACAGTTTTCCTACTATTCAGGAAACAAGGTGTCTCCAGGCACTGGAATTTCACCAACAATTATCCTGAGAATAATTTCTTTGGTGTTTTTCTTGTTTGGGTTTTTTTTGGCATTTGAGGTGGTGGGGGGTGGAGTGTGTGTGTTAGCACTATAATGTGATTCAAATATTTTTTTTTATTTGTCTTTTTGCACAATCTTGTCAAAGCAAGAACAATAAAGAAAGATTAATCCCTCATCTCCACTAAGTCATGTCCCAGTGCTTCAGGAAAAGGTTTTCAAAAAAGTACTGCAAACAAAAAAAAGTTGTTAAAAAATAGGTCAATATAATTTATGATGTTTTAATGATATCACTACCAAATCAGTCACTTACTAGATTTGTCTCACCGAATTAATTAGTTAAGGTAGTGGGAAAACCACAGGATACTTAATGAATACTAAGCATGATTAAGTATCAATTAGCAGAGCATAAAGGGTTTGATTTTAGGACCAAATCTTTTTACTGATCTTTAGAACCAATATTTTTGACACTCCAAATTTTTGTTATTTACTAAACACAGAGTTTAAAAATCATTAGTTCCTTTGCCTTGCTCAAGTTGCATCTGGCTGTATCCAACTCACTCTTTTCTAATTTTGGGAAGAAGCCTGCACTCAGCACTCAATTTGTGTAAGTGAAGAGGTACATTCAGATAAACCATGGAATGTAACCTATTCATTTCCACAGCACCCAGATGATAGATTCTGCCCTCAGAGTCACTGGTAGTGAGCTTGACCCTTGCTTTGTACAATATTCTGGACAAAATAATATAATATAGCTTCCCATTATTGTTCAGGCTCCCACTCCTGATACCCCTGGGTTGTAAGAGGCAGTGACAATGTGTGACACATACACCCACAAAAGCATGTCTGAAGAATTAAATTATTAAAGGCATCACTAGCAGAAGCTGAAAAATGAACTATCAAATTAAATATCTCCAATAGAAGTTTTCCCAAATCCCAAACCCCCTGCATTACACAGCCACCGGAGGAGAGCAAATCAACTCAATGGACCTGTAAGACAAAATGGGAAAAGCCAATTTTTTAAAGGTTTCAGTGAAGTATATGTTGCTTTGCTGCTGTTCTTGTTTGCTGTTGTTTGTGGTTTTTATAATATGTCAAAGATTTCGCAAATTCTAAGGTATGAGATGACTTCACGGTGAAAAATTATGTATTCAGAAAATGTAAAAAGTAGAATGTTTTACTGCCTTCAAACTCTTTCTTTAGGTTGGCTGGGGAGACCGTGTGTGATACAGAAAGACAGAGAGGTTTAGAGAATTTTATTTGCTGTGAGCAAAATATTTTTGAAGATGATAGATATCTGTTGTTCCTGCTTTTTATATATACATTTGGGTAAACCCACAAATTTTTTACAGACTAGCATAATATAGGAAATTGCAATTAACTCTGGAAGCAACCCCATCACTCCTCTGCTCTGAAACTGGTATTAAGGATTGACAGAGTCAAATCCAGGAGTTTTGCTACTTCATGAAGAGATTTGCCTCTTCTTGTGGTTGCTGTGAGCCCAATCTCCCTGCAGACAAGGCGCCAGGAATGGATGTGCAACATGCACTCAATCTTTTTCATAAAAAAAAAAGTGCTCAAGCTTTTTACAATGCAGTGTTTTATAACAAATTGCTGAAATTTCCCACTCCTGGAGCACAGGTGCCAAAAATCCTGCACAACTACAACATCTACAGCTCTGAGCACAAATCCCAGCCATGTGTACAGACTCATTTGGTTCACAAAATTATTTGTACAGTTTATGGACATGCTAAGTTCCTGAGGCTTTCTAGCAATACTGAATATCTTGCTATTGTTTGCTCATGGCCTAGGGTAAGAATTACTAAATGGGTGTTTGGCTTAACTGTAATGGAAAGTGGATATGAAAATAACAGGTAACAGCAATATAAAGCAAATGATTCAAAGCATCTCCATTAAAGCATCACCATAAGCATCAGAGGAATGGTTATGAAACAAGAGCACAGCACTTTCCTCCTTAGCTGCTCCTTTGTGAGAAAGGAAATGGATCAGGTAAAAGACAGAAAATCTATATCCAGTTTTTTTCTAAATGGCCTATTACATCAGAGTAACACCTCAGTATCATATTAAGAATTTTATAGCTTAGCCGATTGGATTCACATGAATTTGATATCTGGCTTTACACCCCGAACACAACTCATTGTGGGCACAAAGAGCTGCTGTGGACCAGACAAGCCTGTATGGAGGCAGCCTGCTCCCCTGCACTGTCAGGCCCTTCCGTGGCACTTCTCAGCACACAGTGATTTTTGGAATTCACCTCACATGCAGGTCATTTCAGTTGTTTTTTCTCTAGTTTGTTCAGGTATTGAAGAGTGAGGCAAAAGCAGGGCATCCACTGTGGTTCCTTGGAACTCTGCTTAGAAGGAGACTGGAGAAATATGGGGTGTCTAACATGCAGGCAACAGTACCAGAAAGGGATGAGAGGCTTGATTCATTGGCTCCACTGGAATGGGACATAACGTCCATGCTGGAATATGCCGGCTGGAATTGTGTTCTGGACTGGATATCAATTTATGCTTTGTCCTGTGAGGTCCCTGGGAAGTTTATCACCCCTGTGGCTCTCCAGCAGCCACACTAGCTGGGTTGAGCCAAGTAACATTTAACTAATATTTCATCAGTATGGGAAACCAAGTTCTGGATCTTGGTTTGTACTCTGGCTTTTCCAGACTTCACTGCTGGGACAAGCCTTTAGCCTTTTGAAGGGGTAGATAAGAATGAAGGAAATGCCTCACTGAACTGAGTAAAGACTGAGACTCAGTCACTCCCCAGTCATGGTCTTCTCCTTTTTGAGCTGTTTTGTGGCTCTCCCTGGGTGGGTACAGGCACCTTTGCATCAGTAACACCTCACTCCCAGGTCCGTTGTCAGCTGCTGCAATCAGTCTGGGTTCATGCTGCAAGTGGGTCTTTAGCTCTGTTATCCTCCACTTGATCTGTTTGCTGGCTCACCAGGGCACAGGCCATTCACTTCTAGCTTCTGCCATGTCCAGAGACACCTTCCTCATGAAACAGCACAAAAGCATCAAACAACCACAAAATCTAGTCTAATCCCCCTCCAACCACATTGATCCCATCTCCATGGTGTCTGTTAGTGCTACCTGCTGTCTGTATCCCTCTGGACCTTTGGAGTGCTGCCTCTCCATTTCAGGAGTTACCTCATTTACCCCAAATACCTCCCTAAATGCCCTTGCATCTGAAGGCCATTCACTTTCACCTTCTGCCCATATAAACATAACACAACAACCTCCAGAGCTGGAGCCCCTTGGCCTAGGATATTATTTCTGATTTACTTGCCATCACTCAGGAGTGGGTCTCCCCAGCACGCCTTTGCTCGGTGTGTGTGCCACTGATGTACTTTATCCACTGAAACTGTCTCTTCCTGAGCTTCCCTCGGGGGAGCCTGGCTCTCTGTCATATTCACAGTTGGATGAGCAACAATTTTCCAGAGGTGAACATAGCAAACTGAAGCTACTAGTTCCAGGCAGATACATACGTTGACTTTTCAACCCAAATCTTAAATCTGAAGTACATATATTTTATTTTTCCAAGGCAGCTATGCTCCAGTGCTGCCCCCAGAGTTCAGTATGATGGGTATCTTTCACACAGCCCTGTTCATCAGACTTGCCTGCCAATTTTTTTATTAGGAGGTGATGCCTTAGTACTGCTGGCTTTGCTGCTTGTTTTCCTAGTCTGACGGTGTTCTGTACTGCATTAACTACTGCCCTTGAGATGGCAAGAAGAAATGTTTAGCAGGAAGAGTTGGGGCAGAAGTGATTCAGTAAGGTCTGGCTCACATTCACTTAAACATGACTCAACCTTTGTCTCCATGCCCAATGAATAGAATCTGTATTATGAATTATCTCACCCTAAAGCTGATGGCTAAGCAATTGCATACATCATCCTCTAAATTCCTCCTTTCTGTTAATTGACTGAAAAAGGAAACAAAGTAAGATAAAATGGTTCCTCTTTCTGGGAGGAAGAGCTCAAGTGTTCAGACTGATCCCAATCTACCTGTATAATTTAAACAATATTCAAGGCTTTTTTCATACCCAGACATATCTATCTGTGGGTAGAATCAATAATCCTTAAAAGACACCCACTGAGAGCATAACCAGCCACTGGAAGCTGGTCACTTGGTATCTGACAAAGATGACATACAACCCTCCAACCGTTTTTCCCCTTCTCTGTGTAAGTGGACGAATATAAAATACTGGTGGAGAAATAGGTCTGTATAAGAGTGTGGTATGGAGATGTATTAATATTATCTACAGCAGATTGCCCCCAGCAGCTGCTATGATCTGCATGGGAGGCATTCAGGGTGCACAGGTTTCCCCTGTTCAGTGAACAACCTTTCCAGCACACATTTATATTCAAGTCTGATCCCTGCTATGTGTCCCGAGGGCATATCAGCATCAGTGCTCAGAAGGAATAGGATTTCTAACATATTAGAAATGTTTGATCAACTGTTAGGTCAATCTCTCCACATGTCTGTCTCTATGTCCCTTCAAGTCCTTTAATCACAATGGGGTTGGGGATTTTTCCTGTTATCTCCCAAGAATAAGTAAGTTTGCTTCTTTTTAGCCTTGGGCCTATTTGGTGGAAATCAAAATAGACTGAAACACAAGTGGTATGTGAGACCCATCATTTATTTCTAGAATGTTTTCACTATATCTACTCAAGTAAGGGCTTAAGCTCACCATGACTTGTGCTGTCAGCCAGTTCCACACAACACCCAGAGCTGCTTTTCTTATAGTTAAATATAATCAGAAAGTACTGTCATACCCCATCTCCCAGGCTGTTTTTTTCTTTGCCTACAAGCAGTATCTTACTCTAGGATGAAAAGCTGGAGGATTTCTTCAGAAGCTCTGATTTTTTTTTTCTGCCTTAAAATAACTAGACTCATAAATAAAGCAGAACTGTGCCCTCAGAATCAGATAGTGCTGCTCAGTATGTGATCACAGGAAACAGATGAAGGCCCCTGTGGCCTTGGTGACTCTTTCTGTTGTGTATTTGAAGTGTTTATGTGCAAATAAGGATAAGGAGGCACCAAGTTCTCCTGCCAAGTGATTTTTCTTCCAAGTTTAAGTAATTCATGTGACCCATTATGGCTCTTATATATGACAAGGTGAAGCATGTCTTGATTGATGGTATGATTCTTCTAAAGCTAAAGATGACATCTAAGATGGGGCAGATGAGCCACTCCTAATATATGCATATTTCTTTCCCTTGAACTAGAACCTGAAGTTGGGTGAAATCAATCTTGGCAAAGTAGACCCCAATGCAGAAAAAGTAAAGTAGAGTTTGGAGCCATGCAGCAGTTCAGGGGCTGAATAAGGAATAAAACACAGGGTCTTCTTTGTATGTTGTGATATTTCTGTCCTGTTGAACCTGTTCTCCCCAGAGATCCTGGACAAATCCAGGTATTCAAAGTCCGATATTTGTGTTGAAAGGCCAGTGGTAGAAGAGACACTGAAACTGCCCTTATGCATTACAAAGAAGCAATAAAGGGAGCAAACTTGTTTTTTCACATTTCAGCTTTGTAATTTACCATAAAAGGGAAAAGCTCCCAGTAGTGTCCTTGGCATCCAGAGTTCATAAGAGCACTTGCTGTAAGCAGTGTCATATTCTCTAACAAAAAAAAAGCCCCATAAAATTGTCTAGGAGAAACAATCAAATCCTAATGAAATTACAAGAGCCTACAAAGAAGTCTGCCATAACAACATGTTGCCCTAGTCCTACCTGCTCTTAGCAAGAGTTGCATTGCAGCGGCCAAACTTCTCAATGATTTCTTTCCAAATAAAGATGTTGGCAGGTGGGATACGTGCTTTACTGATCTACAGCCAATTAAATATTTGTCATATGACAGCCCAGGGAAATACAGTGGGAATTCCAATCTGTGTTTTAGTCGTGTTTCAGAGATCTCTGCACTCCTTTATGCTCCATTGAGAAGCCAAGGCTACAGCGAAGGCTGTCAGTGCTGAGAGCAGGACAGCAGGATAAATAATTAGGAATGCACAATATACTAACCAAACACATTCAGAAATTGTAGTTGCCATTAGGTATCTTCGTGGGTGTCTGGTTTTTTGAGCTCTTGCCAAAAGAGTGATACCACTGCCAAACTGTATCCAAAATCACCAGGAGTGGAACTCAGTGATGGGAATAATTTTCACTCGACCTTAGGAAGAGGGAAAGGTAAACACTTGATACAGCATTGTTAGTGTTGTGCTTGGAGTGTGGACTTTTTTCCTTTGTTTTCCAAAAAAAAAGTAATAATTTTCAGGAGAGGAATAACGCGTGCCCTCCGGTATCATCGTTTACCTGCATACCTTCCTCTTGCCCTGGATTTTGCCTGTGTGGCATCACCATGTCTTTAGTCCCTGATAAGTTTTCATCTCATCTCAGGATACTCACAGTGCAAGAACAAAAAAGTCAAAAGTTGAGCAGGCTTTGGTCTACTTTCACCTCAGCCATATCTGGATTCAGTTTTGTGGCAGGGTTTAATAGCACAGAGTAAAAACCACCATCCATGATGGTAACTCCCTGCATTCACAATTTAGAAATGTGGTTTTCTCTCCCGTGAAAACTCCAGCCCTAGTCAGTAATCCTCCAAAAAACACCTGTTAATTCATTACAGACATAAACGCATACACAATAGAGAATGCAATACAAACAAAATAAGGAATAAACTTCTTAGAATATCACATTTTCTCAGGCAGAATGAGGTATATTTGATGTCAGTTAGTTCTTCACTCTAAAGCTTCTTCCTAATACTACCAACCCCAGCAAAAAAAAAAAAAATAGAAAGTCAAAGTGGAGTACATATCTGGGCTATGCTGGCATGTGCTGAAGACCTCCCAGAGCTGTACCTAAGAAGTGTGAAATAACAGCAAGATGCAACCTTATGCTGTGTGTTCAGAGCCTGCTCTCTCGAGTTTGTTGTTCAGAGCTGTTTGGTGCCATATGGTACAAACACACTGCCAAAGACTGGGCTTGTCTTGCAGTTGGAGGGGATTTTCCTTCTGTGCCTCTGAAAAGATCCCCTCCTCTCCTGCCTTGCAGCCACCTGCAGGTCCAGTCTGTCTGAAAGGGCTTGGCAAATCAGTGGTGAATTAGTGAATTAAAGATCAGCGACCCCACTCCCAGCAAAGACCAAGCACTGGCTGTTGATGAACTGAAATGTGTGCAAGGGGAAATTATGGTCCAAATTTCCATAGTAGCTCCCATTCTTCAATTTGTTCTCCACTCTGTTGGTGAAGGTTGGCTGTGAATGGATAGTTTTAGGGGCACAGGTTTCAGCTTTGTATGCTGGCAAATTCTCTGAGTGGATCCTCTAAACTCCTTTTGCAATGACCTTAGTGAAATAGGAATTATTTTTTTTTAATATATTCAGGGATTTCAGTTATCTGCAATAGTTCATTGGAGAAGATGGTGAGATGAAAAGCAACCCTTGCCTTCACACTTAAAAATGCACAAGGTCTGATTCAGACCTACACAGTGGAAGCCCCACTTTTAACAGAGACTAACATGAACTGAGATTCAATATCCCTACCAGCACAACAAAAGTCCAGCGTAGTAGAGCTAAACTGCAATAGACAACTTTGGTAAAAATGAGGAAGCTTGTTAAAAAGTTAAATCAACCAGCTGAGGGAATTAAACCCTTTTAGGCAGTATGAAGACTACTGAAGGATGTGAAACTGGGAGCACAGTGAATACTACCCATTAAGGAAATCTTGAGGAAGGATAACAGGAAAGCAGCATGATGACACAGCAAAGAATAGGAGGTTATTAGAATTAAGAAGGCATCATTCCACACACTAAAACTGTACCCAAACCAAATAATAGTAATAAAATACTAGTGAAATATCATAAATTCTTTATGGTAAACACAAAATAAAATTAGGTTCATGGAAAATAATATCTGAGAAGCAATTGACTAAAACATTAAAACAAATAGTAATTTCTTCTTCCAATACACTAGGAGCAAAATGTCTGCCTAGAGAGCCTGGAGGGCCAACTGATAATCTCAGTGGACAAGGATCACTCAGGAAAGACAAAGCCATTGCCAGGCAGCTGATAAATTCTTTGTACAGATGTTAGCTGTAGAAGAAACTGTTAGAAGAGCTGTATAGCCTGTAGGTCTGTCTGAGCCTGAATAATCGCAGAAGGGGTGCTGGGACAAATGGTAAAACTGAACACCAGCCACTGACCAGGGCATCTACTCCTCCTAAAGGAGCCCAGCCATGAAACAGCCAAAATACCAATGGCAATATTTAACCTTTGCCTTAAAGCTCTCTTGAGATCAGAAGGATGTGGCAGGTGGAAAATGAAAGGACCTCAGGGCAACCTGGGATAGCATCAGCCTGAAAGCCTGGTAGTTTCACCAGTCATGTTAGTAAAAAGTACAAGAGAAACAAATTAATCTTAGATTGCGTGATTTTTTTCAGGTTTGACTCCTGCTGTAGTTAAACATTAGTTGAGTTATCGATGGCTGTAGGTGGCTGCTGTCCATGTGGTAGGGAAGAGCTGGAAAACACAACACAACTGGCTGAGCCCCTCAAATTCATTGCTCTCAATATGGGCCTCACACAGCCTTTTCAGAGCCAGTCCCTCCACCTCAGAGATTTGCAGGACCTGAGCACTGAGGCTTGATAAGCAGCAGCGGGATGCACTGCTAGGATTAATAAAATTTTTATCCCAATTGGAATAGCCATTCTTATGTTGTTAACACTCTTGTGACATCTTGCTCTGGCAGCTGTAAATGTCCAAGCCTTTGTGTTGGCTCTTCTTTCATGAAAACGAAATTGCTGTCTCTTCAAATTAGTACTGGATATAAGTATTTCTGCGAGTAGCACATCACAGAATGAATCTGAATTGTCAAAAAAGCTCAAGGGAAGCAAAGTTTTAGGAAGTACTTAATGCTGGTCTGATTCTGCTTGTTTTAAAACCAGTTAAGTTTCACCGCAGCTTTTTAGTTCTCAGCTGGGTATTAGAGAGTTTATTTGTGCTAAGACCTTCAGTAGGGCTCTAGGGCACGTCTTCTTGATCACAGAAATATAAACAAATGACCTCTCCACTCACCCCTGTTATGCAGCACAGCTCTGAAGTAGTTTACTGTTTGGGGATGTTTGCAATCCAGGCCTGGCCAGGTTGTTTCTGGGGATATTGATTTATCAAATCACAAGACATGGGGTCACAATCTGAAAGCACAAACACAAAGCGCTTTTGTCTCGTTGCTGAAAAGACCAAACACCTCCTTGTGGTCATCCTCCTCAGAACTGTCTGCCCTCCAGCCTGCTGCCTTTTCTCAGCCCAGTAGTGCCAATCTTTCACGGCACAAAGCGCAGAGCTGCAGCAAGCAAGGCACAGATACAAGACATGAACTAGCCAAGTGAGGAATAAAGACTGTTGTGCGGGGTTACAAACCTGCCTACAAGGCGGCAAACACTGCTCTTTGGAAGAAAAATGAATCCTTACAGTCCTGTTTGTTCCCCTCTCTTAGAAGCCAGTGTCCTGGCTTGTGGAAATGTATTACTCAATGCTGAGCAGCAGAATTCTCTACAGCACTGATCTCTGTAACTTTACTTTTCCTCTGAAAATTCATGTTTGCCTCAGATCCCAACAAAAATGTGCAGCAAAAAATAATCAAAGCCAGAATCCCCTCCTTGCTTTGGCTTTCCACATGCATGCACAGAAGCATCTGGAGCTTCTGATAGTGACACCGCAGCTCTTGATATAATAAATTGATGCCACCAGAAACAGAATGTCCAGGCTTGCACACCAGATACACCAAAACAGACGACTACTTCAGAGACTTACTGCTTATTTCACGCAGAAAGACTCCTTTATTTCTCTCTCTGAGTCTCTCAGCCACATGGGTTTTGCAGCCTGATAGTGAAATGAATTATAACAGAACAGTCAGAAACTGCTATTGCCAGTGAATTCTGCATGGCAAGTGCTGACATACCCTGATGATGGGCAGCAGCACCATTGCTGAGACTGATGGACAGACAGATCACCCTGATCTGAATGTAGCAGGAGGACATGGCTTGTTCACTTGTAATGCAGGACTGATACACCCCATCCTCCTCTGGAGCATGGGGACTGCACAGCAAAGCAGCCCTCTGTCGTCATTGGGATGCGAGGTGCATCTGCCTTGGAGAAAAATCCTTGGAAAAAGCACTTTTCATATAGTTTCTACAGTTTCGCCCAGAATGAAAAATCACTTCCTTGGGTTTTTCTGTGAAAGAAAAATTGGTTTGTTCATATGGATCAGCAAGTAGAAGAGTTACTTTTTCTTCCTTCTTACTGATAGAATCGGTTTTATCTCTTTCTTAAATCCAGCTCTCCCTGACCAGTCTTAATCTAGGCAGAGATCTAATAAACGCTGACATGTGTTTGTTAGACACTGACATGTCTAAGGTATAAAAAGAGGAAACCAAATTCTGATCCCACTTTTGCCATGGTAAATCTAAACCAAATCTGATTTCAGAAGTGTAACTGCCCTTGTCAAGCAGCTGCCACCTACTTATACAAGAAATGGAGATGCAGGAGATAGCAGGGGAGATCTGCAATTGTGAGTTTCTGCTGCTTCCTAAAATAAGTGATCCACTGGGATGCAGCATCCTGCAGGATATTTCTGTCTTCTATTAACTGCTTCTGCTAAGAAAATTTATGCCAATTTTGTTCACTGTGACTTTTCTGATTTTAAGAGAAGAGTTTGGTTCAGCTGAAGATTTGCCATTAGGACCACATAACTGCACCATAAATTCAAAGACTCCAAACTGTCAAATGGATGGATATTGGGAATTACGCATGGTTTGATCATTTGGGAGAACTGTAACCTGGCTGGTGAGAAACGTTCAGTTTGGGAAATGGATCTGGATTTCAAACACTAACCAGCAATCAAGCACGATCAAGTACCACAATGGTGTTGCAAAAACATCTGGATGTTGTGGCTGGATTTTCTTTGCCTCTCTGCCAGCAGGCATAGGCATGTCACACATTCTTTCTTTATAGCAGTGTAATGCGGAAAATTATAATATCCTCTTACAGCAAGATCAAATCCAGGGCTAAAAAACTTATAGTATAATTTTTTAAGCTTTTTAGTAATATATGACAAAACCACACAATAAATATGGAGTCTTTTCCTTCCTGGTGTATTTCTCCTCTCACATGTTCCAGCCCCTTGTACAGCCACCCACTTTGAACCCAGACTCCTTAACAATTAATCAATATTTAAACCTGAATCCACTCAATTATTCATTTAAACGACTGCCACGCATTAGTGTCAAAAGAAGCTCCAAAAAAGATGGAGAAAAAAAGAAAGAAATTTGTTTGAAATGCCCATAAACAATGAAGAATAAAATAAACATTAGGAAAAAAGATAAGTCATCAATGAAGATCATCTTGCAGATCAAAAGTAGAAGTCACAGACGTGAATGTACATTTGCTATTGTATAACTCTGTGTATACAAACAATGCACTGGGCCCAGCTGCAGAAATCCTACAGTCCAGCTAAAGGCTACTGGGTTTTTACAGGGGCATCTTGACGCAAAAACGCCTATTACTGGTGATGATGAAGATGAAGGGGTCTCCAACCTGACTTCTAGTTTTGAGTTTGAATTTGATATTAGGCAGAAATTATAAAATGAATCTTTTACTTGCAAGACAAATAAATTGACTGAGAGATGTGTGAACACCAACCCATGGATTTCTATTTTGCAGGACACTTTTTCCAGCTCTCCAGAGTGCTGATAATGTGAATATTGTCCACAACACAGCAAGCAGTACTTACTGGAGCCTCTTGAAGGTTTAGCCCTCTCCAGTAAAGCATAGTCATCCCAAAACAAAATAAAAATCACACAAGCAGATTATACATACACACCTTACTAGTGAGTCATCTCTAAAATGCTCTGAGCAGTGAGAAAACTCCTTGGGGCACCTACTGCCCAAATAGCACCACAGCTGATAGACACTGCAGGGCCTTTCACATGCAGACAGTTGTTGCTTTACTCAAACCTGGGGCTGCATGAATCCATGAGGGTTGGCTCCATGTTTTATGGAATCAGGAGTTCTGCCTGTTTTTCTGAAGGGCGTTTCCGTCTCCACCCTCCAGATGATGACAAAGTCTGTCCCAGGAGCACCAGTGCAGTTTGTGTCTGTGAGCAGATTCCTACATCTGGCTCCAAACTGTCCCTTCCCACATCTGCAGCCCTGAACTGGATCTGACATTACTGCGCAGGTGGCAGCTGATGCCTCACACACACCATCCCTGCAGCACCAGTGTTGCAAATGGATCCCAGTTCCACTCCAAATTCTTTTTGGTGTCAATGTTATCACTTATATAAGCTCCTGAAGTTTTTTATGGTGGAAATTCGTGGTAAAACATTTAAATCCACACTTTTCAGTAGACTGCATAAACAGATACCCACCAACCTGTTTCCATTCTCAAGCATTACTGTGCCAGATATGTAGTGAAAAGAAATTTGATAAGTCTAAGTAACAGTTTAGCTTCAGGGTCCTGTTAAGGCAATCTTGGGGAATTGAAAAAATAGTCTAGACTTACACTTTTTTTACCCAGAAAAAATATATTAACAGTGTTTAAATAAAGGAGACATTATTTTTGTGGGGCACCAAGATAGATTCTTTCAATTTTGACTGCTATATCACAGACAGAAAGAATGAATGCTCCTTTGAATTCAGAAGAGAATATCTTTATTGTCCCCTTGTTGTTGTTCTGTTTTGTTTTGCGGTTTGATTGGTTATGGGATTTGAGTTTTGGTTTTTGTTTTTTTTTTTCATTTTAAAAGTTTTTCTTGTATCAAGTAATCTTTTTTTTTTTTCACTTCAAACATTTCTATACTGTCTTTCCCGGAGTTTAGAAGCAGAAGCCATATTTAACTCTAAGAGCTCCCTCTCAAAAAAAAAAAAACAGGAATATATTGTTCTAGTCACCATTTTCCGGAAAAATGAAATTTAAATTGGTGAGATCACATCTCCAACAGGAGTTGTAGAAACCAAAATCCAAATGTCACCCGACTGTGAAAAATTTGCTATTACTTTAATGTGTAACCCCTTAGCTCCAATCTTTGTCTTGATATATTTTTGCCAGGTGCTCCAGAGAATGTCTGAACCCACAAAATATGGCACCAATCAGAGGATGTTTGTCAATTCTCTTGAGCAATAGAGCAATAGTGAATTATAGAAAATTTCTTCTAATACTTTAAACAGTGGGGTCTTGTGTGTAACTCCCCTTGTGTGAAATGTCCTTTTTCTGACTGATGGCATTGCCATTGCTCTACTTTCTCCCTTGCTGCCCCAGACCATCATCTCGACATTTATCAGCCAACAGTGTCAGAGCTACTCTTTCAGTATCTGTCACTGCTGTGCAGCATCAGCATTTATGCAGCATCACATATGCCATCTGGTATCCAGTTCCCCACTAGGATTTAGTCTCAGACCTGCAGTGGCTGTTAAGTAAATAATCCCTTCAAAATCACTGAGTATTAGATGGCTAATTCCTATCTGGACAGTTGCATACTTTTGAGGACCTGGGTCTTGGCCACACCAATGCCACTCAGAGTAAAGTGTATATGCCTTGATTAATTTTTTAATGGGTCCAAAATTAAAGTTGTTTTATGATGGGAGTTAAATGTTATTTATCCCTTTACAAATCACTAGTCCAAATAAATGTGGTAAGAAGCGGATCTCTTTTAAAGGCTGTAAGTTCCCAAGGGCAGAATAATTAAATTTTCCAAAATACTTATCATAATTATGTTTTGTTCAGAGATTAGTTGAGCTCTCCTCTTGAGATCAATTATGAGTCATCCTCAACCCAGAAGCAAAAAAGATTTTCCGTAAATCGTATTCAAATGAGTGCCAGCTGTTCCACACAATAAAGTAGATTTTTTTTCCCCCCCTACATTTTAACATGCTAGTGAAGTTATTAAAACGTTGTTCTTGGTCATTCTCCAACATTTTGCACAAAGTACATGAAGGTCACTGTGGCTGACAATTAGAGAGTAGGATATGCAAAGGAGATCTCAAGGAGCCATGAGCCAGGTGCAGGAGTCTGTTTAACAAGAGCATGTGGTTTGCATGAGAGAAATTAATATTGCTCTGCATTTTCTGTTGCAAAGAAGCAGCAGGTTAGAAGGTTAGAAGGTTAAAACAGAACAGCAGAAAAAAATCAAAGTGCCCAATTCTTATTATCTCATCATTTCTGACCTTCAGCAATTCTTGTGGAAGCAGATTTCTCATGTCCTGTTCCTGCAAAAAAGGTGTCATACTATTAACTTCAGCAGGAGGAAGGTGGTTTGGGGTCCTGATTGTCCTGGTATGTTTCTAGGGATAGCATAACTCTCTCCGTATTTACAATAACACCCCCTAAAATCACATGTCAATGGTACCTAATTCTTTAGCTCTGGGGATTCTGACCCCCCATTATCCTGTACAGGTGGAAAAACTGCCAGCAATTTGAGACTTGAACACAAACACATTCTGTTCACATTTAGAGGCTGTAGAAATCGGCAACATCTTATCCAAGCCTGCGGCTTGAGACCAGAGAGTTAAAATATTCATAAGGTAATTGTGTCCAGACCCTTTCTGTCCCACAAAAAAGGACTGGCACAGGCCAGTGGATCCAAGCACATTTCACATCTGAACCCATGTTGCACAATGACACCCCAGGCTTTGCTTATGTGGTTTTAAGTCTTTGACACTTTTGGAAAAACTTTGTACATATCTGTATCCATCTGATGTCTTCCGCATTTAAAACATAGTCCTGAAGATGATTATAGAGGAAAAAGAAAGAACAAGCAGTTCTCCAATATCTTAAAGAAGATTTGCCTTTGCATTTCCAGGCTGGTAGATCCCTTTCAGTGGGGATAATGATTGATTTAGAAATGTCCCATACTGGACTCCTGGCTGGATGACATCCAGGTTTTGCTGGTAACACCACAGAAAAAAGAAGCTTCACATCCTGTATCATTACACATCCATGCCCATCTTCCTTCTTTGACTGGTTTAGTGAACTTGATGATCAGTTAAAATTATGAGGGAAGGGTATTTTAGGGAGAAGAGTATTTTCCATTTTCCATTGTCTGCCTGTGAAAAGAAAAAGCTGATTCTCTTGCCAGGAGTTATTTTCTCCCATTATTAAAAAAAACCCCAAACCCTTAGTTTTCATTCATTATGTCAAATCTCCTTTCTGCATCAGTTAAGCACCTACTAAAAAAAGAAGGATTTCAGTGGGCAATTTCTTTCGTGATACTTTGCACTAGAAAAGGATTTATTTATCAGCTCTGACTGTGAGGATCACCAGCCAGTCAGTACTGAAAGTGAAATCAATTGCGTGAGCCAAACAGTTCAATAAAATTTGAGCCATTAATTTTGCTCAAGACACTTTACAGAATATCATTTGCCTAACAAGAAGGAAACACAATTACATCAATAATCTCTTAGGGTTAGAAAGGTCTGCTATAAGAAATAATTGGAAGTGATTATAAAGATCAGATTTCCACATTTACAATGATTAAAGCATTGCAAAGTGTGATCTCTCCTTTGAAAAGCTATTTCTTCAACTGTACAGTACTGTAAGCAGGAAGAACTGAAAAATAGCATTTGCATTACCCAAAATTCAAGAAGACACTTTAGGAGACAGTGTTTAGAATACCTATGCTGCATTAATCTTACCAATAAGAAAGAAGTATCACTTTGTCTTTATTGAAAGTAAGTCTGTTATCAAAGTGATTTCTATCCCCATAGACCACAGGTCACCATGGTACAAATGCCTGTCTGCAGATGGCCCTGCCCAGCCTGGGGAATCCTTAAGTCAGAGGGTTTCCTCACAGGAAAAGCCTTATGCTGACAAAATCAGCAGCAGAATCAAGGCCTGTGTGGAGATGGATGCTATTATCACATCATGTGTCTGCTGTCGGCTTGTCTCTGAAGGACACAAATGACCCTCACACTCCTCAGAACCACACAGCTACAGCAGCTGATTGACAGGGTATCTGCATGAATTTATCTAGCCTAATTTTTCAAGCAGAGATGCATGTTCCCCAGAGCAGTACCTGATTATTTTTCTTCATATGGATTGTACAAGCACATAAGCATTTGGTCAATTCTTAAAGCTACCTGCACTGGGTCTGCAGGTGATCACCTGGCACAGCTGCACCCAGCCAGATCCCACTGGATGTGAAAATACAGCATCAAGGGTGAATTAAACTGAAAGCATGTTGCCATGAGCCCCAGAAGTCATGGAATAGAACCCTAAAGAAATCTGGGTTGGAAGAGAGCTTAAAGATCATCTAGTTTCAACCTCCCTGTGTATGCAGGGACACCTTTCACTATCCTGAGTTGCTCAGAGCCCCATCCAGCCTGGCATTGGATACTTCCAGAGATGGGACATCCAACACTTCTCAGGCCACCTGTTCCAATACCTCACAGTAAAGAATTTCTTCCTAATATCCAATCAAAATCTACTCTCTGTCTATTTAAAGCCATTCCCCATTGTTCTATCTCTACCTGCCCTTGCAAAAAATTACTCTCCAGCTTTCTTGTAGGCACCTTCAGATACTCCCTCACTTATTTGGGACAAAGCTGGAATCTCTAATTTCTTAACCCTTTTCTTGGCCAGTACCATGGTACCATGCCCTCAGAATTTTTTTTTTTTTTTTAGACAAGGGCTAAAAAATTCTGGGAAGGCCTGAAAAAAAAGTGAAATTCAAGAAAAGTATCTGTACAACTGAAGGGAAGGAAAGCTTAAGAGTGTTACTAAAAACCAATTAAATACAGGACTAATGATCAGACTGCCTGTTGTCCATCAGAGGGCTAATGCCAAATGCTGCTGGATGCAGATCTCCCCTTGAAATTAGTACTAGAAAAATAAAGGTCTATACTGAAATTAGTTTAAAACACCAAAGATATCCTAGCAGAAGGGTTGACCCAAAACTAACTTTCTCTAAGAGCACTATGATACCACCTTGGCACATGTGGAGGATCTTTTTACTGAGAACTTGCTCCTGATTTTGCTTATTTTGGTATTATATTCTATCATCTTGGTGAGATTGCTTCTGCTCACTCACTTTGGGTGTAGCGCAACAGGTATTTCTAAGTCTGGCACTTTGGCTGTGCTGGTAACCACAGTGCAACAGAAAAGAGAAAAAACCAAGATGACAAAGAGAAAATAGGTGACTTTCATGTGCCCTGGAGTGCTCTCTCCAAGCTAAAAAGGATTGATCTGTCTGGTGTACATCAGTGACTTAGTTAAGAAATGGCTGCACAAACAAGCAAAGAGAAAATCAGTCAGGAGGCTGCCAGGGCCAGTGCACACAGCTGACAGTGACAAAGCCAAAGATAACATGCAGTAAAGGAAAAGCCCATTAAAGAAGCACAAGAAGATAAGAAGGGAAATTAGCCAGGCACCAAAGAGCATCCCATTAGAGTGAAATTTGGTGCTAACAACTGCTACTTACAGTCATCATATGGCCTTAATGAAAAATTTGTCTTTGCCAAAGCCTGATGTCCCTACTGCAAGCCACCATGTTTGATGTCCTTTTAATGATCCATGTGTTTCATTTGTAACAACACAATTAACAATCAGGCTCCAATGGCTGTAATTATCATCTACTGTTAATATTGTTTCTGTACTGTAGGGAGTTTGTTGAACCCCATTTTGCACAACTGAGATTTTCTAACTCAAAATCCTGCTCAGCCTGTTAAACTTCTGGAGGGGAATGAACTGGTAAAGACAAGAAAAATATAACTGCAGAGGAAATGTCACTGAGCTGCTGCAGCAATTTCTCCTTTCAGGCCCAATTCTTAGCTGCAAAGAGTGTATTTGTGCACAAACCATATGACACAGGCTGCATGAGCCCATGGGCCGATGAACAGTCTGGAAGAGAGAGACACTCTCTCATTATTTACTTGCCAGAGTGCTGAGAGAAGAGCACACACTGCTGGGTCATTGCAGCTGAGCTTCACTTCTTCCATCCTAAAAATCAACATGCTGCAAACAACAAAAATCAGGGGAAAATTGCTGTCCCAGACACACAGTGGGCGCAAGTGTGCACAGCTGTGAATTGACCAGATTAAGAGGATGGGTGTTGCTGGCAAACCCAGTTAATATTACTTGGCTTAACACAACCCTCCACAAACAAGGCATGGAAATGGCCAGGTATACAAAGAGGATTTCAGTATCCCCCATAGGCGAGCACAGAAGGGGTAGAGAAAAACTCTCACTTATTTGAGGGGCAAGCTAGAAAGTCTGGCTATTTACACCCGTCTGCTGAAACTGCATCATATAAGACAAACACAACAAAACGAAATTGAACAGAAAAGAAAAACCAAAACAAACACTACACAGCCCCACCACAAATTTCAGCAGCTCTTGAACCCAATATATAATTGCAGTCACTTTTTGGGTTCACTGATGCAAAGAACAAAATTATAACCAGATGATAATGGGGACTGGAGGTCCTTAGAAGTCCACACTAAATATAAAATAAACAACTTTAGAGCATCCTTCCTATCACCTCATTATCTCCATTGAATCTAATCCAGTTTGGGACAGCAAACTCTCAACCATACCTTTCAATCTTTGTGCATATGCTGAACATTGGTGTTTTCTTAGAAACGACACATGCACATAGGGTGTTATAGAATATACAGTAGCTAATTTACTTCCATTTTTAGCTTTTTATACCCTGGGTGGTGTAAAAATAAATTAGGACTTTTGTAAGATTGGGCTGTAGATGCTGAAAGAAACGATCAGTCCAACATCAGTTTTCTTTTCATTCTCCTTGTTAATTTTTTGTTCCTTGATTTTCTGCCTAAATTGGCAATATCCTTCTATGCTGTGCGGCACCTGATAGCTAGCAATCTGTAAAACAAAGCAAAACTTCATATTTCCTTCTATATAGAGAGAACAAATACCTGGGGGTTTTTTTGTTTTTCTTTTTTTTAGCAGGTTATTTTGATTTTTGAATTAAAGAGACAGAAAAGAGCATTTAGAAAATCCTTGAGATTCAATGAGATTGATACTAAATTAACTCAGAAAAAATCTGTATATGAGAAGAAACACAAAATAGAAAACATCTCACAGCTTTCCCTGTTGACAGCATTTACAGGTATTTTAGTGCAATGTATGAAAAAAATTGTAATAGACTGATATTTTTATATATGTAATCAAAGCTAGAAGATCTAAGTCTGCAGGAATCCTGTGCAAATTGTGTGGGACTATTGATCAGTGAATATTAAAAAAACACACAGAGGCAAGTGAAACAAGGCTGCCCAAAATAACCAAGATCTTCCGTGTTAGACCTGATAGATGCCCTTTGAAAAGCATCTGGGTTTTTGGAAATCATGTTAAGCTTTCCTATTATAGCAATGGGCAAAATGAATTTTACCAAGACTAGCAGATTTTGGTTTTAATGACAGAAATAATTTACCAGAAAAGGCAGATGAAGACAGGAAGATGTAGAAAGGGACTGATTAACAGCTGCACTTAGGCAAGATCAAACAATCTAATAAAATTAAGTATCTCTTCAAGATCAAAATAAGATTCAGAAAAACTAGACCCTATTTGAGCCAAGTAATAAAGATGTTGTAGCCAATAAAAGTTAATGTGGAAAGCTAATCCTCTAAAATGATAAAAAAAGTAATTTAACCCAGAACAGTTATGAGGTTACCAAATTACTCTTTTTTTTATCTTTCTTTTAATGTCAGTCATATTTCATAGATCCTATGACAGATCTCAGTGCAGCGCTTGAGTTTCCACCCTGTAAAATAAGGCACATAAATGACTACTTTTCCTTTTCTGATATTTCTGAGAGTCTTTACTGCTATTCCCAGACTTTTGCCTGCACCAGCATGTCAGGAAGATATTTTCTGCCCAAAAGATTTAATCATGTTATTGAGTAGCTTATTTTATATTTGGTGGATGGACAGGTAGAAAGTGCTTTTCTACAGTGTCTTCACGACCCCCATCTTTACACATCTGTAATGTGACCGTTTATATCTGACATATATAATCAGTGGAAAGAAATAGGCACTTCTGCGGGCTTCTCTTAACTCAGATGTCTGCTTTCAGAAGGTGAGTCATGCCTTTGCAGTGCCTACTTGTCTCCACTGATATTAAGGCAGACTGAGGTCATTAGGTCAAATGGAAATTTGATCAGACACCCTGCCCACCCCTGCTAAGTGCATCAAAATGGGAATGTCAAAAAAAATTACTGTTGCCCTAAATTATATCTCCTTCCTTTTTCTCCTCATTTCCTGTCTGAACCAGCTCCCTAGGGACGGCATGTTGTTAAAGGAGAAAGCTTAATTAATAAGTTGGCCCTGCACAGTAGAAATGTCATGGTACTCTCAAAAGAGCAATGTTCATCCACAGGCTTGGTGTTAGCCATGTCACAATCCAAGTCATTCTGGCAGTTTGTGGGGCAAGCAGAACATGCTACAGAGAATCATAAAATCATTTCATTTGGAAAAGCCATCTAAGATCAACGGGTCCAGAGCATGGACACATCCTACAGCTCAGGGTGCCCAAAAGACACACAGTTTGTGTCACACAAACATGTCCTGGACCTCCAGAAAGTGTGTTTTCCAGCTTCCTCTCACTGCTTTCTGTTCTTCTGTCTCTTTGGACCAAGCGGTGAAGAGTCATGAGAGCGGAGAAGGACGGCAAAGAGGGAATTTGTGGGATGGAGCTGCATCCTCAAACGTGTTTGTCTGGAAGGGCCTGTGCAAACATGCAGACTCTCAGGGGGAAAGATTTCTGGGTTTGTGCCATGGCCACTGCCTCCCTCTGGCAGGAGAAAATAGAGACACAAGCCACAGTGCTCCCCATTCTACACCTGCCTTCTTGCTACCTAACACGTGATTCAGCCTCCATTTTGAGTTTCTAGGTTAAGTGGATCAAAATATGATTTACAGACCAATAATACAATATGAAAAGCATTCTCATTTCCTATAGTACGCACAGTATATAATATATAATATATAATTGATGTTGATGCCTGTTGACTGGAAAATAAAGGGGGAGATAAGGAAATTCAGTAAGCCTGGCCCCAAATCCTTAGGTTATTTCTTCTCTCTGCAGAGAGTTTTGGTTGCAAGTGTCTGTGAGGCCTTCAGAGCTTAAAATTGTCAGCACTGTTTTCACTAAAATATATACTTTTTTTTTTTTCAAGTTAGTGGCTGATTTATGATAGTTTTCCTTTTCTTATAGAGAGTATAATACCAGGTGACTTCTCTGTTGGCAGTGACAAACTGTGGAAGATTTGAGTGATGTTAGTCTCTCCCTGAGTTTGATGCCAAGCAGAATTTTCTCCCAGCAGTTTGCAGCCCACAGCCTTATCCCATGTAATGCTCTCCCAGTCGTTGTATCCTGTCACCTTATATAAGAACACATCAAATGTATGTTAATTTCCATCACAATAAATAATTGTGGCTGAAATAGCTTGTTCACTGAGAATTTTTGCTGATTTATAGTCTACCCTTGTCCATACTATAGATTTAAAGTGATCCATCTACTGCTGTAGCTGAGCAACTAGAGTTCCATTTGGGTGAACTCCTTATGGCAATCAACCACAATTTGCAGGATAATATCCTTGCCTGTTTTCCAACAGAGGTAATGTCCACTGGTGGAAATTTTGACTGTCAAAATGAAGATTTGTCTTTGTGCAGTTGTACCAGTTAGTGAAAGTGGGAAGATGTGAGGTGTGGGCAGAACAGTAGCACATACAGTCCCTTTTGGAGTCTAACTTAGCTGCTAGTGAATGAATTGCCATTGAAATATACACAAATGAGCTGGAGTTGTCAAGAAACAAATATATGACAAAATTCACTATTCTATTGGAAAATTTACTAGAACACCAGAGGGGAGGACTGAGACTGGCTGTAAAACATAACAGTACTTTTGAAACTCAGAAAGGTGTTGAACTGCTGACTAAGAGAAGATGAGGGCTACATACTGCAGGACAGCTCTACGTACAACTTATGTTGGTCTCCTAAATATTTCCTGAATATCAGCCACAGGATGAACTGCTAGACAACCTTTTGGTTTGACCAATGTGGCCATTCATGTACCCAGGAGTAAAAGGAGAATTAACAGATTCATGTCAAGTACTTGAAGATGACTGAGAGCCCTTTCCTGCAATATAAACTGCCCTAAAGCCCCAGTCTTGTCCTTACCAGAGCATTTTCCTCTGGTAAAAATTTCAAATAATTAAAAATTCAGACTTTAGGGCCTATTTCACATGCTCCAAGATTAAAAATATGGGAATATTTTCCATATTATTTGCAATCTCAGAGGGCTGATTCCCTGCTGATGGATTTGGGTTGGGTCCACTCTGCCTTCAGAGAACCAGCTTTTCATGACAGTGACCAAAATATCTGTGGAAAATACTCAGATAAAAAAAAAAAAAAAAAAACAAAAAACTCCTAAATATATTGATTGTAGTCACAAAGTAAGAAAAAGTAGGAAATTAACCTCAAACAAAACAAATATATGCTGGTTATCAAAAAGCCTGATTATAAAAAACCAGTTCTAAGAGAATGTGTTTAGCAGATCTAGGATAGCTGAGTTTTTCAGAGCAGCGGAAGGAAAACCATCCACCATGAAATGGCATATCAGTTTCCCTACTTTGGGAAGGTTGCTAATGAGAACTCCTATCTTCTCTTTTCCTTTCACTCCCAAATCTCCTTTTTCTTTCTATGAGCTCTACCTGAGTTGCCCTTTAAAACCACTTGATTACATTTAGACTGGATTCCCTCACACATTATGTTACCATCTTCAGGTAGATATTCTGTTGTATCTATGTGTTTACATAGAAAATAGTAGTATATAGAGAGGCAGATCTAGAGATAAATACATAGATTTTAAAGATTACCTCTTCACACTTCTTATATCCTGCTTAATTCTAGCCAGTATGAGCAGGCTCACTCATTTAGATCATGAATCAGAGTCGATTAAACTCAATGGAAAGCTCACACTGACTTCAACAGATATTAGATCATGCTACAGAGAGGGTAATAGACCTTTCAGTAGAGAAAATGAAAGTGTAATAATACACTGGCTTAGTGTATAATTATGTCTTCATCTAAGACCAAGCCTCGGTGTCTGTGATAATCCACTGATTTCTTACAGATGAAAGGTTTACTCTTTTGGTTCACATCTTACTCTTTTGGTATCAAAGGTCAAGGATTCCCTTCCCACCAATAGCCACAAAGTCACAGATTAACTTCCTACCAATAGCCAGAATGTTTGAAGGGAGGCAGCTGTATCTGTGTATGGAGACAGCCATGGAAAGATGTGAACTCTGGCTTTTAGAGGGACTTGTCAAAAAGGAATAATATCAAATAGAAAAATTTCGTTTCTGAATTCTCGAATCATGAATTCTTCCTCTAATCCTCTGCTTCAGAGACTATAAACTCAGGTTTATACTGACAGCACATATAACTGGCACATAACTCTAAGTTTGCTGGTAGAGATAGCTTTTTGAGTGCTGGCATTTGTGATATCAAAATATATGTAACTCTAATTATTTCAGAAGCCATATCTCTGTGACAACACTGAAAGATGCCAGGCAATATCCCCCGACTTTGAAACATTGTTCATCCTGGTACACTGACAGAGGGCTTCCAAGGGCAGCTTTGACTAACGTCTCCCAGAATCTTGCAAGATTCCTGGGCAGGTCTGACCATTCCCAGTAGATTACTTTGGAACATAAGAGAACCTGGCAATACGCACATGGACTGGTTTGTGTCACATGGACATTGTGCCAGTGCCAAACAGCTGGAGGCAAAGGATCTGAGTCTGTCTCCCAGCACATCTTCACCCAATCCAGAGGAAAACTCCCATTATAAAAGTCAGTTCCAAGTGGCATTGCTGCATTTTGAAGAGTGGCCAGGTGCACTACAGTGAAGAATGTTGCAATTGCTGGTCTATATTTCTTGCATTGTAAACATTAGTCTGAGGAGGTTTTGGTGAAAGGTTTTGGTGTATGATTTGGCTACAATGATAACAAAAATAAACAAACAAAAAAAACCACAACAAAACCAAACCAAACCAAACCAAACAAACAACAACAACAACAAAAAAAAAGAAAAAACAAACCCAGAACAGATAATAAAGATTTATATAACAACATTTCCTCCAAATGGACATGTTTTCAACTGACATGTATCTTTTATTTGTAAGGTAGGATGTGAGAAGGAAAACAAATATGCTGCTGCTTCAGCTCTTGATAGCATCTTATCAGCATTGTACAACAATGACTCATGTAGAGCTTTTCCAGCTCATACCTGGGTGAAGAATTATTGACTGCAAGGAGGAACTATTCAAAAAGAAGATAACAAAGAAAAAGTATACATACCCTACATCTCTGAAAACACCCTCCCTTGTATTTTCTGTCACTCCCTTGTATATTCTCCCTTGTATTTACTGTCACTAGTGAAATTAACAATACCAAAGGACATAAAATTATTCTCAGAATTCCAATAAAAATTGTATGGAGAAGGCTGACTCCAGCTAATCAACTTTGGCAGTCTTTCATCTGATGCAATATACCATGAGTATTATCCTGCAGGCTCCTTACATGAAAGATAAATGGGTGTTTGAGGCAAGAAATTCTTTCTAATGATAGATTCCGGCTGCTCCATGTTTCCAGGATCAGTGGGAACATATATTCCCAATCCATCATCACCTCCACCTTGCCTTTTACTAAGTGTCTCTCGGAACATATTCCATTCCTTTCACAGATTCCTACACTCAAGCTTTCATTTCCAAGTAAGCAGATGTAGGAATGCAGATGCTACCTTGATTTACAATAACCTCATTTTTCAAGATGTCTTCTACCAAGATTATCAAGAGCCATGTTTTCCAATCCCACCTTCTGTATTCTGTCCACCCCGTCCCACTGTCCATCAGCAAAACAGATTTTCATATACATTCAGGCCTATAATGGCAGGAAGAAAACTTCCCTTCAAAGTACAATATCCATTTACTCTGATGTGTAAGTAGCATAAAGTAGGCTATAACATGGGGATAATGTTCAGCCACAGCTATCACAAAGCCAGAGCTTCTCCAATTTAGCTCTCAAGTTCTCATATTAACATTTTATAAAAGGTATACGAAATATCTGACATCTCAAAATAGGACTCTAAGTAAAAATTCCCAAGTGCCCATTTTAAATAATAAAGATTATGTTTAAAATTAATCCATAAAGAAAGGACATAGATTTTTAAGTTAACAATGATTTCAGTTCAGTTTTCCAGAGACAGTTTCTCCTCCTTTTCCTGGCCTAGGAAATTCATCACAACATAATAACTCCTAAATATATTATTATTATTATTGTAACTGTGGCATAACAGTGTAGATGATCATGGTATTGTAACTAAAAATATGCAAAAAGTCAGATTCTGTTGTCACTACATTGATTTAGCTGATCCAGACACCTCGACAACAGCATCACTGAGTCATGCAGTGAATTAATCTTTACATCATTTCAGCTCTTACAGTGCCCCATTATACAAAATTTTTCCCTTATCTCAGAAAGTCTCTGTGAGTGGGATTTCATCTCACTTTAAACATCCACAGAAAGGATGTCAGCTGCCAAATAAATAACTGAGTGTCTCTTTATGGTCATCAGGAAGAATTAGATGATTCAAGCATGCGATTAACTTAAATTATTTTAGGATGAGTAGAATATCATCCTATGAATCCCACATTTTGAGTCTGGCGCCTGTAAAGGAAGCCAAGGAAGATGAATTCAGCTGGAGTCGTCTATGCAAGTAAGACTTGTGCAAAAAATCTTGCTGCTTGTTCAGGCTATCAGAAAAAAACTTGTAACATTATTTAAGAGACTGAAAATGTCCAGCAGGCTTAACAAACTATGCCTTCCTCATAACTTCTTAACTGCCATTTCCCCCTGCTTAAACTTTTAAATACTCAATTTTTTTTAGTACAGCTAAAAACATATTGATTCTCCCCAAAGAAAAGAGTTTATTAAATGGCAAACCCTAGTGGGTTCATTTTTTGACGAGAAATACCAGAAGATCTGATTTAAAAAGAGCACTTTGTTTGCTTAAGATTTGTGATAACTGTACATAACACCTTCTTTGCAGTGATGAGGCTTTGTCGGAACCACTGTTTAGGGACAGAAATAACTAACCAAGACAAATCAGGAAATGCAAAGGAGAAGAGTGAACAATATTACCTGAATCAAATTATTTCATCTTATTAAGTGTAAGTGCTGTAGCTGAGAGCAAATCAGCACTTCCAAATTAGAAAAATCAGCTGTGCCTGTTTCAGCAAGGAGCAATTACACCCTTCTGCTAATTCTTCCAGGATTTGTGCCCACCTGAGAAACTCTGAATGCCTTTGGCTCCCCTAAAACCAGCCAAAGTGGTGGATGCTCACATCATCACAAGACTAGGAATCTACCAATGATGTTGTTCATCTTAAAGATTCCAGAAAACTCTTTCTGTCATGGTTAACCACCACACAGGCACTGCCTCCTTCCCTCACACAGTGGGATAGGAAACAGAATTGGGGGGAAAAAAAAGTGAAATTCTTGAGTTGAGATAAAGACCATTTAATAGGACAGAGAATGAAAGGGAAAGAATAATAATGATCAGTAATAATTCTAATATATAAGTGTTGCACAATGCAATTGCTCTCCACCCACCAACCCATGCCCAGCCAGTTCCCAAGCAGCAGCCTCTGGCCAGCTTTCTCCACACTTTATATACTGTGATGCCACGTGGTCTGGAATATCCCTGCGGCCATTTGGGGTCAGCTGTCCTGGCTGTGTCCCCTCTCAGCTCCTTGTGCCCCTTGAGCCTCCTCTCTGGTGTGAGAAGCTGAAAGGACCTTGATTTGAAGTAAGCACTGTTTAGCAGCAACTAAAATATCAGAGTGCTATCAGCACTATTCTCATTCTAAATTCAAAATGCAGAACTGTACCACCCATTAAGAAGAAAATTAACTCTATCCCACCTGAAAGCAGGACATTCTCATAAAACCTTTTTTCCTTCCTTCTCTGACTATAAGCTGAATTTGTAGTAGAAGCTAATTTGTACTTTTCCTTTGAAACAGAGAAAATATAAATTATTTAATTTGTAGAACTATCATTAATTTAATATAATCATTAAATAGTTTTGATTGGTTATGCCACATCATAACCAACCACAAGGCAAAAAGCACAGTAAGCATTGCTCTTCTGCACTCTGAAAATCTGGCCATTCTTGCTCTCAGGACAATGAGTTCAGAAAAGTAACAGAAAATAGGCCTTTGGAAAAACATTGATAGGAATCTTTTTTTCAGCCACTTATTCTGACTGTCACTGGATCTCTCTGGGATATACTCAGAGAGTTCCTGTAATTTATGAGAGACTATTTTAATAAGAAGAAAATTAATAAACAGAAGAGACAGAACCAAGTGTTTATTAAACAAGAATTTTTGATTAATACTGAATTATTTATTAAAAAACATTCACTCATATAATTGCAAAGCCTTATGTAAGACCACAGCCAGCAAATTCATTTACTACATTTTAAAAGTTCTTCAGTATATATCCTTATAGCAAACATAAGATCAAACACAGGAAAATCAACAACAGCATAACAAACACAAGGTGAAAAATGAGAGGATTGCTTTCAAAACAAAAAGATTACATTTCTGTTTAATTATTCAGTAAAATTATTTAAAACTACAAAAGCAATGGCACCATTATTAATGTTTCCATTAACAAACAGCATGTGTTAATGCAATGCTCCAATTAGATTTTTTTACTGCTAGTGAGGGGCTGTCACTCTCTGAGGGCTAATCTGTGTTTCAAATGATTCTTACAAAAACAGGTTCAGGATCGCGTCAGAGACGAAGATGAAGGAGAACTCAGTCTTCCTGAAAGGAAGAATGAAATTAATTAGAGCTTGTTTCCTGTCTGCTGTGTGTTTGTTGAGATGGGCAGTGATTCAGACAATAACTATAGTGTAGACCATCCCAAAAGGAAAATTAAAGCATTCAGGAGAGGTTTTTATTAATATGGGTTGTAAGTGTGCGGAGCAGACTGTCTGTGGTTCAGAAAAAATAATAAGGTGGTGAGCCAGCAGAAAGAGAAGGATCTTCCAGACAGTGGATGAGCCACAGACCTGAGCCAGGATCCCTTGCTCACTGTTCCTGATCACCAGTTCCGAACTGCAGAAAACAGGTGCTGCCAGGTTTTATCACTCCTTTCTCTTCTGCTACACTCAGCAGATACTCAAAGGCAATTAAACAAACAGGTGAGGGTTCCAGCACAAACATGCAGTGCATTTGCTATGCTCCAGTCTCCAGAAAAAAGTAAATTCTTTCTTTACAGTTCCAAACCATCAGATGTAAAATTATTCATGCTAAAGCTGTTTCAGTCCAAACACCAATGAAAGGCCAAAATCAGAAAATTTTCTGGAATGTTGCCCAAGGCAAGGAGCCTGCCCAAAAAATTACTGTGGTTGATTTTGTTACCATGGCATATAATCAGAACCCAAACCTGTTGCAATGTGGATGGGCATAATTGGTTTATTTTTTTATGTGATGAAAATGAGAAGCATTGCTGAATTTCAGTGAAAGCACCCAAAAGCACAGCAACGACCCCATCCCTAATTGTTGTTTGGATTTTTTAACTTGTCATTTGCAATCTTATTTTTTACTTTGTAGCAAGTAATCTGTAATCTTTGCAGCTCATCTGCCACCTTGTGGCCCATCTGCAGAGTTTTCTTGGAGCGGGAAAGGAAGAATCCACTCCTTAACAAAACCTCTGCATCTGCTCTGCACTTGCCAGCCTTCATTATTATTAGACTGATTAGCTTTTCATTCCACAGTGTTAAAAATTAGAAATCTAAATATAAAACATCAGGCCATGACTGTAAACTATCAATGTATATTGGTCTAGTATGTTGAATATGCGTATGTGTGGGGACAGAATCACTTGTATTATTAAATCATATATGTGAAGTTCTGAATATATATATCATATATCATGATGTATACATTGACAAAAATGAGGCTGGAAAAGACCTTGTGATCTCACCTCATGAATATTTTTCTGCAAAACTGGACCAGATCTAGCAGATCATTCTTGATAGTTATCTAAGTTTTTCACAAAATCTTCAAACAACAGAGATTGCTCAGCCTCTCAAATAAACTATCCAAGTGATGACTCTCTTGCTAGTAGGCAGCTGTTCTTGTGATTTAAGCTAAACCTTTGTTTTTAATCCCATCAGTTTCTGCCCAGTGTGAACAGAAAGTATGATTTACTCCTTCCTTTCACATACACAGAAAACATTAATGAATTGATATCAGTTTCAAGTCTTTTTCTGATATTAACTGATTCTGGATAAAAGGTGGAAGTTTACATTAGAACTATGTGGGTTCAAATTATTGTCAAATAACTAAGGAGACTGCATGTTCAATTTAAATCTCATTGAAGAGGCTTGATTTCTGAAGTGACACTTTGCAAAAATAGGTCTCTGTATAGTGAAAAAAAAAGGAAACTAGAAACTAGGGCACCAGAAATAACTGGTTGTTTTTGAAAATGCTGATATTATGAAGAATAAATCTACATTTGTATCTCATGGTGATAAAGGTTTTAGCTAAAGAGGGTCCAGGTGTTTGATCTTGCTATCATGACATCTTCCAAAATTACATTACACACACACCCCTCCCTTCAAAAAAAAAAAAAAAATTTAAATTGCTTCTAGTTTTTTTTATTTTATCTCAATTGCAAAAACTAGCTGCTACTCCATCTGCTGCAGCAGAACATATTTACAGAGTCGAGCTGCCTGGTCTACATGCTAATTCCCTTGTGTGAGCTGCACAATTACTGCTCAAAGACAGATTAGATCTCCATATCAAAAGGATCCCACAGAATATGCCAATTTGAGGTGTTCATAAGGAGCAGTCACTTCTCCAGCTAGTGCCATGCCTATTAAAGGTACTTATGCACATTGCTGATATTAAAGATATCCCTCAATCTTATCTGATTATTTACTGAGAGCTGGTTTTATATTAAATGTCATCTGACATACAGCTTCCTTGTCTGAAAGGGTGAAAGAAAAATGTACAGCAAAACTCATCAGGGAGATAAAATAATTTAATACCTTTTTCAGTCTTTGCTTTGAAGTGTCCTCCCATCCCCAGTTCTCTCCAGCACAGAAGTTAATGGTACTATTTTCCTTCTGTGGTGTTGCCTACTGATTTATCACCAGTACTTCAGTCCACATTGTCTCTTTTTCACACACCAATACAATCACGAGATTCTCAGCTAGCTACAAATATGACAATATTTACTCTGGAGACAGAGATTCCCCCATGCCTACCAGGTTTGCAGGTCCTTGCACCAGCTACCTTGAGGCACATTTGAAAATGCCAAGCCCCTCATTCACACCAGCCGAGAAAAAATTAAGCCTCATCCCGTGTCGGTACGTGGCAACAAGTGAGAATCACAGCTACAGCATGTTCCATACCTTTTCTGGCTAAAGCACTGGCCTTATATTTTTGGCCTCAAGATTGATTGTGATGGCAAGGGGATTAATTTAGTCCTGAGCATCTCAAGTGGTAATAAAACCTGGGCTGCCATTTAGTCACAGGAGATAGAAAAGTTAAAACTCAGACAACCACAGAGGGTGATGACTGATGCTTCCCTTGGAGGGTCACTATAATTTTTTGCCTGAGGGCAGTTATGGCACTTGCTGACTGGTATCCCCCTGCTGATTTACTCACAAACAGATCAATATGTTGGGTGGGAGCAGAGAAAGCTGTAGGTTTTGAGATAGTTTTGCCCAACTACAGCTGTTGGACATGAAAAGGGTTGAAAAGATACCTGCCAGTCATGTGGCAGATGACTTCCATCTCTCCCAGAGGGAGTCTGAATGCAAAAACACAGCACTTTTTGTTGAAGCATTGACCTCAGCCTATCTTTGTGGAGGAACCTGATGCTCAGGGTTGAGGCTGTGTCCAACTCCACCTCATCTGTTCTGCCAGCTTGGGGGCCCCACACGACTTCTTTGCAGGCAGCCACCAGTGCAGCCTGGACAGTTTGTTAGCACTGGTTCTGATGCCTGTAATGGAGAAGATTAAACCTCAGTTGCCTCCCCAGCGCTGTGTATCTGCTGGGAATGGGAAGGGGAATGTGCTTGGTGATGGGCTCAGAGAAAGGGGCTCAGCTGCAGTTGCTTCCGGTCAGGGAATGCATTCAGCCATGAAGGGAATGAATCCAGCCATGCAGGAAATGCATCTAGCCATGCAGGGAATGCGTATGACCATGCAGTGAATGCATCAGGCCATGCAGGGAATGCATATGGCCATGCAGGGAATGTATCCAGCCACGCAGGGAATGCATCCAGCCATGCAGGGAATGCATATGGCCATGCAGAGAATGCATCCGGCCATGCAGGGAAGCTGCAGGCTGCAGGCACCACCATGCTTCACCAGCCTGGAACTCCAATACTGCCATTCCCCCTGGCAGCCAGCAATGCCAGAAAGCCTCCTGGGCTGCAGACTGGCCTGAAGTGGGACATGAGCACTGCAAACCCCTCAGACACTCTGTGTCTTGTTTTCTGACCATGCAGCATCGACCTCAATGCATTCCTCATCAACAACTTACACGTTCTCCATAAGCCCAGGCTAAATATTTATTGGAAGTGGGCACAAAGTATGACTTGCACTCTGCTGCTTTCCCCTTGAAGTGTTTGTGCTGCAAGATAAAACACTATTGATCCCTGCCTTAAAAATCACAGGCTGCAAGAGGTCCAGCTGATTGTAGGGTAGAAATATAACGTGTCATTGCTGCTTGTGAGGTGTGTGAGACCCAGAGGAGTGATCCCCACAGCTCTGAAAGCCACCATTCCAAAAATGGAGACACTCCACCTGCTTCACCTGTTTGATGGACTTTTCACTGGGAGCAAACACCAGATGCCTGGGGTTGTTTCTTACACAAAACCTCTTCCTGCCACCTGTCTTGTGAAGTCTACTCATCAAGAAAATTAAACAATTACAAGGGAGACTGGTTCCCTGCCCATCAACCAACAGCACGAGAGTGTTGCAGAGGCCTCAAAGCAGATACTGTCCCAAGTACCTCCCAAACAATTAAAAAACACTCTAGTGAAGCACAGAGATGGCCAGAGTAGGGTACAGAGAAGATATGTTCCTTTTGGCCATGCAAGACAAGTTTCAGGTGAAGACCTCAAAGGAAGTGACATTGAAGAGAAGAAATAAAAGTATAAGCAAGCTGACCAGTGATCATATTCTCATCAAGGATGTCTAAGAATGAAGAGGCAGGGAAAGATTAAATAAGGTGGGCAGATTAATGAATAGAAGATGGAATATTTTTACCACAGCCTTTTGAGGAGAAAGAAGGAAAAATAAACTTTACAAGCTAGAGAGCATCCCTGCAGAGCATCTGATGGGATCACAGCTGGGTCCCATGTGTTATATCTCCCTCAAATATCTCTTACATATGTATTTAAGACCATCTGAATTCCCTCTTGGCTATTTCAGAACAAGTCCAAAGAGCTCCCTTGAATAATACTTTTTTTATCTGTACCAATATTTTAAAACAAAGCAGTTCTGCATTATTTGTTCCAATCTGTCTGCAGTTTAAATTCTGCCACAGCAGAATGTTTCAGCACAAAATGCATTTGAAATATAAAATTGTTTATGCTGCTTTTCCTCCCTTCCCAACTGAAAACAACCCAATGCACCAGCTGTAATGGATTTTTAAACACATTTATCATTAAAGAATTTTTCCAAGCAGTAAAAGCTGGTAAGTGGAAGACAAATGGACCTTCTTTACAATAGTTCCCCATGGTATGGCTGTGTACTAAAAAATATGCCAGAGGCTTACACCTTGTAATAACATTCTCTTTGTCTTTGTAATGAATGAAATTTTCAGCTTAAAAAAAATTTAAAAGGAACAAAATCTTTAATTACTACAGTTAAGCAGACATCCTTTTCTCAGCACAGATCTCCCCATTGCCATTCCTTATGTAGTAAAAACCAGACAAATCTCTTCAGACTATGCAGCATTTCCAGAAAGGACTGGTCCTTTCCCATCAAGGAGCTGAAAAACAGCTATTTCTCAAATGAATAGAGCCAGAAGTGCTTAAGAACATCCCCAAAACCCCAAGTTCAGTCTGTTCTAATTTTCTTAGTGTCAAACAATGGTAAATTATTTGCCTACCTGCCTGGCATGGACGTAGCTTTTTTCTGCTCTTACTGTGAGAGCCTCTAAAACACTCTGTCACACCCATATTTACAAATTCTCCGAATGGAAAAGTGTTGAAGAAAGATCTTATTGGCCATATTGTTATTGAGATGATGTCTTGCCTTTGGGGAAGTTCTTGCAAGCAGGGAATTCATTTTATTACTCAATTTGTCCAGAGAGTGAATTGTGAATGGTTTTTTGATTGTCTGGAGTGAAAGTTTGATTTGCTTTTTCTGAATATCTCCCTACACAATAGATGCATTATGCTAACTTTACTAAGAATTCAGATTAAGAAAGCGTCTAGATTCCATGCCATATTCCGTGCCAGATATTTCTTTTAGCAAGAAGTTCTTTTCAAGGTTTCAAGATTTGCCATTGTTTGGGGATAATAAAAAGTATATCCTTGACTTCCCCATTGGCTGTCCCAAAATAAAAGATCCCTGACTCTGTGCTGCCACTAAATACTCAACCTATTAGGAAAAGACAAGAAGAGCTAAGTACATTTTCAGCTCTATATTATCTGTCCAAGGGCACTGTTATGAAAATGTTACGAAGCAGAACATGAGTCTTCATTTCAACTTCAGGATCAGGAACAAACTGCACACCACATCCTAAAAAATATCAATAATTATAGAGAATATAGGAAGATAATAACATCACACCTATCAGTTAAAAAGGAGGTTTGAGCAGAGTTTTAGCCATGCCGAAGAAGCAGCTGTGGATGCAGAGAATTGCAAAACTGTACCTGCCTATTAACCCAGAGATGTAAAAGTGGTTAGGCATTTTCCACAGTGTTACATCTCTTGTAGTAATGGCTGCTGTAATAGTTTTATGGCCCATAGAAGAAAATTAATGTATCCAGGCCGCAAGCTGTAAACTTGTGATCCTTGACATTGTGATCTGAAAATATGTGTTTCATTTGCTGAAAATCTGTGCATCTTGCCACTCACACCACTTCCAGCTTGGCTTCATGCAGAACATAGCAAAGGCCTAATTTTACCCTCACAAAGGTACATGCGGACCTCAAAGGCTTCAGACAGACTTATCTGGCCACATCTGAACATATTTCAGCAGCCCCTACCACTTGCTCTATGTTGCAGACACACATCTGCCGCCATGAGCATCAGGGCAAGATTCATTGGTGAGAGAAAAATTTAACAATTAAAAGTCAAAAACTTGGGTAAGGAAACTTGTTTAAAAGAAATTGCTTTCTTATGACACATATGCTTTGATTAAAAAATGATTATAAATTAATTTTTTAAAAAAAATAAAAAAATGCTTCTGCAATTGTAACAAAACAAAGAAACAGAAATGAAAGCATTTATAATAAGGATGCAATCAGAGGAGGCCAGTCTCCTAAAACCTCCTTTGCTATAACCACAGCTGCATGAAATATGTAGGCAAAAGCTCAGTGTTTTTCCTGGAAAACAAATTATATCTTGCTAGGACAGTGAATTATGCTCACTGCTGCTTTTCAAAAAACCTTTAAAGGAAAGAAATCACGTATTCCAGACACCTCAGCCTGACAGGTCTGACTGCATCGGCTGTTGTGTTCATTGACGTCTTTGCATCTTTATTTGCCTTTAATACACATTGACTTAATGTGGCAGAGAAAGCCTAACTTCTCCCTGAATTTGCTCCAAAACATCTTTGAGAGTAATGGTGCAAAAAGAATCCTCTCCCTCTCCATCCTCTCCCTCCTGTGTGTACTCATGGCAGTGCAGGCAGACACATGTGCATTACTCATGCATGCATGTAAGCAGAATTTTTTTATACTGGGGTGCTGAGACAAACCACTGAGCTATTTTTGCTAACAAAAAATACCTCAGTGATTTGTTTAAAAACTCAAGTGTCAATTAAAAAAACCTACATTATTATGATATGAAGATTTTGCTCTCATGTGTGCCTGCACAAACTTAATTTGGGCTTAATGTTAGCAGAACCTGAATGTTTATGAATCTGCTTTTCCTAAAGATTTATTCCTGAGGCACATTTGAAAACCTCACTAGTGAAGTGTGCCACTGTTTACACAGTGAGAATATGGGATCTGCTCATTGCTGCTCAACCTGCAACTGCTATAAAAGAAAATGCTGGTTTAAAACCTTTGGAACTCGAGTTTTCTACATGGTGAGTATACAAAAAGAATTCTGGTCTCCACTCTTTTCTATTGATATTCTGCTATGTGATACTATGACTAGAAACCTACTCATGCTTTCTAAGATGATGCACAGCTCTGATCTCAGAAATTTGTGATAAAAACAACTTGGCGCTGAACTGGGTAGAGCTGTTTCTGCTGGTAAGGGGAGAATAATGCAAAAGGCAAAACCTATAACAGGTCTCTGCTACCGCTTTTCTTACATCATACACAGGAGGAAGAGAACTGTCATCATTTTTAAGTCTTTGCTGTAGTCACATAATTAGAGATCTCTGCAATTTTCAGGATTTATGCCGCTAACTTGACCCTAGTTAATATTTTGTCATGCAAACATAAACATTATAGGTGATTATTACTGCAAAACTTGTTCATACCATTTTAACTGCCCTGTGCTTTGCAGTAGAAAGCACTGGGAATGCTTTCCTGGGTGACAAGTTCCTTTCACAGCTAAGCTTCCCTCTTAAGTCAACAAAATAAAACAAGAAAAAAATGCAGGATAACAGGTCAATAGACAGAAAGCCTGAGGGTTTCTGGAAAAGAAGAAAGAGGGAAGAGAGGGAGTTTTAGTGATTCTGGAAAGTAGGAAGGGGAAATAAATAGGAAGAAGCAGAAAACAGATGTGTAGCGCAGGGAAAAGCAGTGCAGAGAAAGGAAATGTAAGAGTGGAAGAAGTTCAGCATGTAAAAGATAATGAGAATGAGCAAGAATGTAGAAAAGAAAGAACTTTCTCTAAAAATAGTTTAAAAAGAAATGAACCTGGCCCTAGACCTCAAAACTCTATCAGGAAAGGCTCAAGAAGAGGGATGTTTCCATCCCAATCTCTAAAAGCCAAAACATAGCCCCATGTTTCTGCTGTGAAGAAAATTAAACCAGCACACACCATTATTCTGGGCAGCTTCAGTCAAGTGGTTCCTCTGTGTCCCAGTGTTTACACTGAGTCAGACACATTCTGCTGCTCATGGCTAAATTACACAGAGATGTGGTAATTGCCAACCTATGGATCAAAGAGGCCTTCTTCCCACTTACCACCTTGGGAATGGCAGGAGATACAAATAAGATAAAAACAAACATCACAGTGTGTTTCTTGAAGGATAATTAAAAATCCGTATGGATTATAGAATATAGGAATGAGCTATTAAAAATTCACCTGAGACACCATTCAAGACTTGGCAGGTAGCTCAACTGTTTCATTCCAAATTCTCATCGTACTTTAACAATTTTGAAGGCAAACAAGAAGTTAGGTAATCACTGTCTTGCAAAACTGCCTTCTGGTTTTAGGGATTAAGTCTTATTTATACGAGGAGGGAACAGTGGAGAAATTGAGATCAACAAGGACCTGTGGAAGGAAGCAAGCCCTCTTTAAAAGCTCCATGCTGGAGGGCACTCAGTGCTCCCAGTGCTTGTGGGGGACCTCTAAAGCTGGGTCTAGCTTCCATGGCTTCCACAATCCTCAGGAGCCAGTGGGGCAAAGCCTTTGATGGATCTATTTTGCCTGGAAAAGCTTTAAGAGAGAAGTGCAGCATCCAAATAAGCTCAGCAGACCAGAGAAAATAAGAAGAAAAGACTTCTCTTGAGTGCCCTGTGCATTGGACTACTTGTTTTTGGGGTTGAAAGGTATTTTAATTTCAAGATTAAGACAAAACACTAGACACTTGATGACAGGATCAGGCATCCATTTGCACCCATCAAGAATCTGTCCCTTATGTCCAAATTCCACAATTTCCTCTACAGAATCCAGAAGTAACAATGGATTTTAAACGCTAATCTTTTTACTGCAAAATTGTAGCACAAGCTGAAATGCCTTGAAGAAAGTTTAAGGGAATATTATCCATGTGTAATAATAATATTATTATTACACATGGATTATTATTATTATTATTATTATTATTATTATTATTATTATTATTATTATTATTATTATTATTATTATTATTATTATTATTATTATTATTATTATTATTATTATTATTATTTTGGATAATATCCAATATTATCCAATATAATTTAATTTAAAAATTGTTTAAGTAAATTATATTTTTCCACTAATGTATATAAATTCTAGATGTATTCTCAAAAAAACTTGAAAAATAAACTATACATGAAGACTATAACTAAGGAATAGGTGGCCAAGTATGGCTCCTCAGGCTGGACTGGGGTGGCTCTTACTCCTCTGGGTATCTGGAATTCCACTCTTGGGCTCCTTGAATAGGGTGGGGAGAGAGGCACCTCTGCAAAACTCTTTAGCCCATCTTAAGATAAATGTCAGAAGAATCAGGTGAATTTCCTTTGTGGAATAAATGTGGGTTTCTACATGGGGTATTTCCAACCTTTTAATCACATTGTGATTATATAGAGAGAATGATGGGAATTGGTTTTAGCTAGTATCAGCTATTTAGCTTTGCTGGTGTTCTGGCTTTCCACTACAACTAAAGGAAAAAGAAGTGGGCCTTGAGAGTAATACATGCCCCTTACTCAGACACTGCTGTTCAGACAGGATGGACTATCTTTGGATGCTTCTCAATCCCTGCCAGCTTCAGCAGGAAGCAGGACCATTATTTTGAGAGCTTCTGAACATGAATACAGCTCAAACAATATATTTGTGCTTTAATGTAGAATACAAGCATGGTTCAAGCTTTCCTTTTGCCAGTGGGTCTATATCTCCAGTATCTTGCCTAGAATACACAGCCCCGTGTCAGAGAGGCAGTGAACCTCTCAAGCTGAACTGATCCCTGACTGAAAAACCCACAAATTAAAGGGTTGAGCTGTTTGCCAGGTCTGGGGAGAAGCAATCCAAGCACTGTCCCATTAAATCTGATTACACCCAAACACATACACAGAGGCACGCAGCTTTCAAGTGCTCATTTCACACAAACCAATCAATGTTGTCCCACAGTACTTTCTTCCCTCTGAAGAAAAGGTTAAATGTTTATATGGCTGACACAGATCCCAGCCAGAACACCAGAATAATACAGAAATGTGAACAGATAGCATTTAACTGTGTATTTTAAAGTCAGGCCTAAAAATGTAGACATAGATGTGCACTTGAAAAGCAATGAGGTGAGTCAGACACCCAGCAATTACACTGTGCTTAAAATGAGCGAGAAGGTTGCTGCTGGGAGGTCATGAAAGATCATTTTGTCAAGCAGTGTTAAATGAAGCAGTTGCCTTGTGTCTTTCTTCTGAGCTGCTCAGTGGAACACAAGATCCAATAATTTAAAGGTGATGTGAAGAATAAGGCAGAGAGTTTTCAGAAAAAAATGCTGTCTGTCCATTTGCTTCCATTTGCAAAAGCGTGGACAGGAAAAGATGAAAGACGCTTTGCATGCCAGTCAGTGCATCTCTGCAGGCTCCAGCTCTCTGCTGAAGGGGAAATAGGAAATCTGAGGCTCCTGGGCAGGATCTTTGCACAGCAGAGAGGCTTCATTTCATGCAGTGAAGTTTAATTCTGGCATCCACTGACAGGCAGGATAGCCTGGATGTTGAAGATGTTCCAATTCCACTGCTGAAGGTGTGATGCCATTACCAAAATCATGATGCAGATAGATAACTTTTTATATGGAATGAGAGGTTCAGAATGTGAAAGAACTGCCCTGGTGTTTCCATTCCCAAAATTTTCTTCAGCATTTTCATCTGAACTCACCATTTTTTCTATCTTCTTTTGCTCTGAACATTCTCAGCATGAGATATGAGAGAATAGGCAGGAGATTTCCCTTGTCCCCTGGATGAGACAATAATTTAAAATACAGATTGATCAGATTAATCTCCTGCAACCTTGATGCGAACACCAGCTTCCTGTGCTGTGTGGTTCCCTGATCTACCAATGGATTTTCTGGCCCTGTGTCCGATATTCTGGACCTTCCAAAATTCTTTGTGCTCCCCAAGAGTCTTCTTCTGCATGCAGTGCAGATATATTTCACAATCCTTCATCAAACAGCAGCACACAACAGCTTGGCACTATTTTCCTTGGAATAGCACTTATACATACATAACGATGGCCACTGTCCCAAGAGGCAAGAATCTGAGTGCTACTGATAGCAGTGAGAAAAAGATGTCCAGTGTGAGTGTTACCCTCTGGCAGAGTTTAGCATATTCAAACATCACTAACTTTATGTTGAATATTCACAGAGCTTAAAGAACTCCCAAGTGCTGAGCTGACCTCCCAGTTTGTCCTTTTTGACTGCAGTGGAAGCACATGATAGCATTTGCCCTTTAATGGGATTCAAAAGCTTTTACAATCCTTTAATATATATAAAAAGAAAAATACAATCAACAGAAAATAAAGCTGCATTTTCAATTAACGAGGACAATTACTTCTAATTGTAAAGCTCATACATTTTTAAAATGAAGAGATATCATTTGTCCTTAATTGGTAGGTGCGGTGAATAGGCAATTAAAAACATATTAAATTTGGACCCACAGATAACAAGGAGCAAATTTCTGTCCTGAGAAGATTACAGTTGTGAATGTGCCTCCTTTGTCACTTTAAAGCAAATAAAGGGGCTCCCTGGGCATATTTCATGGTTCCTCTATTATTGCCACTGAAGATAAGATACCAGCATTTCCATTACAAACAGTTGGGTTTCAGGGGGAGTTGACTAAACGATCCTGCAGAGAGAAGCATGTGATCACTCAGCCCAGGAAAGCTGAGTGTGGTTCTCATAACACCAGGTTGCTTTTTGCTCCCATTAGTCATGCAGTACCTGCCCTCTGCACCCTGGTGGATGAGCCCCAGCAATTAAACAGTGGTGGGGACCATGTTGGTTCTGAAGTGCAGATACTCTAATGGAAATCCCTAGCAGAAATACGCCCCTTTAACCCCTCCACACACACTGATGTGTGCTGTGTCTGCTGCTGGCAATTGCATAAAGTTGATAGCAAAAATGAATTTCTCACTCCTTCCCCTGGTCTCACTCCTGAGCATATCAGCCAGCCTTACAGAGGAACTGGCTACCCCTTGAATTGAAGCAGATAAGCCCTGGAGAGCCATGCTCTTTTCTGCTACACAGCATCATCTTGGGACAAATTTACATGTGAATCCTTTCGTGCTGCCATTTATCTGCAAACCAAGAATGACACATGCAAAAGAACAGTCACGGCTGAATGTACTTTGCAAACTAGGAAGGCTTCTGTATTCCAGTTCCGTTCATCTTGTTTATTTAAATCCTGTTTCTTTCCAACACTCTCTCTCAGTCAAGGAAACTGAGGCTCTCTGAGGGCACTAATAAGAAGTATAATTTGCGGTTCTTAGAGATTACTAGAGGTTGAAAGGATTGTAAGTGTAAAATGACCTCCAAGACCAGAAGTTATGGCTGTCCATCATCCTCTAAAGCTGGAGGGGCAGCAGAGGGGTAGAGAGGTACAACCCAGGCCTTTTTCATAACAACTGTTCAAAACAGCACTCAGAACAGATGCTTGAAGAGCCACGCTGTAGTCCCTAAACTTTACCCAGCAGTAAAGCTAATTTGGATTAGAAAATTTGTCTAGTTACTACTCTGTTCATACAGATCAGGGAATTTTAAGAATAGCTAAAATTGATAGCAGACATCATTACACATAGGATTTTCAAAGCAAAAAAGAACCAGAAATTGCCATTCTCTTTTTTTTTTTTTTTTTAATGCTCAGAAAAGCAGAAAGCCCATATTTCATTATTGTGATTTATCTCGCACATAAACTTACTCCATCAAGACATCTTTACTTGAGCTGCTCGCATGCCTGGAGCTCAGCAGAGAGCAGACTAAAAGTAAGACTGATCAGATGCTTAAAGGTAAGTCTATCTAAGCACCTGGCTGATTTGGGACTTTTAATGAAATCATTCACGGAAACCCAGTTCATTAGGCTTTAGTCTGTATTGATTTCTTGCCAGGAGAATTTATAGAGTTGCAGAACTCACTACTTTCTACAAAGATCCTTATAGAAATAGTAGAAGCCTGAAATGCAGAAAGGGTCCTCGTGCCCATGGGTGTGCAAGTCTGGCTCCTGCCAGTCCCCCATAAAGCTCATTTAGTTCTCCAGAGGAAGAGGATTAGGGGTGTGGACCCAAGAATAGCTCACTGGTCAGTCTTACCCTGGCCGTAGTGGGGACTAACCTGGCTAATGGATGTTACTATCTGGAGCTGTGAGAGCTGCCACAACAAATCAAAACAGGGCAAAGAAAGCAGTAGGTTTGTTTCAGAGGCTCTGATCAGTCCAGTAAAAGTATAGCTACAAGTTTTGCTGCAACATTGATCTCTACAAATACAGGTAATATTGTTTCTAAAGTCCATTTGCATAGTTCAGTCTTTTAATGTTTTCTTTCTGCAACATCCAAGGCAAACATAATGCTAATGGCCAGAACAATTTCTGTACAGATGAGACCTTTAGTAGCCAAAAGCTCCAATTTATTTATTTAGCAGAGAGACATAAACTTTGGCTGTTTTTCCTAGATGGCTTTCATGGCACTGTGTTGTGGCTGCCCTCCTTTGCACTCTCAGCTCTTTGCTGAAGGACATTGTTCGTTTTGCACTTCACAGCACCCATCCCAAAAGTTCCCGGTGCCATAAAAGACTGCACCAATTGTTCCCTCTGTGCCTCAAGCAAAGTTTCATGGTGATGCAGCTAACCTGAAAGGACAGTGTGGCGACCTGTGGGTTGCTTGCAGTTGCAGGTGTTCCCAAAGCTGCCCAGGAAGCAGAGTGCACATGCTGCACTGGGTATTCCCCTGCCTCTAGATTACTTCAGTATCCACAATGCCGCTGCTCAAATCCTGAGATTTCAGAAAACTTCAATCTGGTCTCTTGAAGTCAGGTCCGATTCACCTGAGGAGCAGAAAGAAAAAACTCCTTCACTCAGTGATGGGAAGCAACAATTCCTGTGTGATGCATGGCCAGGGGTAACCTGGAAGTGCAGAAGCACATTATACCACTTGGTGCTCCCCTTGGCTACTCCAAGTTCCACAGCCATCAGCCCCAGGGCTGTGGAGCATTGCCAAGCTGTGCAAAGGGACAAAGGAAAATAATAAATACTAATAACAAGTGATATGAATTAACTGTGTAAATGAGGAGGGTTGATATTACTGAGAAGTCTCCCTAAGACTCCAACACATTTGGGTCTTGCATCCACAGTATTTCTCATCATTTTGTGGTTAGATAGATAGATACAGATGATGAAAAGAAATCACAGGGCTACAGTCACAGAGCATTTTAGGAGAACTGGTAGGGAATTTTCTGTTTAGAGGCTTCTGTCCTCTCAGAAGTTTCAAGTTCATCAGAACAGAAGGCATTTGAATGGGAAAGCTCACTGAACTTGAATCTTTTGCCTGGGATGGCAATGAGTGCATGGATACTGCTATAAATACACAGGCGTGGACTGTTTGCACTGATCTTTGCTTGTAAGGGCATTGCTGAAGTAGCAGTTTGCCACTGCTTCCCCTGACTGGTCACTGCTAATCAAAAGCCATATAAATCAGTGCATTTAGGGCATTGTCAGTCTGATTCCTAATGTAAACACTTGTCAGGCTAAATTAATGGCCAGCCAGGTCTGCTGCTCTCCCCGTGCCTTCTCCTGACGCAGCATTGAGCCCAGGCTGCATTTAGCATGGTAGCTGTTCTTCTCTTCCAGTGGTGATGAAGGAAAGAAAAAGGCATCACAGCTTCCTTCATCACTGAGATTTCTAGGCTTGCGGTGTTGCTCCTAACTCCACTGGCCTTGCTCCCAGCTCACTGCTGTGTAATCAAGAGGGAACGTCTGCCTTTGTGCAAGCAATCCTCATCTGGAGGAGTAGCATGTGAACACAAATGGGAAATAATGTAATGAAACACAGGTGTGGACAGACCAACAAAACAACTATGTCCTTACAGATTAATGCACACATTAAAATACAAGGAAAAAAAAAAAAAGGAATAACAAAAAACTGGAGAGAGAAAGAGAGGTAAAGTTACCAGGGAAGTCCCTCAAGGATCTGTCCGGGAATTTGTTCAGCTCAGCATATTCATAAATGGTTTAGGGAAAGGAATAAATAACAGAAACCTATTAAGAACAGTAAATTCTGTTCTGATTTCCAAGACTCACAAAAGGAGCTCACAGTGCTGAATGAGAGGGTGATAAGAGAGCAGTTAAATTTCAATACTAATGAAATCAGTATTGGATTTAGGAAATCCAAAGTAATGGATTTAGGAAAAAGAAACATAACCACATATACAAAATTATAGGTTATAGAAATTAGAGAGAAGGAAGGAAAGGATAGGAGAGGTCTGCATAGGAACTGCAGACAAGAAACACTGCAAATAATTATTCACTATGCCCAAGAAATAGCCAATGTGAAATGCAATGATCAGAAGGAAGGTAAAAAAAACCAAAACCAACTGAAATTATTTTTTATGCACTTCATAATTAAATTGTGCACCTCATTGCCACATGAAATTGTAGAGACAAAAGCAAGACCTGGCTTATAAAAGAAGTTTAATCTCACTGATAGAGAATATGTCATTGCCGATTAATGGTGGCTCAGAAATTCCTTGAACCGCTGTGTGCCAGGAGCTGGTAGGATATACCAGATAAAAATAGCTTCTCATACAACCTGTTAATCCTCACCCAGGGGAATCACTGATAATAAACAGAGAAAGGATTTGACTCTACCAGCTTTTAATCTAGCCCAGAATTATTATAGTTTTAATAGCAGTATTCTTACCTACTTTGGGGAAAAAAAACAAGCTACAAGACCAAACTGCCGTATATTTCCATGAAAACCAGAGAAGGTGGAATAATGGGATATACTACTCAAAATTTCTAGCCTATGGAGAAAGGGATTATTTCCCTCACTTTCCTACTCATTGGGATAATATCTATATCTTAATCAGCATCTCTGCTTCCCCATCACCCTGACTTTTCCATAAACTCAATTGTTCTGAGCTGGCAGCTTGCCTGGCAATACAAGAACTCTAGGTCATGAACAAAAATTGTCCTGCTTATCAGTAGTGATTCCCAGCATGGCCTTAACCGTATCAGAAACTCAATCCAGCTCCAAAATACAAAAGCTGTTTCATGAATGGTTAAGTTAAAAAAGACTGTTTTCTTGCAGTTCTCCCATGAGTCAGGCTTTCTGCCTTCTTTCCCATCCACTCCAATCAGTATTTCCAGTTCCTTCCAGTAAAGCAATTTGGTTCTCATGTGACATGGCTGGTGGGCACTGGCTGGGTAGCTCCTACACCAGGATATATGAGCCCATAAATGCCTCTTGTAGTGATTGTCCCCTTGTTTCTTCTTTAGCCTCCCTTTGGTCTCCCCTTTAGTCTCCCTCTTCTTTGGTATCCCCTTTGGTTCCTTCTTATTTTGTCCACTATTTACCTAAGTTTTAAAGATATCACTAAGGTCTTTAATCCTCATAGAATCATTTAAGTTGGAAAACACCTTTAAGATTATCAGGTCCAAACGTTAACCAAACACTGCCAAGCCCCTACTAAACTAAGTCCTTAAAAGCCACATATACACATCCTTTAAATACCTGCAGGGATGGTGACTCTGCCGTTTCCCTGGGCACCCTGGTCCAGTGCTTGACAACCCTTTTGATAAAGAGTTTTCTTGATATCCAACCTAATCCTCCCTTGGCATAATTAGAGGCCATTTCCTAATGTCCTGTCATTTGCTCCTTGGGAGCAGAGCCTGACCCCCACCTGGCTACAGCCTCCTTTCTGGTGCTTGTAGAGAGTGAGAAGGTCCCCTCCAAGCCTCCTTTTCTCCAGGGTGATCCAACCAGCTCCCTCAGCTGCTCCTCACAGGACTTGTGCTCCTCCTCCTCTGCCAGCTTAGTTGACCTTCTATGGATACTCTCCAGCACCTCAATGTCATTCTGGTAGTGAGGGGACAAAACTGATCACAAGATCCAGGATGTGATTTCATTAGTGGTGGCAGGGACAGAGTCACTCCACCACTGAGTGAAATTGGCCACCTGCATCAAAAGCTGTAGAACTGGAACAGAGAGACCAAAAACCATGACACAAGTTTGATTCCAAGACACAAGGATCACAAAAAGTGTCACACATTGCTCTATGTCTGTAGAGCTTATGAAAATTCAGCCTCCAGGGACAGAGCCATTAAGAGTGAGTACTAAAGGAAATCCACCAGTGAGTACTAAAGGAAATCCACCATATACCCTAATAAAATGTCTCAGAAGCTGTTTTTTCCTTCCTGTCTGTTTTAATTTATAAGAATATATTAGAGAACAAAAGGGTTCTGCTAGAGGTGCCCAAACTTGCAAATATTTCTGGTATTTTCTGTTTCACTATGAAGAGGGATACCATTTCCCTCTGCAACACCTGATGAAACGAGAAGAGACAAACACAACCACAGGACTGAAACAAATTGCAGACCCCATCCAATTACAGAGTTCAAATTCTTAAATCATATAAACTCCAAGGTAGGCATTTCAGTTCAGTTTAGTTGAGAACAAGGAGAAGGAAAAGATTCTTTGAGAAAACTCATTTTGGCTGAAAGCAAAACATTGCCAGCCAGCCATGAGCTGCAAGTTCACACACTTTACTTAAAAGCCTCTATTCATTTGTAGTTTATTGGATAGCATGAAGCTGCCCATTCTGGTTACATTTGCGTTTTTTAAATGCTTGGAAGAGTGAAATATAAGATTAATCATATGCAATATATATTCATTAGGTAAATTTCAGATGATGAATCAAATAGATTACTTTTCATAAACTCTTCTCATAAAATATGAGAGGACATCATATTTAATAAAAATCACAAAAAAGTGGAGATTGATTGCCCTGCACACAAAAGCAATATAAAATAAATACCTTCATAAGCTACAGTTTTACCATGTACCTCCACAAGCTATTCATACATACAATCCATTTATAACAGCAAACAGAGTCTGGGTTTTGCCATTTGACAATTATTATTCCCTCAAGAAAGAGGCAATATGAAACTTTATGGTAACTTCTCCTTTACTTAATACTGCACATAAATTTTTGTCAGGTCACAGGGAGCAAATAAGCAGACTAAGTCCCATTTTGTTTCCATTTCTTCTTGTCTTCTTTTTGTTTTTATTTTTTTTATTACTGCCCCTTTTGAGAAATGTATTCCATGAGAACGTTTCTTTCCACATTAAAATATAATCATTATTTGGGGGGATAAAATGCATTACGGGTCAAGGTTTATTGCTACCTGTTAAGAGACTGGTCACTGCTGTAGAAGGAATAAATCAGCTATACTGCAGAATCACTACAGGTCAGAATCAAATGAAAATAAATTATTTGAGAAGCCAATGCGCAGCTTGTTGGAGCAACACAGAGCTTTACCATAAAAGCCTCTTCTTCACAAAGGTGAAAGCCTGAGAACAGTCAGTCCCTTGGGGACCATCTTGCAAGCCTGCCCAGAGCTGGCACAGCACTGGAGAAGGGACAAACCTACCCTCAAATCCCTCACTGTGAACATAAAATCAAATATAGTCAGCATCCACAGGACACAGTCTTTCCTCTGGGAGTAATGCAGGGCTCAGGTGTCAGCACCCAACACTACCTGGAGCTGTTTGGCCTTTGGAATTTTTATAAATCATTGTACATGACAAACACATTTCAAAGCAAAAATACAAATTAACAGAGAAAGGGGTACTAAATGCAAAGATCTATCACCTCTGGATAAGGAATTTGCTGACTCACATATCAGAGGCTGGAAGAATGTGTCAGGAAATATCACTCTGCATTTTTTGCCTCTACTATTGCCCACGCTTAAGAGAGAGTACTGAGCAGAATGAATCTCTGCTCTGACCTACATCTGTTTAATTGTTGATCATTCTCAGTCTAATCTAAGCTAAAAATGTGCTTCATATTTTTGATCAAATACAAGTAGAAGCTTGAGTACAAATAATCATGTGTGTCTGGTGCAATGTGCTCTAGGAAGAACTCCAGAAAATCAGGCAGTGAAGCAGAATGAAGAGGAAAAACTTGGGTAAAGAAAAGTTGGAAGTTATGGGATGCAGAACACACCTAATAATCACTAATGACAAATGTCATAGAGGCAAATGTGAGGTCACACCACTTACTGAAAACAAGCACTGATACCACCCTAACTTGTCAGTGCTGTGCATCATTTTTACTGACCCAGTTGACAGTTTGCTGAGGAGAAGTTGTTTTTCCTTCACTGACACAACCAGTCCAAAGACAGGGCTTTAAGGAGAGCAGCAAAGACATGTTCTTGAGAGAGACTGCACATCACAAAGGTCTTCAAGAGACTAGGATTCCTAAAAAACTGCTTTTCCCATGATTGGTCTGCACTGCGTGGGTTTTACCTTATGGAGAAGATTCTTGAATACGAGATCCTCAAGGGTTTAGCTCTATTTTTTCCAATTGTGTTAATAGAGAACAGCCCAGGGTCCCAAATTTATACTGAGTCGAGAGACTAATTAGAGCGAATTTTCATGTGTGTCCCCATCAACAAGAAAGTTTTACAATTCACAGACACATCACAGAGCACGTTAATGACTAACAAAGTCTCCAGAGGTGCTTTAATGATTTACACCAGCTACTCTGTAGTTCCTGAGCTTTGGCCTTTTGCTTTTCAAATGAGCAAGATTTCCCAGAGGAAAGAAAGCAGGAAGTAGAAATTTAGGAGGTGAAGAGAAAGAAGGTGTTTTGGAACCCTTCTGTAAGGAAAAACTCAGCACAGTTCTCAGAGCATCCATAAGGATCCACAGGCTGAACTGCACCAATCTGCAGCTTGTGTTCAAAAGGGACTGAGCTCCAGGATTATTTTGCCCACCTTGCTGTGCTGTCTGTATTTTATTGCTTAATCAACAACATTTCTCTTTTTCTTGTCATTATATCCTCCTTTTTCCTTATTATAAATCCTCCCCTTCTAAATCCACCTACCAACATACAATATTCTGAAATGGCATCATTTATCTTACCAAAAGGATGAAATTCTATAATTTGAATTAAAATGAGGGGAAATAACAGGGATTCAAGCTTTTCAGGCTGAGTCAATTCTTTAATCCATCATTCTGGGTACAGTGGTAAATGATGGCCCAGAACTCCTGGAGACCAGCTTTAAATTACCCAGCACACGGGTCTGTGATAAGAGACAGGGTAGGTTCTTGATTTCTACACAAATTGCATGAATGGCTGTGATAAAAGTAAATGTTGTGAGATTAATACAAATGGTTTTGGAAGAGATTATGATTATATCTTCTCAAATAGAAGCAAGAGCAAGCCATGATTTGTGGGTTAAATTACAACTTTTCTTCCTCCCCCTGAAAATTTTAGTGCTCCAGTGCCAGATAATGTATTGCCTAGTGTGCTCTTACAGCTATTTGCATTTGTAGCAGGCATTTTACAGCTGGTTTTCAGGGGAAAAGTGGCTGCACCACAACAAGGTGCTGGAGAGTCAGCTTCAAAATGTGCATAGCTGACATGAATATTCCATGATAATTCTGTCCGTCTTCTGCCTCAGGAGCCAAGCCCTGCAGGATAATCTGCAAAAGATAAATACCACAAATGAACAGCCATTCAAAAGCATATAGAAAGAAAGGGGGAAAAAATGAAACTTCTTGTCAAACCAAGTGGCATTATTAGTTATTAACTTGACTTATTACATCACAGTGGTGGGAATTGTGTTGAGGGAGGCAGAAGCAGGAATAAGAAAAGGAAATACTGCATTGCCCAGCTATAAATATACAAACAAAAGCAAGTTGATGTTATTTTTTTATTTCTTCCCCAGGTGCCACACTTTTTGACAGTGCTGAGATTAATAACTTCACTCTCAAAACATGTGGTTAGCATTTGCACTCAAAATAACACTCTCTGGTTTCATTCCCTGGTTGGTCTTGATATGGCTTCTGGGATCAAATTCTTGATGCAGAGCATTATTGCGCTGCTGTGGTATTGATTGATCAAATGTGATATGGGCAGGAGGTGCTCACATAGGCTTGAAATCCCCTGCTTGGGCTTGTAAATAGTTCCCCAAGGCAAGATTTATGCTACTGAGAAGGGAAGAAGAAAAGCAAAGTTCACAAGGATTCTAGAGATGTAATTCCAGCTCCTAAACTGTTTGTATATTTTAAAACATATGTGTAAAAAACCCATATATGTTATTTATATTCATTGTTCACTAATACTATGTCACTGGGGATTTCTCAGTGATTTCAGGGGAAAAGCTAATCTTCCTGCTTTCCATAACACAGCTGACAGGTTTCTCAGGCTATGTACCACAACACATTCCAGGATCACTCTTAATTGGCGCCTGAGCGAGAGCTGTAGTAATTTGATTTGATGCTGCTCTTTGCCAGCAGACAGCACAGAGCACCCTGTGAGCTCAAAGAGATTTGTACTGGCTCAAACTACCAGCTCAGGGCAGCTGCTGTACATCAGAGCACAAAACCACATCCAAGAAAGGGGGCCCAACTGAGTGAAAATTCAGAGAGAAACAGACCATGCCGATTGCAGAAGACAATTTATTTGAAGGGTTTTTTTTGTCCTACTAGAAGTTGCAGACAATGATAGCTGTGACATTTGACTTACACAGCATCAACTTGGCTTAGTCACTGACTGAAGAGTACTGCATTTCCATTAATTCAATCACTGAATTGGTTTCCTCCAGACCAAATTTTTTTATTATTATTGCAAATTAGTCTGTACTCCTAGCTCTCTTATTCTATCAGAGCTCACACTGTGATAATAGCAACCATGAAAATGCAAGTGCTGCTCAGTACAGAAGAATGTAAGTAGGACTTAAATTATTCCCCTATATCAGTTATGTATTAATTTCCATTAGTTACTAGCTACCAGTGTTTAGCATCTTTGGGCTCATGCAAAGAGGCAGCATGAAGTTCCTAAAACTCCTACACAATTTGGCATGTGAAAGGAGGCTTGCTGTAACTCAGCTCTGATTTAGAGCTGGTGGGAAGTACTACAGGCTGTGACTTCAGCCTCAGTAATTTCTAGGGCATCAAATTCTGAATGTTTTTATAAAACTCTCCTAGAAAAAAAGTGCTCAAATGGACTACATTCTCCCTTATCCTTTTAGATTCAAACTTTGTTCTGTTCCAAAGTAGTTCTGTGATAGTACTCAGCAGCAGGCATATGTCCTACCCATGACTGGGATAAAAGATGCTCAAGTAAAAGAAAAATTATATTCTATTTTCCAATTTTTTTTTTTTTTNTTTTTTTTTTTTTTTTGCAGATAGAGTCACACTCTCCCTGGACACTAAACCAGCCAAGATTACAGTGAATATGGTTAACCTATCTACAAACTAAGTATGTTCTGCCTTTCAGTAGGAAGAATTGATAAGACTGTCCCCTTGGAGAAGCAGCCTGTAAGGGATGTGATGCAAAGCACAAGGATAAACTCCACAGAATAATCAACTGTATAAGAGATAAGAAGCAACTGATTATGCAGTTCTTCTACAAAAAGGATGTGGGGTTTTTAGAGGATCACAAAGTAAAGATAAGCCAATGTCAAACTGCTTTAAAAAGAGAAAAAAAAATTTAAAAAAAAATATAAAATAACACTAGAAATAGAATTTCCTCTTTGCAACTCAAAGTTGACCAAACCACTAAGAAAACACTCTTCTGATTTGAGCATCACAGTTCAAGGAACGCATGGATCACAGAGAGTAGAGAAAAACAAAAACAAGAGCTCTAGAAAATGTGAACTATGGGAAAGGCTTGGGGCTCAGTTCAGTTGGAAAAAGGAGAGCAAGAAAGCAAATATCAACAACATAAAAGCCGTATACAAAAAAAAAGACAGTAATAAGGTGTTCTTCAGGCCTGCTGTAGCTAGGAGATAGAAATTCAAAAGCTAGAAAAAAATGGTAAGGAGGGGTTTGGGCTGTCATTAGAGATTCCTAAGAAAATGGTAGCTAAGCTTCCTCTGCACCAGAGAAAAAATATCATTCCTTTTATCAGCTTCAATAACCACATGGCCATTTTGTCCAGCAGAGCCATCACTCCTCATATCCAAAGCAGACAGAGCAAACCACTGCAGTCCTGTGCTAGATAAAGGCTCCTGCCCATTTGTAAAGTTTGCTCTTAAACTGCTAATTAACCTGCATTTATGAAACACTTCAAGATGCCCTAAAATATGAAGGTGGGCTTGCAACATGGAGGAAAATAGATAGAACACAGAGGAAAAAAAAAAGAGAACAAAGCCAAATAGTAGGTGGAGTTCTGCTCCTGTGTGGAAATCCAGGGCAGTTTTGTGGGGGGTCACCCACGTGCAATTAACAGAAACAAATCACCTTTTCTGTTGCACAGACTTGTTAAGGCTGTCATTGGCACGATTAGAGTCCTGCTTGCCCTTGCCAAATCCAACTCTTTACTGGACAAAGGAGGTAGCCCCCACATGAGGTGTCTCAGGGTCCCAGAGGTGTCACAGTCTTCAAGCTGCATGATCCAATTGTTGATCACAGGGGGAAGAACATTGTTGGCTTGTAGTAGGGCAGAGAACTAGGAAAAAATTACCTTTTTAACAAGAGGTTCAAGGTGAATCCAAATTGGATTAGGATGTTCTAATACATATACATGGTCCAGCTAAAAGAGAGGTGGTCCTTTAAGATTCTTTTTGTGTGGAGAGGCAACACTCACAATCTGCTATTCACATACCTCAGAGTATTTCAGGTTAGATAATTTGTGAATTCATATTTACGCTTCTTTTTTTATGAGTTTCTCATTGCATTCTTCATATTGACATTGCTACCACCACAGCATATTTTCCAGCTACTTTTGCAATACCAGCCAGAACCTCTGCTTGATATCCAGTTCCATCTGCCATAGCTTCACATAGGTTTGCTCCCCTTAAATCCTTCTTTCCCTGTTAATTCCTGTGCAAAGAACATCATCTTCAGTGACCAGCTATTAAAGAAGGGCCTAAAGTCCATCCAGTTTTTTAACCCCTGCAGAAGGCTGGCATTTTGTAGATAGCACCAGGAGCAGCCCACTCGTGCTACCATCAGCTGAGAGCTGCAGGTTTGTATCTCATGGGCTACTCCAGGCTTTTCTTCTCATGGGGGTCTGCTGTCATTAATTAGGTGACTGCAAACTAATTAATTAAAACGTTAATTAGGGGCTGCCCTTTGCACACATGACACCTGGACACCCCCTCTCCAGCCACCAGCACACCCAGCACACCCTGTGATGGCACCACCAGATGTGTCTGCACGTCACATTCCTATTTCTCACTCACCCTGTAACTAAAGAGCTGCACAGAAAATGTACCTACTTGGAGTGAAATGAAGAATACAGGGGATTGTTTTACCACACAAGAACACATCAGCACAAATTATTACAGAGTTCATGCAATTGGTCAGGAAAGCAAGAGCAGGCTGTAAATCACACCTGGATTTGAGGTGGCTCTGTACCTCAGAAAGCAGCCATACAGGACATCACATGGCATTTTATACTTACCACCACCCTCATGAAAAAATACAGGCTTCAGCCAATATCCATCTATGGCACATATTTCCCAAAGACTCCCTCCACAGTCAGTGAAAAACTCACTTTTACTTCACTCAGATGGTCGTGGGAATTTAGAAGTCAAATACAGTTAGAGATTAGGACATGAGCTGTTGTGCAACCATATATGTGCATATAATTTATGAATACACTAGTTGCACTGATAAGGGTCAAAAAACTGCAGAAGTTGAGAAAACTTTCCCTTTCATTACTCCTTTTTCAGCCAGGTGAATAAAAAGAAATGAGAAAGTTGTTGGTCTTGAAACACAGAACTAAATTTCTTGTGCAAATTAAAATATCAATTATGCTTAAAAATAATGAAAGTCCTTACCACAGCATCATATGCCCAAAGTGATGAAAAGAAGACTAAATATCACTCTTTTACACTGGCATGTCTTTAATTTTTGAAACGTTGATTTTGCAAATTGATCAGCTTTAAATGTTTGTACATACAGGTAAGGTGGGAGTTCAGCATGGTTTCTTACTTAAAAAAAAAAAAGAAAAAGAAAAAAAAAGTATGTCCAGTAAGCCTTTTAAGATGCCTTGGTGCATTTTTATAATTCTACATAGTCTGAAGTATTTTGTTTCAGTATTTGGCACCACTTCTACATCTCTGTAGCAGTGTGCTTTCTCTTCAAAACTTTTCCTGATTCAATGCACTCATGTTCCCACATCCCTATTTTCCCAGAAATAATACCAGCAGAAGTGCTGAACCCTGCTTTGAACATAAGAAAGGAATCTGGGATATCCTTCCTGAGAATGCTGCAGCTTGTAATCCTCATTATCTTTCCTTCCAAAGGATCCTGGGTATTGTCTAGAAGGCACATGAAAATTCCACTGGTGATAGCCCTTACAGTTTTTCAGAGATTCAAAGGATGTGTTTGCACCTAAGGATTGAGATGATCTGAAGGAAATGTGGGAAGAAGGAATCAGACAGAAGAATGGATCAGGATATCTGTTTTGCACACAGTTATTTTTGTATCCAAGAAGGATTCTCCTAGTTTCCTGGTGCTCTTTCATGTCTTAATTTTGTTAGATTTTTATGTATCTGATAAGCTACCAGCGTGTAGGAAGAGATGCCCCATTAATATGCATGTAGAAATTTGGAATGAATGAATGAGTAAATTGCTACCTATTATAAACCTAAACTGCAATGCCTGACATGCTTATCTCCTTAAATACAACATTAAAACATACTGCAATTTTAATTATTATTTTAAATTATTATTTCAAAGGTTGATTTCAAAATCAACCTTTGAAATAATAATTAAAAAAAATAGAAAGGAAAAAAGAAAAATTCTCTTTTTTACTCCTGGTTCTTCTTTTGGCTAGGGTTCCAAGAAGAAATTTCTTCCTTCCCGAGGGATGCCACTTCTGCAGCACATTGCAAAAACAAAATCCTATCTCCACATAACAAAAACCAAGAACACAGTGCACAAGCAGAGTCACAGTTCAGAATAGCCACTCTCAGCATTCAGCCTTTGCAAGTTTTCCCTGATTATTAGAGACCTTAGTGATTCTGATACACATGAATGCAATTAAGAGGTAATAAAGAAGGATTCACAAACAAACAGATGAGCTTTGTATTTGGAGAGGGAGTAAAAGCTGAATCATTTATTCATTTTTCTGTTCTAGCTGTAAAAGGAGGGTAAAGCCTCATCACTATGAAGCATCTTGCAGCGAAGCCTGTAACATAAAGTGGATTAAAGAGGGAGATTTCTTTTATGCTTTGTGTTCTTTCTTTTTTATAACATTTATGTCTGCTTTTCAAAATGTAAGGACTGTGTTTTCATTTGGATCTCTATAACAATATTGTTGACAGAGAGGGCAAAATTCTACAGACCACCGACATCATCAGAAACCACTGATAAAAATAACTTAGAGCAATTTTTTTTCTATTTTTATCTCAACCCAAGAGACTTTGATGATTTTCAGGCAAATCTTCACTAAAATAATTTAATTTCCTGATAACCTACTTTTAATCTATAAACAGCATCTATGTTCCCTCTTTCAGAAAATTTCTATTTGTGTGTATTTCCAGCAGAACATTTTAAGACCCTCACTGGGAATTGCTGCATAATGCATAAATGCCAAACCTGAGCTAAGATCTTGAGTTTACCTCCAAAGCTGCTTTCCAGGGACATTTACATCATTCTGATTTTACCTGGGACTCCAGAGGAAGCCTCTAATAGAATTAATTTAAGACAAGAGATTCTGCCCTGTGTTTTACCTAGGGGATTCAGGAATGGTATTGAGATAACAAGGCAGCCATGAATACACTCTGAATGTGAACAAATATTGTCCAAATGGCCCATGTGAACCAGACTAGCTGCTATATTGGCATAAAACAGTGCTTTCCCTGCTGAAAATTAACAGTTTCCCATTTGTGTTGTGTAACCCTGGAAGGAAAGATGTTTGTAGGAAAGAAGGAAATTACATAAGCCTAAATTCTCCTTTGCTTTCCCTTGCAAGCAGTTCAAGCACAACTTAACAGGAATGTGGCTGGCTATAGGAATGAGTATTTTTAGCATCTCAAACACATGAAGTAAACTAATCATGGAGATCTTCAGTGCACCTCAGCTCAAACACTGTGGTAGGAGCACAGGATGACTGGTTTGGTGATAGGTGTCAATAATTCAACTGTCTGGAGGATTTTCTCTATACTTTAGGAACAGTGTGTACTCAGGAAGACGAACTGCTCTTTTCAAGAGCAGTTCCTGAAAGTTCCCTTTTCCAATCCATTTTTTTAACAAACTGCTGACAAAGATTGAAAGCCACTATTTGAGGGTGCTCTCCACAGCCCCTTATTGAGGTGTGCAATTTGTACACCTGCCCTCAAAATGGAGGTAAATAAACCGATAGTGAAATCTAGACTAATTTTGGAACTGTAACGTAATTCTAACCACATGAGCAGTCTCATTGAGTTGAAAATCCCTTAGCCCAGTAAAACCCTGTTTTAACTTATTCATACTGAAATATTCTTGTCACATTTTGAGTTAGTGATGCAAACTGGTGGATAATCATAGGCAATTTCCACAGCACAGACAAACTGATTCAACTCCTGCAAGGCTTGCAAACATCAGGAGATAATAGTAAGAAGCATTTCCTTCCCAAATTTCTCAAGATTTCCTTGAAAATGTTCAGATTCAAACACCAGTGCCTTTCATGAACAAAAAAGCTTAGTTTTAAACACAGTGTCTCAAAAGGAGCCTTGGTGGCTATCAAGGGACTTCATGTCCCTGCCCTAAATTTTAGGGTTTTCAGCTTCAGTGATCCTATAAGATCTAAGAATTCTGACTCCGTCAGATCTGTTGGGATCTGAAACTTTTTCCCGCAGTGATGCGTGAAAAAAATCCTGGGGCACACCAGGACTTTCTAGAGAGTTATTTACCAGAGGATTTGATTTTATTATCAACCAAAGAATCTGCAGTATATCACGGTTTCTTCCATAGCAGCTAGGAATAACCATGAATACATCACAAAGATGCTTAGGAGTGTTCATATATCTAAATAACAACATGTTTCCTACACTAATTAAGAAATAGTCATCCAGTTTACTTAGGCTCTGCCACATATTGGTCATGTCAGCATTATACTTATTTTCTTCCTGAACCCATTCAGTATTGACAAGCTAGTTTGCAGGCATATGTATTGCCAGCCTTCTTAGCAGCCCCTAAATGAAAAGGGAGTAATCCTCCAGAGAAGTTTTCATTATGGATTTGCATCTCTCTTCAGATTATTGTATTATCAACCCAGTTGATAATATCTAATTACCCTGTAGCTTGTTCTCAATTATTTAAAGCCCAGCCCTTACTTATTGAATTTTATAATCTAATGTTAATAGATTTGAGGTTAACTGGCTCAATATTAGAAAAGGAGTCGCTGGCTCAGTAATACAAAAGGAGTCAAGATTATGTTGAGCTCCTCAGTACTATTTATTGGGCTTTAAAGAGGGAACAGAACAGCATATGTTAGCCACAGCAGGGTTTGAAGGAGAAAGTCAATATTTACAGACATGAGTGTTTCCTACCTGAACTGCAGGAAGCTGAGCAGCTGGGCCTTGATAAAGTCAGTTCAGACTTCCGTGGATCAGACCAGAGCAAAAGAAGTGATATCATAAAGGCAATACTTCACCCAATTAAACCAGAGCACTCTTAACACAAAATAGATACAGTATTATTAGATGTCTGTTCTAACTTACTGGGCAGGAATGGTACACGGTGAGCATCAGACACAAGGTTAACTCCCCATTACTCATTTGTTTTCCACCCCCCCACTTTGAATATTTTAAGGATATGGTAGTGGTGGCCACAGTCTTTTAAGGATCCAAAGAAATATGTTGAAGGATTACTTTATTTTTATTAGACTAGCTGACATAGTCAGAAAATCATAGCTTAGAGGTATTGTTAGAAGAAAATGAGCTATCACGGGGAAAACAAAAGATTCCTCCCAAAACCAGATTTCACTGCAGCACTACAGGGAAAGACAAACTATATTTGCAAAGTATGTCAGCCTCTGAACTGCTTTATAACATCCTCAGATAAGAGTTGGGACAGCAGGGGAAAGAGCTACTGTGCTAAAGTGTTCCTTTTTAGAGCTACAAAGCAAGATATTTATGCATTTTTCATTCTTTAATGTTTACTCCATCAGCAGCTCCTAGAAAGAAATCAAACCAAATGTTTGGAGAAAGACACACAAAGGAAAACAGTCCTTTCAGTAGCAGCCTTTTCAGCAGCAACTTCTGAACCAGGAGGTCTATGATAATTTCCCAGCCTTTTTGGAACTGGTCATGGCTATGAAATTGGGAGAAGAAGGAAAGAGCCCTAATCCACAAAGGGAGACTGGAAAGCAAAGTGACATTGTGTCTCTCCATATCATGGCAGCCCTGGATGCTAATGGCAAGGGAAGGGAGCACTGACTTCATCAGTTACACATTAAGGCTGATGCTGATTGCTCTAAATTGTCTCTTTTTTGAAATTGTTTCTCTCCCAGCTCATGCTGAGCTCCTTGTTTGGAGGCGCCCTGTGCTCATGACCAATATCAGTAAACACAAGTGTTTTTAGGGAAGAAAACAGTGTGAAATGTTGGGTGGGATGCGGTTCCCCTCCTTCCTCAGCACCAGGCTCTTCAGTTCAGGCCCTGAACACGTCAAAGTAGTGATGCTTTCTGAAAGATGGGGCCTCATGTTCTGAAGTTAATGGAGCTAGGTGAATTACAGCAGAGAAGGAAAGGTCATCAGGCCTGATTCATGTCTGCCTCTGGAGCACTACCTGTGACAGCAGAAAATTTAGGAAGAGGTGACATTCTTTAGGTCTCCTCAACACACCCAGATAAGAAACATTGGAAAAGTACCACAACTCCTCCACGATCAGGAAAAACAGCAGCAGTATAGGAAAGCAAAAGGGAATGCAAATTAACTTTGCCCCAGGGCAAATGAACTTTGCCCCAGGGAAGGCATGATACCAAAGGATAAAGGAGGATCCTTACCTATAAAATGTGTAGGGCCAGAAGATGGTGAGTGTGTCATAATGGCTCAGGGCAGACATAAATAGACCAGCCTGCTCTTTGTTCTATCGACTGTTTAACATCAAACTGGAGGTTCTTTCTGACCATCTTCTATCCTGAGGGAATTAAAATTCCAGCTCCATGGCTCTGCTCTCTTTTGGTCATTGTCTCCCAAAAGACCTCACCCCAAGGGAAGGCTCTCCTATCCCACCCTAGTGCCAGCCCTTTCTCTCACATACACAGCCTCTTCAACAAGTCAGAGAAATTCAGCCCACTCACAACATTCTGCAAGGAAAAACTCCATGTAGCCTGAATCACCCACTGCTCTTGGTCCTTGTTGTGTGGAGCCACACAGGAGAAAGACACAGCACCTCAGTGGGAAGAGGAAAAGGAGGGATATCTGGGGAGAAAAAGGAAATATGGGAGGGTAATTTATTCTCTCTAAGGGAAATATCATACAGAATGCAGACCAGGAAACATCACTATTCTAGAAGTTTAATTCTTTAATTGAATTTAGTTCATTGTTCCTCCCTTCCACGTATTACTATTTTTGATTAAATCCCACGGGGCCAGAATTTTCATCTCCCATTTTATAAGCACTGCTATAACATCACAGATGGAGACAGGAATGCAGCCAACCAGCCTAATAGAGGCACCCAAATACTGGGTTAGACAACAGAACCAGCAAATCTCCTTTAAAATAAGACCTGTGACAGGAAACAATTCCTGTGTGAAGACAAGTAGTGCAAACAGCCAGGTTTCCACCAGGAGTCTGTCAAAGAAAGAAGAAAATATTACCTTCATTTTTGTAAAAGTAGGTAGAAATCCTGTTCCATAAATAACTTTAAAAGAAGATAAAAATAGGCATGAATGCACAAAATTGAATGTAGCACTGCATTCACCAGTGAGGGAATTAATAGTTGCTTCTACATATGTTACAAAATGGGGACATAACATTGTCCCTAAATGAGTAGCCAGGTACTAGAACATCGTTAATAAAGATGAGTTTTGGTAACAACTCAACAAACAACTCAACAGAAATGTCCTCTGGATTTCAAAAACTTTGTCTTTTTCCATCTGGGTTAAGTTAAATATGTTTTTTACTTCCTCCAAATTAAAATGGATTAAACAAAAAAAACAAACAAACAAAAAAAAACTTAACACATAGGCCAAGAGAGAATACTAATTCCTTTTTGAGAAAAAAATTTAAGTGCATAGGAAAATTTTTGTGGAAAACAGGGACAAGAGTCTCTTTGAGGGGATCAATGCAAACTTTCATAAAAATGCAAGGAAGCTCGAGCAGAGAAATTTTGTAAGAATTTCAATCATGTGGGCAGAACAATTTTACAAAAACAATGCATAAACAAGGTACAGCAAAAGGACTAAACCTAAAAGTATGAAACATATTATTTGTAGTAGCACAAAGACCAGGAAACTTCTATCATAGGAAAAGGGGCAGGATTTTCCTTAAAGAAGAAGAGGATCAAAGTCAGCACAGGTCTGGAGCATTATGTCCTATTAATAAGATTTATTTGAGCATGAGTGACAGGCACACGCACGTGAAACAGGATTGAATTATTACATGAACCACAATAGAATTATTATTCAGCTGCAGAAGACTGCCAAAAATTTGTCAGGTTCAACTCCATAATGATAGCCACAGTCTCAAAAAATGAGCACAACCCAGAATTTCACCAGCAAAATAGAAGTTATATCCTGATACTTCATTTTTTTAAATAATCAATTAACTAAACATCAAACCCCAACTTTTGGGTTTTTTTACAGAAAAAGAAAGTAGGTTTATAATTTTCATCTCAAGATTTTGTTGAACAAACCAGATCAATTGATAATGCTAAGAAAAGGAAAAATGAAAGACTGCAATAAAAATATTGCAACAATAGTCCAGAAATATTTTGGAAAAACTTCAGATAATCTGTGCATAGAGAATATAACCACAACATGTATCCTTGCATGCCTCTTAGCTCTCGAAAAATCTTTCTTTGATCTAGAAAAAGAAAAAAGGAAACTTACTTTTACAAAAAGGAAACTATTATTGTGTGCTGATTTAAGAACTAGGGTTTACCAGGGTTTTTGCTGATGCCTTAATTTGAATTCCTGACCAGGAGAGCCTCTCCTGTCATTTCAAGAAACCTTGCTGAGGAAGCTCTGAGCATTCTTTACTTAGTCTCTGGCAGAAGACAGAAAATATTTGGCTTTAAGTAAGTCTGAAGGAGGAAGAAGTCTCTCTATGCCTTTTGCTATTATCAAAGCTGGTAAATTAAAAACATTAAAAGGGCTTTTTCCTTTTAAGCAACTGAGCACAGGGCTGTTGAAGGTTGCTATTTCCCTACATCTGCCATATGCTACATTTATCTATAAATAACTACACAATGCACTAACAACTCAAAACTCTGGGAAATGTCATAATAAACTTTTTGTTGAAAAAATAAAGAAATAAAGATAGCTGACATATTGTAAATATTAAAGTAGATTTCTTGTAAGCATATAATATGTATTTAATTCTGCTTGTAGTTTAGTCAATGATTTTGGAAGTCCCTCCCAAAACCAGGAAAAAGAGGATGGCATTTGGGAACCAATCTAATTTCCACTGCACTCAATTATTTCAAGGAAAAGCTAATGTTTTCCCAGGTCAGATGTAAAAAAGCACAATTTAAATTTTATAGACCAGCTCGTGCAGGGCATTGAAGATAGATCTATGCGGGGCCAGCTGCCCTGCTTAGAAACCCCAGAGCAAAGTCACTACCAATCACACTGAAATGTCTCTAAATGCTCGCCAGTTTAGCAGGGAGCAGAAGAGAGCCCAATGCCAGAGCTGTCATTTTCTAGGGGAAAAAAACCAAAACTAAAGTAAATTAAACACATCAGAAAGAACAAAAACCAGTTAGAAGACTCAAGTATACCAGCAGAGACTCATACTTTACCTTTCAACTCTGTACATGCAAGCAGAAAACATGCCAGATGCCAACGTTTTTAGCCAATGCTGGCAATAAACGGCCACTGAAATTTCGATGACAGAGCTGTGGAATGGGGGAAATAGGAGCAAGACCCAGTCTCTACAAAAAAACTCCATAGGACCATCAAAAATAGGAGGTGTTATGCTTCCCTCTCCCTGCACAATTGGCACAGTTACAGGGAAAAAACAAGCATAGGCCAGGCAAAACAGCAAAACAGGTAAAATAGAGCAACTCTGCGGGGTGTCCCGACCACAACACAGATTCCCTGAGAGAACTCTTTGGAGGACAGGGCTGGATGGAGCCTTTCTAAGGGTAAGAAGTTCTGATCTCTTTCTATTGACGTGCAGCATGGATGACAGCATTGTGCCTTCTCCATATGCCCTTGTTATCAGCACTGCTGAAATGACATTTTAAACAAAACAAAACCAGAAGGGTCTCCAGCTGCTGAGAGGACTTGAGACAAGCTTCTTGTGGAAAGCACTGTTCTGGAGAGATAATCATTCAAAGCTGGCATGCTGTAGGAACTGTGACTACTTAGATATGCAGGAGCTGCACAGTAATTCTCACACTTCTCTTGCTCTTACTGATTTTCCTCCAATTTGAAGAGAGTTTTTGCCCTCCAGAGACTCTCAGAATCAAAAGCTGAGGAGCCAGGTCCCGTGTTCTGCTGAGGTGGTTCAGCTGACGCTCAGAACAGAGGCACGAGATTTAAAGCACCTTGCAAGTGCAATGTAGGTGCTGCATGTGCTTTGATCTTGCTGTTCTGTGTTTCCAGGTGAGCAATGGTATGCACAGCAGGCAAGGAGGAGATATGGCCTCTAAACACCTCAGCAACAACAGTACAGCATGAGCCAGTGGTAAATGTTTTCTCCTGAACAGTTGATGCTGTTTCTTGTAACACAGGTCACACTCCCCAGACCAGATCCTGCCTCTCCACCAGTTTTTATGCAATCCTTGGTGCCGTTTTGCACTCTAAGAAAAAGTTTAGAAATATCAGAAAGTGAGATCCTCCACCACAAAGGCTGCTTTTCACCTGGGAAGGGAAAATACTAGGGGTAAAGTAAATTAGCAGGGGTCTTTAAAGACATTCTCCCTGTGCCTCAGCACTGGCTAGGTAGTGGCGGGGGAAAAATCACTCCTGTTCATTGTTTAACCAAAAAAAGCTGGAATAAAGCTGTTAAAGGTCTGCAGGAATCACAGATGGGCCAGTGGGGAAAACTGTATGGGTTATATCCAATGTTTCCTTCGTAAATTAATGCCATGTTCTCCCTGGGGAATGAACAGCCAGGTTCATACTGGCTCTTATTCCACTAGAAAATTAAGTACAGGACAAATTTTGCTCTGCTTTTTATATTTGCAGTCATTACCCTTTTAAATTAGAGAAAGGAGTACTTGAAAGGGCACCCTCTTAAGTATTTTTCCTGAAATTCAACTTTGTTTTCCTTTTCTCTTCATAGTGTGCAACAGCCCCTTAGGAGCTTAAAAACAAGCACTGCTTCATTCTCGTTCTAAATGTGTCTTCTTCTCTTTGTCAAACACTAATTCCCTGCACCCCTTGTGTTACTAATTAAGCTTAAAATTAATATGCGAGTAAACAAGTAGAACCTCGTTTGTGCATCTGCATCATCAGAGATGACAGGAGAAGAAAAGTTATGTCAAGTCCCTATCCTCAGAGCACGTCTCCTGGAGCACAGTGATAGCAAAATCATTGAAGTTTCAAGCCTTGCTATTCCACAGAGTTACCATAAACAACAACAGCTCTTCCAGGCAACCTTCCCTGATTCTCAGATGAGGGGAAAGAAGGAAGACTTTGGCTTGGAAATGTCCACAAAAAGTTATCAAAAATTCCTCCAGCATTTGCTTCTTCTGAAAATTCCCACCCTTCTGACTGACACAAGAATATGTACCAAAAGGCAATGGGCACAGCAATTGACAGGCAACCACCCAGGGACAGTCCAACTTGAATCATTATAGACAAAGGAAGAGGTTTTAATGGTGATAGAAAAACAGGCTGACACACCCTTTTGTGCAGCAGTCATATAAGGAAGTGAGATTATTTCATGACCATACATTAGGTTTAAGGGTATAAATTTTCTCCTCCACTATACATCAGTTTCCTACAATTGACAAGTGAGAGCTGAGTGCTTCTTAGAATAACAATGTTTGTTTCCACTTTCCAGAGATTCAAAAAATTGGGCAAAGCCTCAAACAGGAAAAACAAGACAAATGTCATATTACTTTACTTGCCTGATAATTTATTTTAAATTACAGAAATACATATAAAACTGCAAGTTTTAGTCTGGCTGACCTGTATTGAGCACAATGAAACCCTACTGGCATAAAACCCAGCAATTCCTTGAAAGGCACATTTGTTTGAAGAGCAGAGAAAATTCCTTTTACTCATTGAAGGACGGGTTCATTTCCCCCCAGTGGAACTCTCTGGAAGTCACAAGAAAAAGGCAGATGTCTAAACTTCCTCTACTCATATGGAGGACACATGTAGTCAGCTCCACCAACAGGACATTTATTTTTAGGTGGGGGAGGCTCTCAGGGCTTGTGGCACTGCTAGTGCCTGAAATACAAAGCACTCAGGTATAATCCTGACCTTGAGGTCTCCTTTCTCTCTTTGATAATTACTTCCTCTCACCAAGTCTAAGAGGAGCAGTGGCAATGGCTGTGATTACACGCATGAGGGAAGCACTAATACAACTGAAATGCTGATGGCCCTGGACAACTTGCAAGCAGGTATTTTCTACCACTAAGCATAAAAAAAATACAGATTGTATTGTCTCAGCCTGACCATGGGAGAGCCCAGGAGCTCTTTCAACCCTCAGAAGCCTTGTCCTCCACACAGCCTACACACACAAGGAGAAAACAAATCACCTTTGGTTTTATTGGTAAGACACATGCAGAAGGCACTACCCACCAAGGATAAAGTGAGAGAGTTAAGGACATGAGTGATATAATCCCTCTGATTAAAAGTCTGCTTCAATCCTCAGATATTTGAGACCAATTTTATTGACATTTCTCTTCCTTCTTTCCTCCACTGGTATATTGTGATTTCTCTGGGACTTTGCCACAGAGCAGGACACTGGGAGAGCAAGTCATGACAGCAGCGTTTCTGGAATAAATAGATCAGTTATAACATCAGCTCTCACCTCCTGTGTCACCTGTATACAGATTTTGTTGCCTTTATTGAAGATACTCCTGCATCAAGCTGAATAGTGTTTGTCTTAAGCATATCCCTCCAGTAACTCATGTTGGTTTTTTGACTAAATATAGCTAGAATAGCTGTTCTCTATGTATCAATCCTCCAAGCCACTTTGAGTTCATATTCTCAGGTGATTTATGCCTTCTTTCTGACATGGAGCCATTTCCTTGAGCTCAAAAGGTGGATTAATGCCTGCCTGACTACCTAAGTTGCAATTTAATTTTTAATTAGAAAGTACTATTTCCACTTATTTCCACTTCTCCACATGCCTAGGAAATGAACTCTCTGTAATATTTCTTCTGTACAGAACTGATCAGAAGGAAACTTTGCCACAGGTTCTGCCATTTCCTTCAGCTCACACCAGAGGCTGGGAGTGGAAAACACAAATGTTAGTAGAGTTGGATGCCTGAAGAGATAAATTCAGCTCTCATTCTACCAGATGCAGGATGACAAGGACAGGGAAGCACTGTTATCAGCTAGACAAAGTTGGGACTTGAAACTATTTCTGCCAAGTACAATCTGACAAGCTCCACCCAGACTCCAGAGGTAATAAATACACATGCATGTTGCTGTGTCCTCATTTCTGTGCAGTGTGCAGAACTTACCATAACCAGTGCCTCAAATACCACCATTTTCCTTTCTGCTCTTTAAATATTTATGCCACTGAAGTATTTACAATTTCTACACCAAGAACTATATTTCTTAAGGGTTATAGTCACTCTGAGCAGATCATTTCATTATGCACCTCAGTGTCAGACAGCCCTTTTGTTACAGTACTCATTCTGTACTTCCAAAGTCCACAGCAGGGTTGAGGGCAGCTGGGTTTGACAGCAGAGATGCTGAGGAGCAGCCCAAGGAAAATTGTGGAGGGAAGGAGTGATAGCAGCTCCTGACAGATGGACAGAATCTCCAGGAAGGGGATGTTATGGGAGACAATGCCCCATAGAAAAGACTGAAAAGGGAAAATGGCTCTAAATTGGTTTCTAGGGGAAGGTTCAAGCTTGTCACCTATTGAAAGCTACAGAAGATCAAAGATGCCAACTCTGAGAACCAAGGTTCACAAGGTCAACTGCAGGCACAAGGCCGCTTGTGAGGAGGTCAGTGGGAATAGCTGAAATTACTTGGTTCAGGGGTCCTGGTGTGGGTTTAGTTTGGTTCTTAGAGAGTGGCTGTGTCAGCCTTGTGTCCCACAGAGAAAAGTGATTGCTGAGAGTAGAATGAGATATTTAAGGCAAAAGGAAGCAGGACATGGACATTTGGAGTGAGTATGGAGGAGGCCATGAGAACAATCAGAAGAATGGAGAAGCTCTGGTGTGAGGACAAGCTGAGAGAGCTGGGCTTGATCAACCTGGGGAAGAAAAGGCTCTGGGGAGACCTTACAGCATCTTCCAGTACCTAAAGGGGCTACATGAAAAACAGAGACAATCTTTTCAGCAGTGTCTGTTGTGATAGGAAAAGGGGTAATGTTTTTAATTAAAAGAGGATAGATTCTAGCTAGAAATAAGGAAGAGATTTTTTTACAGTGAGGATAGTGAAACACTGGCACAGGTTGTCCAGAGAGGTGCTGTATGCCCCATCTCTGGAAATGCTCAAGGTCAGTTTGGATGGGGTTCCCTATCTATCTGAAGGCTATCCTGCTCATTGCAGCGAGGTTGGACTGGATGAGCTTTAAAAGTCCCTTCCAACACAAAATATTCTATGATTCTGTGAATTTCAGACTGTAAATATGGAGCACATTTAAAATAGGGAGTACAAAATTCTCATAAAATTCTGGAACATGGTATCTCAAGGGAAAGCTGAACAATGACTAATGTGCCAAAAGCAGTGCAAAAAAAAAAAAGAAAATTGGACCAAAGCATGGATATGATACAGGAATTTCTAAGCAAGGCCATTTTCTGACCATCCAGAGAAAGATTCTGCAGGCAGAGCACTGAGATGCTAACTCCCCTCCCATTTTCTTATCCAGTGGAAATAAAATACTAGAGAGGTCACAGCATCTCCCACCTGTGAACACCACAGTCCCTCTTCCATCAGCTCTTGTTCAGCTGACCAAGCAGAGACCTAAGGAGCATTCTCTCCAAATAAGATGTTACAGCACACACAAGCCTCCAGATTTACAGGAAAGGGAATCATACTGCTGCTCTAACAATCTCCAACAGGGAATTGTCATTCTGTTACATTTGTTTGCTCAGTTAATCATTAGGCCTTACAAGTATGAAAACCAAAGGAGTATTGATCTGAGGAACCATTGTGATGTGTTGGCAAGGAATGCAGTTACTAAGGCTCCCCATGGAGTTCTCCAGGCAGACCCAGCCTCTCCAGCTGCTCAAGGCAGCTCTCCTTGTCGTACCCCAGCACACCACCTGCGGTGGTAAATTCAGTTGGAGCTGTGTACCCATCTCTGATGTATGGATGAAAATGCTTTTTTCCTGTTTATGCAAAAATAGGAGATTGTAACAGTGTTATTTAAAAAAAAAAAATCTTTTTTCAGTTTGAACCAAATTACTCTGAAAATTTGAGTCGAGGTGTCTGTGTTCTCTGTTCCACGTGGGTATATGGTCACTGTAAAATTAAATGAGACAGAGCTGGAATAAAAGTTGTCCATCCACCTAACATTTATTTTCATTCTATTTATCTCAATATCACAATGAAGGAAGAAGCTCACTCAGAAGGACGGAAAAAAAGAAGAAATAGAAAAGGAAGGAAACGAAAGAAAAACTGTTCTGTATGACACCTAAGTCACTTCACAGTTTATATAAACACAAAAACATTTTTCTTCCTATTGATAAGCTCCCTCTGCCTGTGCTGTTCTAACAAAAGCAGTATCAATGACTTTACATATCAAGAAAGCCAAATGAACCTACCTTTTATATCGCAGCGCATTTTTCTCCATAGGATAACTATATCTCCCAGTGCCTTAAGTTTTGCTAATAGATGCTGTTGTTTTAGTCACCCAATCTGTCCAAAAATAGCACCTTCATATTTCCTTAGAAGTTCAATGGCTTGTGGCAGAAGAGGTGCATAATTCTGTCTTTGTATGAGTTTGCAGGATCCTTTCCTTTTGCCTATAAAATGAAGACTGTCCTTTAAGAGTTTTCAGCTTTACAAAAAGGTGTTGATTAGCTGGCTCAAGATCTCAACACCTCTGTTATTGCCTCTTCCATTACTCACACTCACTTCAGCCTTACCCAGGCTGTCCTCCACCTTCTCTGTACCCTCCCTGGCCACTCTCCTTTACCTTCTCAGCAGGCCATATTTCAGTATAGAATGGGCAGGCGAAACAGGGCTGGTTGAGGGACATACAAGCCACGGTCTTGAACATTGTCCAGAGAGGTCTCTAAATCTTTTCTCCTCCTGTTTGTCCAAGACTAGAATCCAGCTATTTTTCTCTAATAGATCAAGTCCAGACCTTCCACCCTTTTCTTTAGATGGCCTACATAAATCTGCCTACAAAGTGATCTCTTTCCCTACTATTTCTCTCACGCTCCTACACTCCACAAAACTTGCACCCTTCTCAGGTTTCTCCTTAAGGCCTGCAGCGTTTGAACTGGGTTGTGCAGCAGGAAACTATAATGCTGTACTGGGGAAATGGCCATTATTTTAATTTGTATATCTAACAAGCAATTATTCTCACCTTGTTAGTACTATCAGGGTAATAAATAACCAGTGTTGTTCTTGTGTTGTGCAATACTGCTCTGATAAACCTCCATTGCTTGACACCTCAACAGCATATCACTATCAAGAATGACTAGCAAAGAAAAGCTTGGGCAAGGTTTAAAAACTTCTGGTGGGAACTGACCCAACTCTGTCCAAAAGAACTTTGCAAACTAGTTACCAGCACAACTTAATGGAGCAACTTTCTAGAGAAAGAGCTCTGTAAGTACCTAATAATTTCAAGAGCAACAGCTCTGATGTGAGCAGAGGTCTGGGTTCCTTTCCTTGCCAGAATTGCTAAAGCAGGAGGGTTTTTTTTGAGGGATGGGGCCTGGAGCAGAGACCTTTGCCACCAGCTACAATTTTTGCTACAATTTTTGTTTCACCTGGCAGCTGGGTAAGCTGTGATTTGTGACCACCAGCTGTGCTGAAAAAGGCTTTGCAGTGTGCTTGTGCTGCATATGTGACACCACTGCTGTGCTGTTTAAGGGGAAGGAATAAGCTGTGGCAGCAGAAACCTCTCCTCTCCAATATAGGTTGCCTGCAAATACCCATCACTACCTTGGCCAACAACCACCAAACTCCAGGTCTTACTCTTCTTGGAAGGTAACAAGATATTGGCTTTGGATTGTCAGTGTAGCATCAAAAACAGGTCTGGTCTCTTCTGTTGCTTGTCGCTTTTGACAGCATTACTCATATATTCTTTTCTTAAGTTTCTCTGAATTCTATGGTTTTATGCAGAACCAGTAAAAATGAATCACCAGAGCAATGGGAGCCATCCCCAACTAAATTGTTGCAGTATCCAGGCTCTTTTCAGGCTTCTTATTGCATCCATGGGGAGCATGATGCTGATAAGCTCTCAGAAAACTACTCTTCCTGGCTGTTATTTATCCATTTTGACCTTAAGCCTAATCCTCCCTTCTCCTACATTCCCCTTCAGCAGCCATTTAATTTCTTTTTTTTTTTCAAAAATTTAGAAACACCACCTGAAAAATGTTACCCACACAAAAATATAAAGCCAGAAAATGTCCTGCTGTTCACATTTTGCTCTGCTAATTCCCTGAGATACATCACTGTTATAATCAGATTTAAATGTTCAAAAATGGATCATAGTAAGGCCAGTTATGAACGGTGGATTAAGCATTCATTATCATAAAAACAGATACATAGAATTGAAAATGGAAAATAAATTGTATTGTGTATAAGCAAAAACTCTTCCAAAGGATTAGCTGAACACCCTTAACAATGATGCCAGGGAAAATATGATTGTGGATGCTGATTAATAGCTCTGTAATTATGCTCTTTTCAGCATTTTTTAATTATTATTTACTTTTTACTAAAATCCTGAAGACTCTGTTGTGGCTAGTGCTCTTCATTCCTGGAGATGCAAGAGCTTCCTCCAACACGTGAAACCAAACCTCAGGGAAAGCAGCTCTTCCAAGACCACAACCAACTTCTATCTTTCAGGGAACTGCACTTAAATCAATGGCCATATTTCCTAGCTGGGCTCTGGCAATAAATTTTTGGGACACACAAAATGAGAAGAACAAAGAAAATGAAGTTAATATCACTGGTTTGCTTTATTCCGGGTACATATTGGAACATCAATAGGTGAAAATGAAGTAGAAAAATTCAAAGCTGAAGTTGATAATTTCAGAGGAGTTCACTAAAATGATGATAAAAGGCATGATGTTTTAAAGTCCATTTGTATTAAGATTTCTGGCATATTCTGAAATGCATCTTCCCCCCTGCTCTAATCAGAGAATACTGCAAAAAAAATGTGACAAATAGAAATAAACCTCTGGCTGCCCCAACTCAGCATGACAACAATAATTCAACAAAGGAAAAACAACAATTTCTGCTCGGAACAACACGTAATTAACTTCAGATCTGTCTCTGTCAACCACAGATCATAGACAACCACTAGAAAACAGACTCTAAAGAGCATCCTTGCCTTGGCTGGGGAGGGGGAAAGGATCCAGGGCAGCACCTTTCTGCCATCTCCCATTTCAAACTTCCTTTTGCAGATCTCATGGCAAAGCTGAGCTGAGTCCAGCTCAGCTCGTGTTTATGTGCTCTGAACTATTTAACATCTTCAATAAACCCTGTGGCTGGAAGCTCATAGTTTTACGTACTGAGAGCTCCATTAGTAGTAGATGGCTGTAAGTGACACTTTATCCAGTTTTCTGCAGGTGTGGCTTTTGCCAGGGGATTCTTATTTGGAGAAGAGTGCACTGAGAGGCATTCATTACATTTCTCTCTTGGTTTTGTATACACTGATTTATTCCCATTACCTTTTTAAACTCAGAGGCAAACCTGGAGTTCTTGGACATGTAGATATTTTGGCTATATTTTTGCATAATAGGGCAGAATTATTAGCCCAGCTTTAATGCCTGCTCCTACATAAAGCAAGCTTCTGATTTTATGAGTAGTAGAAGTAGCATCAAGACTATTCTCATGCCTGGCTAGCAAACATGATTTATCATGTTAGACTCTAAATCCCTGTAAGAGCTGGATTTTTGTTAAGTCTTGAAAAGCTTTCTTCATGTCCTGCAGTGGTGATGTAACAAGACAAAGCATCCCAAGGTGTCCTTAACATATGACCTCGTTCTTCTGCTGAAGGTCACTCACTCTCTCCCAGCTCGCTCTCGAGGAGTATACTTGGGAATACATGACAGTGAGAGATTTTTTTTGTCTGAGTGAAGACAGGCTTTGCAAACCACTGTAGTTTTATAGTATTTGCTTTGATGTAAAACATGCAAATGGCATCCTGCTGTCAAAAAATTATATGTATGTGATTTAATCTCTCTTTCCAAATCTGTCTTGGGATACATCTATCCTTCATTTATCCAGAGTCTAGAACTGAGGATTCATTTGATAGAAGGGTTTCTAACCTTTTAGATATTCTAATTTTTTATTCCTTTATTTGAAATTACAAATTACCGTGACATTTTGTGGTTTTATACTTCATTATTACTCTTTTTCATGCCATATATAGAAAAGAAGTGACCCCAGCAGATCTATAAGCTATGTCTCAGCTGAGGATTTGCCATGCCTTAATCATCCAAAGCCATGCTGAGCTGAGTGCTTCTGAAAGACCTGCAATGGTGGAAATTGTACATCTTGCATACAGCTCCACAGATCTTCCTAATTTCAATATCATTCTAACCTGAACCTCCCTTTCTAGGGGTTAAGCTCACTGCTTCTCGTCAAACTCCCAGGCCACTGCAAAATTCATATTCTCTATTTTTAGTAAATTGAAGACTTAGGTCACATTTTGTAGTCCTCTTTCTCTGGAGTTCATTTTTCAAGGTCTCTACAACTGCCCAGTATTTGCTTTTAATGTCTCACTAACACGTCTCTACAACACCTAGCTGAGATCTCACCACTGCTGAATACAATGTACATGGATCTCCAGTCTCTCCCAAACAATCACCTGTACACACATCTCCCAGCCCTACACATGAGTTTACTATCCATAGTACACCAATGGGGTCATGAAGATCTGAGAAAAAGACAATGCATAAAATTAGGTTGTCTTACTTTTTCTGAAATGCTAATATCTGGAAAAACTTTCACTCTAGAATGCCATAAATTAGTTTTCATTAACATGCAATTTAGACACCGTCCAAAAACAAGAAAATTCAATTTTTCTGTTACAAATTTACAAAGAGTTTCTTCACTAGCTTGGTTTGTAAACAAGGAAAAAAACCCACATGTTCCTGAGGAAAGCTGTCTAGAGACCCCATCTTCTAGCAAAGTCTTTATCTCCCATGTAAGTCTGTGTAGGACAAGCACTTCTGCTGCAACCACAGAACAGACACATTGCTTTTCTATTCCCACTACCTCCCACTCTGCCAGAATTATAACACAGTCCAGGATCTCTACTGGGATCTGGGCTGTCTTTTTCATTTAGGGTTACACTGGAGACTGCTAATCTCAATGTTTTGCTACAATAATTAGATTAGTCAGAAGCATGAAATGAAGTTATACTTCTAGCTGACCAAATTAAGCTTGGCAATAAATTCAGTCCTGTAACAATCATAGAATCACAAAAGGGTATGGGTTGGAAGGGACCCAAAAGATCATCTAATTCCAACTCCCCTGCCATGGGCAGGAGGGATATCTTCCACTAGAGCAGGTAGCTCAAATCCCCATCAAACCTGACCTTGAGCTTTTCCATGTAATGGGTATCCACAACTTCTCTGGGCAAACTCATTAAGGATTTGAGGGTCTCATCACCCTCTGTCTGAAGCACTTCTTCCTAAAGTTTAATTTAAATCTCTTCTTTTTATTTTAAAACTATTCCCCCTTCTCCTAACACATCTGACATGCTGAAAGCATTTTAATGTAGTACTGAAAGCCCCTCGCCAGGAGATTTGACAATTCCGTAATACCTTTGTATTCCTGTGTTGTGCTGGGCAGTTGTTTCTAAAGCTTACACTTAAACCTCCTGCCTTCATAGCTGCAAAATGGATAACAAGAAATCCCAATTCAGTCTTTGAACTACTCCAGTGATTGTTTCACTGTTCCTGGCTGATCACCTGCTTTTCTGGTATGTTATTGTCGGTCACAATTGTGTGCAATTTGTGGTGTGGTTTGACAAACCCACCTTGGTAAGGAGAGAAATGCACAAACCCAATTTTGGGAGGATTTGAAATAAACTGGAAGCAATCAAATGGGTAAGTCAGACCACAAAGAAAGGAAGTGGCAGTATAATTTATCTGACAAGCAGAAGCACCACAGCTAATAAGGTGCAGCAAAGCATAGGAATTTTGTATTTGATTTTCAGTCATTTATAAGAAGCCCTTCAATTGCCAGTCATCATATTAGCATATTTAAATAGTTCTAATCTGGTTTCATCGCTGTGATTAAAATTGCTGACAAGGGTGGATAATAATGATGAACAGAATCAAAGAGCAAGGAATGAGTAAATGGGTTTATAGAGGCATCAGGACCAGCAGCACATCTAATACAAGAATACAACCAGATCTCAAGGAAAACTCAGTAGGCAAAATTACAAGTGACCATGTCTCAGAACTTTCTTTGCTTTTCTCATTAAAGTTCACCCTTTGAATTAGATCACAGATGAAGTGAGGGTCAAAGGGGGTAGAAGATACATGCATCATTCAAAAGTCACAAGTTAAGAGGTATTAGCTTTCAGTTTGGTCAGAGGCAGCAACTCTGATCTTCCTGTACTGTCAGATCTGTCGATGAGCAGAATTTTTGGCACATCACTTGTCCCATCAAAAATAATCGAACAGGATGACAAATGCTCAGAAACATCACGAGCCTGAAAACTCATGGGACCTTTCTGACATTATCTTTTGCTTTAAGCATTCTGATTTAAGTATTTCCTATCTTAACTTGGAATCAAGGAGAGCATTTTATTTGATAACTGAGAAACACTGCAAGTAAGGCTGCAAGGAAAAGCATTGATGGCCCTTGAAGAAATTGAAAAACATGGAAAGTACCTCCTTTCTGCATGCCCCAAAGCAATTCAAGCAAGGACTAAATTCAATCCTTGAAGAGAGCAGTAGCAGTGAAATCATTTCGGCATTAAGAAACAATTGATGTGATTTTGAAGAACATTCACAATGTGGAAGAAGTTCCTCTGAATTCCCCAAAGTCTGCAACAGTCTATTCTGAGATGCTGAGTTTCTGCAATCCCTCCTCACTGGAGTTTGGAGATGGAGCAGCTGCTGTTTCTGGAACAGCAGTATGGCTTTCCTGAAGGACTCCTTCCCTTTCCTTCAGGCACCACAGCCTTGGGCACTGCACACTGAGAGTGAGATGGCATCTCTCCCAGAGTCTCCTCGACACACTCATCTCCAGTTTTTAAACATTTAAGCACCCCAGAACATTTCAGATCCTCAAACACAGAGAGAATTTGCATCTTTAGGCCTCAAAAATAATATTAAAAACCTGCTCTCTTCTAATATCATGCCAGTGATGTGGTATTGATGTGCATTGCCAGTGTGTTGTGGTATATATGGGAATTAAGCTCATGTACTAAATTTCAGGCTACCATCCAGGAGACCATTCCTTCTCTCCATTGTAGGGACTACAGGTCTCCAGAGGGCTGACAAAATCAGCATCTCTCTCTTTGTTCCTACCTATGGGGGTCACAGGGCAATGTCCCCAAGCCTGGATGCTGCCCCAGGATTAATTTACTTATCCCTAGGACCATGATTAGGAGTTGGGAGCATATGGACTCCACTCAGAATCTGCCTCTGTCATCTCCTGTAGGATGCAGCCCTGGCTGTTTTTACAGAAGTAGCTAAACTGCAGGAAAGCCTGTGAAAGCTCAGCAGGAGAGTAAAACAAGCAGAGAGAAACCAAATGGTGTGTAATCAGAGACAGAAGTACATACAAAATAGATATCTCTTATTCTTACAGATCCATCTCCATTTGTATCTTTTACACCTAAGCTTCTTCCATTGAAAATGACAGAAGGCAATATGTCACTGAGAACAGAGATGACAGTTGCAAATGGTAGGTGTTTTCCCTAGAAATTGCCAACACAAACTTTGATGTCTTTCTCTCATGGAGGCCTTCAGGGAAAAAAAATGATGTCTTGGAGGTTTTATGAAATACTAGAATATTGCAAAAAAATATTATGCAGTATAAGGCTCTATAAAATTTATGGGGCACCTTTTATGAGAACATCCCAAGGGGCTTCACATAACAGCTATAAAAGAGTAAAACACATCAGGGCACAGATTTAATTTTTAGAATGGAAGCATATATATTAATGATTTATAATCGCTACTCCTCATTGGAGGTCTAAGTACAGTAATAAAATGTTTCTATCAAAAGTTAATTTTGGTGAAAGGTTTTTAATATCTGAATACGGATCACGTATTAGTAAGTTCAATTGATGATTAAAATAATATCAAAACAGAAACAAAAATGGTGTGTTTCATTCAGGAAGGGTCCCTGAATTTTTTCACTGGATTTTATTTTTCTGTTCCCTAAGGTTGCCCAGGTCCACATCTCCCAAAATGAGAGGAAAGTAGCTGAGCAGACAATTCTGAGAGATTCACCCTTGCACTATCCCACCTGCCAAAATGCTTCTATCGAGGACAGTATGTAAAAAAGAAGGACGGTCCTGCCAAGAAACAGCAAGTAAGGAAAGCAAAGGAATATACATCATCAACAGCACTAGAAATGTCAGGGCTCCTTTTCATACCCCTTCTCTGGCATTGATGTAACTGAGTTCTATGTCCCACCAGCACCTGAAGCACCTTACATATTAAAAGTTGACAAAAGCTGTGCAGTCCAGAGCTTTCCCTGAGCTCCCACGGGTTAACAGTTACAGACTCTGATTTCTGCTCAATCTAAGTTTAATTTCTTTCAAATGAGAACTGGAACCAGATTGAACTGCAGCTCTGCAAAAGAGTTGTTTGAAGAAAGATAAGCCAAGAACAGTGAAACACATAATTAATATGCTGAATAGGTTATGAAATGACTCCAGGGAATAAAAATTAAAGGAATGGTGCCTGGTTTTTTCCTCTTTGATAATGGAAAAGAGGTCAAGGCTGGAAAAAAAAATCATAGACCAAAGTGGGAATCTCAAGTCAGATGGAGCAGTAACAATAAAATTTATTAGAGGTTCTGAAAGCTCAGCAACTGTATTTATCTGCTTCTGTACACTAGTTTAACACTAAAGTGACCACCAGCCCATGTATTTCAAAGAACATCTGAGGAATCTGTGCACATATAGGGTCTTGAAGTATCAAGAAGTAGCCTGGGCAGTCTTGGTGGACTCGTTCTCTAGGCAATCTCCCTGTGGGAAATTGAGTTGAAGAAATAGATGTCTTGTTCTGTCCTAAATTCCAAGGTACTTCAACCCACAATGGAAATGAATTGAAGAACCAGCAAAACAGCGTTTTAGAAACAAAAGCTTTATCCTTCAGGCAGCTGTTTAGGGAAAAGGAAAGTCCTTTGCCAGGAGCAAAGACCGTACTTACGTGAGGTGCATCTACTGGTACTGAAGACCAACCTAAACCACAAACCCACATCCTTGAATTTGACACACTCATTGACAGTGTATATTGGAAGACTGAGCTACAAAGCCATCTGAAGCAGATCATCTGCTGACACTGCTGCAAGTTTGGCTGGAGGATGTGAGTGGCAGCATTTCCACCTGGACATCCCCAGTGCAAAGGCTGTGGGTGAGCACAAACATAGCACCACAACCAGGCACACCCACCGATGCAGACAATATTTCTTATAGCCCTAACTCCTGGTACATGGGAGGCAGAACTATGAGCAGAATGGGGTTTTACCCTCAGGAGAGTAATTCACAGTGATCTTCTGACCCTGCTCATGCACTTCTGACCATATCTGCACACTGCCTTCAGAAGAGGACACACAGGCACCCACTTAAATCCTCTGTTTGCAGCATCCACAGAGTGGAAACAGATTTGTCCTCTTGTCTGTAAACCACTGTAACAGTGAAGTGAGTATCTGCATTCCTCACCTTTCTCTCCAAAGACTCTGGATGCAAGCACCAGATGAAACCTGGTTTTGTGCAAAGGCAGATCACGGATAGTTTTACAGTAAAGTAGACCAACAATCCAGACAGGCATCCCCTGAACCATCTTAGTATCTCTCATTGTCTCTGAATGAAGCTGAAGAACCTCACATTCTCCATATAAGTTTAGAAAAAAGCTTCTGATCCCCTAAACTTTGCAACAGGGAGGCAAGTTCAATCCCCAAGGACAATGAAGTCCTGTATGGAGGGGTTGGGATCCCCAAAAGGGCTAAGTGCTCTCTATTGACACAGGGCATACATTGGTCAAGCCAACACAAACAAACCTAATCTGTAATAGGGCTTGTCAGGCAGGATATTACCCAGCAGGCTTAATAGCGCTGACTGATCTGAAAAGCTGTAAAATAACAAAATCTCTGTGTTTTACAAAATTGGGTAAGTAATCGAAGCCTTGCGGTACTGAAATGATAAGCCCAAAGATACAGCCTCGGAGAAAGCTCCTTATTGCTTAATCCTCAGCTCTCAAGCAAGCCAAGCCTAAAATCCTTTAATCAAATCTAATAACCTGGGATAATCTTCCAAAAAATGTCTACGAGGAATAACACATTCCTGCACTCATTAATGCAGTGCTAAAGGTATTCTCACGTGTTGCATTATGCATAACTTCCCATAGGTAAAAAAAAAAAGAATATTTAAACCTCCATTGATTATGCATTCTGATGGCATAAAAAACAGATCCTTCAACACAATACAGCTTTTTCTCATGTACAGGAACAAATGACAAGTAAGTGTAACCATATCAAACACTGGAACAGGATGCTCTCTGTCCTGAAAAAATCATCCTATATATCAGAATTATTTATGGCTCATAAAAACAGATTTATTAAGAAGAAAATCTTATTCTTATCCTTGGTTCCTCAGTGGTTTTTTAAGCTGCCAAAGAGTTCTGTTGGCTTTGGGTTCATATGTATCAATCAATGCAGAACATCATTTATTTCTAGGAAATTCTGGCAACAACTATTTTCTAAAGTACACAAGGCTGAAACATATTGTCTTATGAAAGGTACAAATGCCATTAAACACAACAAACTGTCTTAATACAAACCATCTGAGAGTCTAACAAGTGTCACTTATGTCTCCTCTGCAACTGAGAGATGACAAATTATAGACAAGTGCCTGGAGATAAGTGAGGTACCCAGTGGGTGTAGAATATGGATGTGTGTGGGAAGTGTGGTCTAGAGGAAATGAGACAGGTGAGTACTCTTTCAGAGCAACAAAGACCCTAATTCAGAATGATCTTGACAGAATGGAGGTATGACCTGCAAAATGAGAACATGTTTAATAGAGAATGATTACATTATGTAGGAATCTCCAGGCACTCCCATGGGAAAAAGTTGCTAACGCCTGCTAAAACTTTTTGGACAGAAAAACTTTACATGATCAGTTTGAGAACTCCCTCTGCTGTTTTGCTATCCTGTTCAGGCTGCCATTTCACTCCTTTGCATACAGGTATCAATAGTGCTGTCTACCTCGTGGCAAGTGAAGATCAGCACAGAATAAAACACTCATCAGTATAGGCTTCTCCAAACCTTCTGTCTATTAATTGTCAACATATGGAGTTCTCCTAAGTAATGTGCCTTGCTAGTTCATCTGACTTCATGTCTTGAGTTTTTTTACTAGGTCACTGAGAGGTCTCACTATGCCTTTATCCTCCTTCTTAGTAACGTAGCCTAGTTTGTACTTCCTGTATACTTTTCTCCTGTATTTGAAGTCAATGAAAGGCTCATAATTTAGCCAGCCTGAAATGTTACTGACTTCTTATCTGTCCTCCACAAGGAGAGAGCCTTATTAATATGCTTCTTTAAGGAACTGCCAGCTTTCTTAAATTCCCATCCAGACTTCCTCCCTATACCTTTTCAGAAACCCATCTGGCAAATGGAATTCAGCCCTTGTCCACAGCTTACTAAAAGAACATGCCACTGTATTCAGGTATAGGGAGGAAGTCTGGATATTTTTATACAAAATAAATATATAGGTTTTTGGAGCATCGCTATTATTTTATCTTGGAATGTAAATGTTTTCCTTTGGTAAAACCAGCCCAACAGTCAGGAGTGCAAGCAGGTTTTAAAAGATCATATGTGTAACAAATTCCTACTGAACCTTCTAAAATCAGTAACTGTGCTTAAAATACAGCAATTGTCTTTATTTGGGTGCACCTACAGAATGGTATAGATGTCTTTTGAAAGACTGTTTCTTCTTCTATGTCTATCTGTAGGTAGGACTACCCCAGAACAATTTTTACTTACTAGCACAGCACTGCTATGGTTCCTTGTCTAACAATCCACCACAAATCTTTGACTTCTTTTCTTCTTCTTTTTTTTTTTTTATTTTTTTGTTTTAAGAAAGGTTCTCAAATTCCTCAATATATGGGGAGTTTACCTTTTCCTCTTCAAGTCCCTATTTGGGAAATGAATATAGAGATTAACATTCCTATCCTGAGTCTGACTTAGTGTATAGATACCTAATGGATTTTCCAATGGTTAGTCACTTGATGACAGTGTTCAAATAATTTTACAAGATAGAGATACTGACTGTGATTCTACAGCAAGGTTGGATTGAGCTCCAGTTATTGTAATCTCCCAGCACGTGCCCCCAAACCTGACTCAGAGGGATGAATTGGATTTTTTGAGGGTTGAAATGCTACATACAGTTCAACTAAAGGTGGCAGAATCAAGCTAAAGAAATGTCTTATGCCAGCTCTAATCTACTGTTTGACTTGCTATCAGCAAGTCTTATAAGACCCCATGTTTGTTTGCCTGTTTGGTTGGGGTTTTTTACGTATTTGACACTTTTTAAAGTTCTTTGTTAGGTTTCAGTATGGAAATCTTAGAAAAATTATTAGACCACTTCAACTCAGTATAAATACTTGAATAGAACTGCTAGCTAAAAAAGGAAAGGTCTGGTCCACTTTTGTGTGGGTGAAGTGAAAAACCATAATGCTTACTCCTCTCCTCTGTTTGTATTTAATCGTGGATGTTCTTATTTGATTAAATATTTGCTTAAACTTGAAGTATTAGTTTTCCTTTTAACCCCCTTTTTTTACTTGCAGTGAAATGTGTTCTAGGCTGACTTTATAAAACTGAGAAGCATACTTCTGCTAGAGATGTAAGCAAGCATCTTATTATTTTGATGTTGGAGACAGACCAAGATCATCAGCAACATCCAATGTTTATTGCAAGAGAGCCCCTTTTATAGGGGCTTTG
>VXBQ01003626.1:63029-80062 GCA_013400175.1 Phainopepla nitens | reverse complement strand
TTCTTTTTTGGGTCCTCTCCAGTTCACGATAAGTTATTATCCATTGCTTGGACTGGTTTGAGATTTTAATTGTATGTTACCACAAATTCTGTATATTTCCAGTGTTTTGATTTCCAAGCTTTATTCTTTTTATAGCAGGAATTTTAAAACCTAATTTGTTTCATACTGACTTCTTGCAAAGTATGCTAAAATGGAATTCATGTGCACCCAATGCTCTTTTCAGGCTTTAAGTGCTTCTAACAATATAAAGCAGGAAAAAAGCTCCATAATGTGGAATGGACCATACAATGCTCTCTAACTCACTCTCCATGGAATAGTCTAGGGTTACATAAACTTTTTGCCAACCCATCACTAAAACTGCATTTTTGTAATGGCTTTCTTAAGAGTGATAGATTCCATGGTTTTCATGTTTTTTAAAAATTATCTTTTGACTTTTGACATTCCGGTTTTTTGCATGTGTGTAGGAGGATGTGATGGTAAACAGTTTGAACCATTTACAGTGAGAACTTTCAGAGCTGCCAAGTTAAGCTTTGAGCTCCATGGGGAAGCAAGGGGAGAATAGAAGCTCAGCAGCAGTTCTGCAGTGACACACAGGATTAGGCATGAGAATTCTGAGTGAGAACTTCGGCTTCTTCCAGAGGTAGTTAGGCATCCACTTCCTCAGGAGGGTGGGGGGATTTTTATGCTCATACTTGGAAAGGTCAGTAACTATAGTTATACAGTGACTGCTGTTTGAGGTCATGCTGTGGTTCTCAGAGCAGACTCCACTTTGCTTTTTGATGAGTTTTTGCCTTTTTTGGTGGAGTAGAGTACTTGAGCCTCCTGGTGTAAAAAACCATGGGTTATGCTAATTTGCACTGCATTGCTGTAGTCTTTACCTTCATCGTATGCACTTAGCTTTCAAAAAAATGCCTGAGGAAGAGCTCCACACATGATTGTTGATTATAGACAGTTGAATTAATTTCAGTAAGTGCTGTTTTATGTTTTACTTTGAAAATACGATGAAATAGAATAGCAAAATCATTCCATTTGTAGATTTAGTGGTTCCTGAATTTGGCTGAGACTACGGTTTGTAAATAACTTCAGGGGAATAAATTAAAACTGCATTGGATTAAATAAAAGTTTAGAAATTCTATCCTTTGTTACCTTAAATACCTCTGTATTTTCCACTTGCCTGTATACATGTTACAGTGCTTCGTAATTTGATACCTAGCAGATTTTTGGATGACAGACTGGCTTTCAAAAGGTAGCAAAAATAGCAGGCAACTAAGCTTTGTACTACAGATTAGTCTTGTATCAAGAGAAGTATTTGACATTCATGTATGAAGTGCTCGTATTAAATGCTATTTTTTATGATAACCTGTGGTACTTTGTGATCTGTCTCAATTGATCTAAACTTATGACTGAAAAGAGGTGCAAAACCAGTTATACTTAATCAAGATATGTTTCAGCCCATGCATACTTTCTCTTAATGAAAGGGTCTGTTTGGGGGTTTTTGTCTATTAGTCTAGGTAAACTGAGTTTTGAGCTGTGTTATACAGCAGATTACAGAGAATTTAGGTCAGGCAAGCTCATACTTAATAGACCAAATGTATTGAGGCATCATGTACTTTCAGAGATGTCAAGCAGTCGTCTTTGTCTCAGAGATGTGATTACACACAGGAATATTTCTTCCATCAAATATGTCAGATTTGTGCAGAAGAGTATAGAAGGAATTTTATCTGTTTATTAGAAAGATTATATGGGTTTTCTATAAAACAAGTTTACTATGCATTTATAAAATTTGTAGGTCGGGAATAAGATGTAACCATTTGATCCTTTATAGATTACACAGAGCCTGAAAGAGGCTGGGAAAAGAGTATTTCCTTGTAGGTCTGCTTGATTCTGACAGTAACTCAAGTAACCATGTTGTTTATTAAATTTGTCTGATACTTGAGTTTAAATAGTCTAATAGTATTCAAACTTTGGGAAGTACAGCATATTCAAAGAATTTTCACCATATTTTCCTTTTGAATTTTTTGTAGATAAATATTCAAAATTACAGTGTTAGAACAAACCATGCTCTCTCTATGTGAGTTAATAAATCCTGCTTGATTCCGTCACCTTCATACTAATGATTGTCCCAAGAGATAGCATGTGATGGAAACTTAGATCAGATATCTATGATTTGTTAATTTCTTTTTATATAAAAGTCTGAGTTCTGTTTTATAAATCTTAGTTAACTTGGGACACTGTAGATTTTTGAATTCTTTTCAAGCAGGTATGTTTATTTTGGCTAAAGATATGGAAATGTGAATATTTCCTTTTTCCCATCATCTAAACTAGTAATGGAAAAAAGCAGGGATTTTTTGACCTATTAGATCATCTTGTCTGACCTTCATTATGCCATGGTTTGTCCCACTTACCCTTTTCATAAGCCCAGTAATCCATGTTTTTTGAAGACAGAAGTTGTGCTCAATTTCAGAATATGTTTTGAAGAAGTGGATATCATGATATGAAGACAAGAAACTGTGGAGAATACACTTCTTTTGGCAGTTTCTTCTAGTGAGTGGCTATACCTTCTGTGAAACATTTATGCCAAATTTACTACCAGCAGCTATGCCTTTTTGCTTTTCTCTGCTAATGTTAGTCCTCATGTCTCAGTATTATTTCCTCTTATTTTGTTTGTACACTTATGCTGCCTGTCTTCTTAATTGTTTCTTCTTGGAAAGACAGAATAGACAGTGTTGTACTCATTGAAGTTCCAGGTAACAGGAAAAAGGTTTATTTTAAAAAGGGAAGTGAAATACCCAATGAAGTACAGATCAGTCAGTTTCACCCCTGTGCCAGGCAAGATCCTAGAGCAGATTCTCTTGGAAACTCTGCTAAGGCACATAGAAACAAAGGGGTGATTGGTAACAGCCAACATGGCTTTATTAATGGTAGATCATGCCTGACAAATCTGGTGACTTTCTGTCTGAGGTGACAGCGCTGGTGGACAAGGNGGGGGCCGATACTGCTCAACATCTTTGTCAGGGACATGGACACCCATGAGATCAAGGGTATTCTCACAAGTTCACTGACAGCACCAGGCTGTGTGAGGCAGTCAACACACTGAAGGGAAGAGATGGCATCCAGAGGGACCTGGACAAGCTTGAGAGCTGGGCCAGTGCAGACCTCATGGGGTCAACAAAGCGAAGTGCAAAGTCCTACCACCTGGGTCACGGCAATCCCAGACACACCAACAACTTCACTGAGAAATGATTGAGAGCAGCCATGCAGTGAAAGATTTGAGTGATGGTAGATGAAAAATTCAACATTAACCAGTTCAGAAAGCCAAGGAAGTCCTGGACTGCATCAAAAGGAGCATGGTCAGCAGGCAGGGGAGGTGATTCTGCCGCTCTGCTCTGATGAGACCCCAGCTAAAGTGCTGCGTGCATCTCTGGTGGCCCCCAAAATAAGGACAAGGAACAGCTGGAATGAGTCCAGAGGAGGCCATGAAGCTGATAAGAGGACTGACACACCTCCCTTATGAAGACAGGCTGAGAAAGTTGTGGTTGTTGAGCTTGGAGAAGAGAATATTATGTGGGGACCTCATAGCAACCATCCAGTATCTGAAAGAGCCTGCAGGGAAGCCATATTCCTTCATCAGAGCTGTAATGATAGGACAAGGAGTAACGGGTGCAAACTGCAAGAGGGAAAATTTTGGTTAGGTATTAGGAGAGTGTGAGGCTGCCTGAGTGGAACAGGTTACTCAGAGAGGTTCTGGGTGCCCCCAACACTGACCGTGTTCAAGGCCAGGCTGGCCAAGGCCTTGAGCAGCCTGGTCTAGTGGGAGTTGTCCCTTTCCATAGCAGGAGTGGTTGGGACTAGATGATTAAGGTTCATTTCAACCCCTTAGCATGCCATGATTCTATGATTCTTTTATACGAAGTATTTTCTTCAGTAGCTGAGCAATTTTTTGGCTCATTTCTGTGCTGCCTATGAAGTTGCACTTCTTAACCAACTATTTTCCATACACATCTTTAATAATTGGAAATCTATCACTTACATTTTACAAAATACCCTTTTTTTCCCTTTTCATTTTTTTTCTTGTATTTAGTAATTTGTTGATACCAAGGCAATTGATCAATAGAACTGCTGGGTAATCCTAAACCATTTTGTAAAGATTGGCATATTCTCTATCTTCTAATTTTCATATGGTAAATCAAAAGATGAGGAGACAGACAGTCACTCAACTAATCCTTTTGGAAATTTAAATAGAAGTTGACAGATTAAAATGTATTTATTATTCCATTAGATGAATTCTAAAAACTTCCATTACAACTGATGGACTGAAAAATTGTGCACCATTTTTGTGTCGCATGATTCTGGTTTATGCCAAACACAAAGTGGTATTTTTTTATTTGTGTGTTTGTATCGTTCACTGTATGTAGTGTTTTTCAATTTAAATTGCTGCATTCAGTTTCCCAGTGAACCAGTCTGGGGTTCCTACCAGTGTTGTCCTTTTTATGTGTTGCAGAATTTTGATTTGAAGCCAACTGACTTACATCTTTAAGGATTTTCAAATGCAGTCACAATTTCTTTGCATTCCAATATTCTCAATTCTACGATCCTTCTATAATTTTTATCAGTGTTGAAGAACCAGCTCAAATGTCACTGTTTTCATATGCTTGTGAGCTAGTTTGCTCTTGTTTTCTCTTTTATTTTAGTTTGTGATCAGTGGTCTCTAAGGCAGTTGCTCTCAATTCAAAAACTGACTAAATTTCATCTCATAGTGAAGTCCAAGATACTTTGTGTTGGATGCAGTATCAATGATTAAAAGGTCATATAATACTCCTTAAGCTATTTTCATCAGAACTTCCACTATAATTTCTGATTTTTCTCTCAGTGCCTTATTAACAGATAGTTTTACAGTATTGTACTTTCTTGTCTGGCATTTTGTTTTCTAGACAACATCTCTAAATATTCTGTTTTCAAAATGTTCAGGGTTTTTTAGTTATCAGGCTAGTCTGCAGGCCTGGAGAGTTCTTCAGCTTCAAAAGTATTTTAAAATAGTTTCACTTTCCTGGCTTTTACTCTACGCTATCTTTTTAAACTAGAATTCTAGTCGCTGATTTCCTCCTAGAGTTTACAGCACTCCATATGGATTGATCCTGTAGGTTTCTGTAGTGTTAATTATATCAATTAGCCAGTTATATCAAATAGTGTCATATCACTTAATACTTGGAATATGGGATCATTCCTACTAGAAATGAGAACATTGTGGTAAGTTAATGTAATCTACATGCAGAAGGGATATGTTAGGTCATCTAGTCCGTCATCTCATCAGAGGGGAATTATACTCTTTCATATTCTCTAAAATCGTGTTGAGAGCAAAATGTTCTGAGTAATGGTATTTCTTTCGTGTCTGTTAATTACTCCACATACAAATATGTTTTCCAGCAGCAAAATACCTTTGTGTGTTTTTCCTGCTGAATTACCAAGTAACTGAACTTTAAGGTACTAGCAATTGTCTTGGTCAAACAGAACTGTTTCAGCAATATATTTCTGTTTTTGCTAGTTTTATGCCCTATTCTTTCAGATGGCGGCGCCCTTTCCTAAAATCCAGCTTACATGGATGCTTCTGAGCAGGGATCTTTTGTGCAGTTCTGGTACTTTTTCTATTTTTATGCGGACTGCTTCTGTAAGTGAGATCACATGTCTTAGCCCTCTATATTTTCCACTAGAATGTTGAACTAATTTCATTGTCTCATTCACTGTTGATACACTGTTCTTCATAGTGTGCTGACTTTTTACATTAATATGTAATCATGGTCTTGGAAAAGTGGAAGGGAGTCATCTGAAATACTATTTCACTAAAAGTTTGGATCTTAATATGTTATGGCTCTGTTTAATATTTTTTTTAAACCCTCTGTGTGTGTGTATGAAAGTTGTTTTGATATAGTCATCTTTGTAATGTTTTTTCCTTACCCTTCTCCCTGAAGTCATTTAGTTGTTGATCCAAATGTTTTCATATACGTAAAATACTTTAACAATTAATTCTTGTGCTGTTATTAAAAATTATTAATTAATCATGAATGGTTCAGTGCAAATAAATCCTTGACATCACGAGAAGTTACATAGTTGGCCAGAATCCGTTTCTCTCCTTTGGTGATAGCCGTTGACTGTGCTTAAATTTGGCAGTTTCTGTGCATGGCTATCACTAGCTTTTACACTGGCAGTAAATTTAAAAAATTGCAACAGTACAACTGTAGTAGTGTGAGTTCTAAAACTTAGAACAAGATTCACAAAATTACTTTAAATATTTGGGGAGCTTAAAGGGAAGTAGGTAATGGCTCTGTTTGCCTTTTTATTTTAATTGTGGTAGTTGTTTCTACATGCAGTGTGTACATTTCATCTTTTGGTGGAGACATAGCATGCTCTGCAAACATTTCAGTGGAAGGTAAAAGCTGCTGACTCATTGAATTCAAAAGTCTAGGCTCTGGGTTGTGTGGTAAGAGGAGAGGCTTATTAAGACTGAAGCTGGAGACAGACAAAACACTGTCCAGGTCTTAGGACTTCTTATGAAATACATAAATATGTAGCACGGAATGGAGGTGAAAGGAGTTTGCAGGTATCTTAAGGAAATGAAGTTAGAGGAAAAGGATGCATTTTAATGAAAACTCATTATATGTACTGGAAATGTCTTTTATATGCGCCCCAAGCAAATGAAAGGGTGCTTTTTTCTTTTCATGAATTGAGACTAAAACATAACATCACTACTCCACTGGAGACTCCTGTGGGACAGGTGTGGTCAGAAAAAGACTGCTAACACTGTCTGATGAGAGAGAGTCTCAGTGAGCAATGTCTTGAGGCAGTTAACTGTTCACTGTTTTGTCGCATGTTTTTGCACTCATTTCCAGACCAGCATTTTTATGAAGCAGCTTGCTATGTTTCAGGTTGACTTGAAGTTCTTTGCATATAATTCCTGTTCATCTATATTGAAAAATAGCATGAAAAAGGTGCATGATATTAAGTTAATCTAACAGTCATGAAAAGGAACATGGACAAGCCAGAAGTTTCCAATTACAGGAACAACAGAAGAGCAAGTTATTTCTTTCATTGTTTCTATACTTGAAAATATTAAATATGTAATACCGGTTTAACTCAGTCTTAGTTTTTGAATTCAAAACAGATAAGACACCAAGTAGTAAAACTCATCTTCAGGTGGTATCATGAATTGGGAATTTTTCAAGAATAAATATGTGATACCTATACCCATCCAAAATTAAAACAATACAAAACCCACCCAAGCAAAGGTCTGAAGCATGACTAAAATGCATATATAGCAGTAATCTCAAAAAACTTTATGGAATCTCTGCATTTTCAATACTAAAAACTATTCTGTTAAGAAGTACTGTTTAATGAATTATTACTTTTCTCTTTTATTTCCCTGGGCCCATCACTTAATATGTACACCTTTGCAGGTCTTGGGTATACATGAGAGAATGCATATACTCTTTTTATTCTCCTGGCTACTAGTCTGTCTGATAAGATATCAAGCTGTTAGCTAATTATTGCAACTGATAGTTTCACAAACAAAATTATTACTGCATTACCCAACATAGCAAGTGGGTCTCCACTTCTACTGCAACTTAGACATATTCTGTATGTATTTGCCAATCTCTAAAATGTAGTGTCTTCATTCTTAAAAATAATGTTTAGTAGTCTGCTGTGCAGATTATTTTCAAAATCATGGGTTTTTTCCTCCCAAACCAGATTAATTTTTTTGTCCTGAAGAACTCCTAAAGCCATTCCTTGCCTGCATAAACCAGTTTGGTTTGCATTGGTATGGAGTGCAAGATTGCCAATTGTCCCAGAAGTAGCTTCAGCCAGATTAACACCACGAGCTGTATTCAGTTATTGTTACAACATTAACGTTTTAAAACATTATGGAGACGCTGCACTGAATTTGGTCCCTGAAATATTCTTTCATGATGTGCATTTGAAGTGCAGGGTTGGTTTTTTCCATTTACATAATCTACTCTGTAAAAATACATCTTTTTATTCATTTAGTTATTGTATTCATATTTAAAGGCATTTGGCAATTAAAACTGGAGAGGAAAAAAAAGTTACTTCTTGTATGTGTGTATAAACAAATTCAACCTGATGGTAGATTTTGCTTATTTTTAACAAAATAAGCATGTAAAAATTGTAAATGGCTGTTCTTACCTTGTTGCCACTTGATGATGTTAGCAGTTTGGAAGATGGTCTCTTGATAATGATTTTTAAAATTATGCTTGATATTCTTGCTCAACGTGAAGCATTCAGCAAAGTTTTTTTTAAAAAAGAAAAGTAATTTATTCTCCATCACTCTTGATCATCTGGAGGATTATTGACAGTGAGGGTATCAATACTGCCATATGTAACTGTATGCCATTTCAAGCTGGATTATGTGTTAGCATAGAAAAGATACAGTCTTTGCCAGTGTATTTCCAAGCTACAGACAATCAGAAAAGTGGGGTGGGGGTATAGATGCAGCATGCAAATACAGAGCACAAAATCACAAGGTTGTCTTTAGAAATTAATGTAGTTTGGCTCTTTTTATTAACTGTTTTAGTAAGGAAGAGTAGGAAAAGACAGTGGGAAAAATAAGACAGAAGAGGCTATAAGCTGACAGCTGCTTACGCCTGGGGGTTTGTGGATATTATGGCACAGGATGAGCAACACAGGAGGCTGTTGAGGGTGGAGTTTTAGTTTCTATCTGGATTTTATCACAGAATTTCAATCCAGACAAAAGGGATAGGAAAACAGAAAGCAAAAGAGTGTATGGAGGAGGAGCTGAGAAGTATTTATGTACAAATCTACACTATTATGGGAATGCGGTGACTTACCATTTTACACCAGAACAGGTGCATGGAAGGCAGTTGCCTGAAGTCTTTTTACTTGTCTGTAGTAAATCCAAATTTTCACATTCCTTGGGCTTATAGAGTCTGATTGGAGTCAAAACACAACAATTTTACACTGTTGTGTGAGATTAATCTCCTGTTGGGCAAATGTAATCAACAGTGAACATGTGGTGTTGCCATATTCAATTTACTGAATGCCAGGGTAGCATTTTGAGCTATTTGTTTCTATTACCTGTACCCAAGGCAGACTCTGTATGTTTCTGTAATACCAATTAGCATTGGTAATTTTTCACTCTTAAGAAGAAAAAGAGCAAGAACTGACATTATTTTCTTCTTTTCTATGTTGCCCTTACTAGTGCAAAGGAAGACAAAACTTCAGTCAGGGTCAATTTCATTCTGTATTTGTTTTTCATCTCTCAAATCTAATACACTTGTTATACTCCTGTAATTTCAAGGCATCAGTCCTCTCCAGAAGCAGAAAATTCCATTACCCTAAAGATACAATTGTAGTTTTCTCTTTTAAGGAGGCATTTTTGAAACTTTGGTTTTAAAACTACATAGTCACTCATCTCTTTTTTTCCTAAGTGCTCTAGAATGTATTTCTGGAGAGTTGTGAACTGCTGTATTTCTGCAGTCTACTCAGCCTGAAGGTAACACCTTACTATATACTGCCAGGGGTGTGGATGCAGTTACTACTTATGCCTCTCTCCAAATGAATTCGTTTTCTAGTTTGTTGGATTTTTGGATAGATCTGATGCTATATTTTAGTGGTATTTATATGCTATCTGTTACTGGCTAACAGTAACTCATTACCTTGCTTTGCTTTCTAGAGAAACTTCAAACCACGATTTTGAAGGCAGCGTTTGTTCTCTGTTAGTGTGATATCCTTTATGTAGAAAATGCTGAATATCATGAAGTACAGGAAAATTAGAAGACTACTTATTTTTCTAATGCTGTACTTTGTGAAATGTAGCTAAGAAGTAAAATATTCCTCTATAAGGAGTATTTATTAATTTTGCCCTACCTACTTGAGCAATTTCACTGCTTTCTTATGAATTTTAAAGAAATTATTTTCATTTGTCATAGGGTTCTGACATACCTGCTTAGTGTCAGGAGTGGGTAGGAGGGGCAGACATGAAGCCTGGAAAGTGAAAGACATAGCTGTACTTTTGTAGGACTCACTTCTGATGCTGCTGGTTTCAGTCTTTTGCATACTTTAAATTAGTTGTGGAAAAACTTGGTCTTAATGAATTGACCCTTCTTTTTAACTTTTAAAGTAGTTTTAGTAAAGGTATTGATAAAAGTATACATAATATGGCTTTTCAGCATCTCATGTACCAGTCATAAATGTTAAATGAATCCATTCTCTTTTTTTTTCTTATGTTTTATACCAGATCAAAAATTGTGCAATAATGTGTAATTTGAAGGTCGATGCATTCTTTGTAGCAAGTGCTTAATCTTTTGCAAGAATTAAAATGCAAATATACAAAAGGCAATATTTGGCAATATTTACATAAGGGTGAATTGTTAAAAGGAAAAAGAAAAATAACTGGTAGAAAGGTAGGAGAAACTGTTCCAAGAGTATCTACTGGAAAACTCATGAGCCATGAGCCAAAAGTGATGTCAAACACATTAGTGTCTCATCATGATGAATAACCAAGTAAGTATCAAGGTCTTTTGTACCTAAAACAAATGCTAGCACTGGATTTACTCGATATTTAATTTTTCATGTGTTTTTTAGTTTTAGGTTTTAATGTCAGAAATCATCTGGTTGGTGTTTTTCTTATCTGGTAACACAGTGAAACAGAAGAGCTTGGTGGATTCAGGCAGTTGCACTGACACAGAGGAGAAACTGTGAGGAAGAGGTTGTCAAGAGAAGGACAAGACAAATAAATGTTTTTCTTGTGAGGGGAAAAGGGTGGTTTTCCTGCATCCAAGCTACACAGTGTTATCTTAAGCACCTACAGAAAGAGTGCGTGAAAGAGCTGACTAGCTGCCAGCCTAGTGCAGGCTCCATTATCAGGAAAAAATAGATTTTTGAGGAAAGAAAGCCTGCAAAAGAAGCTGTGAACAAGCTTTAAAAAAAACACCCTGAGAGCAGGTAGAAGCAACCTGCATGAATGATATGTTTATATAGCTGTGAGACATAAACACATGAGTACAGCAGCTTCCAAATTAATGCGGAGTTCAATTTTTCTTCCTTTGCAATGTGCAATTTTTAAATGGAATGTACTTGAAAAATGTTGTGAACATGTAATTAATAGTTCCATGTTTTCATGGTTTAGGGAACTCTTTGATCATGTTATGGCTACCAAAGTCCAATAAACTGTTGCTGGTTTTTAAGGGCTTGTGTTATATATACAACTTCAAAAAAAAAAACTTTCCAGGTTTTAACTTGATGATTTCCAAGTGATTTCTTGTATAGTAATCACTTCAGTGGATCACTTAAAAAAGGTATTGGCTGTTATTGAAATGGCGTGTTGAGAAAGATTCTGAAGTAGGGAAATTCTTTGTAAGGTAATGAGTTACAAGAAAGTGTCTTTAGGTATTACTTGCTTTGCTATTAAAGCTTTGTTTAACTGAGCTTGGTTTTACTAATTGTGAAATGTTCTGCAATATATGTTAGTGGTAGAAATAATTATTTATCTTTTCTTTCTATGTTTTATTCCTGTAAGACTTATTTTAAACAAAATGTGCAATGGTTCATGACTGCTTGATCATTTCTGAGAATAGATATGCCAGGGAGATTATTTTTTACAGGGCACTTGAAAATTATGTATAATATTTTGCTGGAGAAACATTTATAGGCCTGTAGTCCATTTATTAATGTATTCTTACTTCATAATACAATGAACACTAACTGGGTTTTTCACCTAAATTATGTGAAATATGAACAGCAGCCTTGTCTTGGAAGTCAGAATTTTAAGATGTGATGGTGTAAATAGTAAACTCATTTGGGAGTATGTTTTGGAAGGCATTTATATAAAATATTAATCAGCTATTCACAGAGTACCAGGCTTAAAAGATATGTAATTCTGCTTTGGTACTGGATTTGTCTTCCGATGGCCACAACTCCCAAAAATTGTAGAATTGTGGATTATGAAATTTCTGGTTTTGTTCACTAGAAATATTAATTGATTTGTAGGATCATGAAAATAGCTGTCTAGCTTTTTCTTTACAAAGAAAGAAAAGTACCAACTAAAGGACAACAAAACTTTAAAACAAGCCAGTCATCCATAATTTTTTAATGCATTTTGAGTACTAAACAGAAAATCTGTTTCTAAAGTATCTACACTACTTTCATTATTTCTTGAATTCCATTCAGTTTAGAAACACAACTGAATATAGTCTTAAGCAAGTGCCTTCTGGCTTGGCTTTCCAGAAATCTTAAAGCTGAATTGACGTGATGCTACAAGATCAACTGCCTTGAGAAGCTGTAATTGACATTTTAATTTAATGTTAAGCTAATATACTTTTTTTTGTATTTGTGATTGCCTGAGTGTATATACAGTTATGACTGGTCAGTGGACACAAGATCATTTCTAAAGCTTTAGTGTCTACTCATGTCTGAGGATGTAAAATAGCGTATTTCTTATGGGAGTTTTCAAAGAACAAAACCAGAAAAGTTTCAAGATGTTGAGAGGAAGAGAGAATCAGGATGTTTGAACTGGATATCAGAAATATTTTCCAAATTATGAAACATACGGATATGATTGCTTCAGATATTTTTACTAAGATTACCAGAAAGGGGTATGTGTCTCATAGAAATGAGGAAGCAGATAAACTAAGTAACCTAGTAGATCTTTTGCATTTTCTTCATCCAGCTCTAAAAATAATTTGGGACAAATTTTGAACTATGCCTTTTTTAGCTGTCTCAAAAATCAGTTTAACATTTGTCATGTCATTTTTGCAGTCGAACTTCAGCAAGGACTGGTATGACCAGAATATTAATTCCACAAAATATTTAGAGAACTGCGAATATTGCCACAATGCTGTCTTTAATTAGTTTTTTTCGCATTGTCTGTGGGTTTCATGGTACTGTTGACTACATGCACTTTAAACTATCTTCCCTAGATTTTTTTCTCGTACTTTTCAAGACAGAATTAATTTATGTCTATATTTTAATTTTTGTAAGTCTTTTAGTGCATTTCTGTTTTCTTACTGCAGATAATAATTATTTAGTGTCTGCAGGTTTTTATTAATATGCTGTTTACTGTCTGATTTGTAATTTAGCCAACTCAGGTAACTCATAATAGCTATTGAAGAAACACAGAGTTATGAGAAATACCAACAAATTCACAACACAAATGATCACTGAAAGGTAAGATTTAAGGCACTGAATGAATGATGACTCACTAAAAGTGAAAAGAGCAAGAACAAATATTTCTGAATAATCTGGTACATATAATATGCTTATCTTGTGTGTGTTGCTTCAATATAACTACAACTCAATCATTATGTGAAATGAAACACTTTTTACATGAACAGTATTTAGTCAGAGCTTAAATGTAATTCCACTTTTGTGGAAGTGCAATGCATCTGTATTAGCTGACACACAATGATTAAAAAAAAAAAATATCTGCTAGCGGATGGTGTTCAACAAAGACTACTATTGTTTCAGTATGAGATGCTTCAAATGTTCTGGGCATTTAGCCTAGACAGAGCCATTTTCCCTATAGTATGTGATCAGGCAATAACAAAAAGAATGCAAATAGAGGTGTCAGTCCATATAAAAATATTTTTATACTTAATATATCTAACAAGTCAGTGGCAATTATTATACCAAGTTAAATTAACAAAACTGATCAGATCATTCTTTTTACATTTTCCTGTCTCTCCAAACAGTTATTTGGCTTTCTACCTTCTAGGAAAAAAAGAGTTTGGAAAGTTAAGCTACCTGCTGATACTGTTTGAATGTCCACAGATAACATAACTCAAGCTGCCTGGTGCCTGAAAGTGAGTGTTGGGGCAATCAACAGGAACAATAAAAATCTGTTCAAACAGAAAATTCACAAATCCAAAGTATTTGGAGACTCCCTGTGGATTTTCCACAAATTTTGCTGTTTACAGCAGAATCTGAGCTTTTATTTTAAAGGTGAACTGCAAAGCTGAAAAGAAAATTGAGTTAATAAAGTATGTGCTGAATCCCCTGCTCTCCTTTTGCAGCCTCCTAACTGGGGCCGTGTTAGGAAAACTTGTGTTTCAAGTTTTCTTTTTATAAAAAAAGTATCAACAAACTCAGTGTTTAAATATCATCTAATACTTACTTTTTGATCTCAATAATCTATTAACAGTGAAGTATTTATTAAATCCATTGTTTTGTTTTCTTCAAGTGATGTGTCTACCATCCCTCAACTTAGTCTTACTTTATTTTTCTGCATTTAACCCTTTAGAATATGAACTTTTGAGCATACAGCTGTAACCTTCTATTTATATGGATATTGCAAATATAAAATGATTTTAGGATAAAATGTGGTACAGCTGGCTTGAATGAAGATCAACTACTGATTTTAGTTTGCAAGCATTTTTCCAAGTATTTTTAGATGTAAATTGTAAAAATCAGATGGCCTCTCACAAAAAAATTGATTTATGGTAACTTAAATGACCTGAGCATGTTTTATATGAAACATTTCAATTGACATTCCTTACTTGAGAATATTTAGTAATAATCTTTAGTAGTTCAGTAAAAACAGGAACAGGATTTTACTGACTGATCAGCCAAAGAAAACCAGATCCCAAAATGCTGATAATGATAAAAGAGAAGTAAATAGTACACTGTGCTATACATACTCTATGTGTTATAATACTATAAATTTTGAAGTAAAAACCCCTAAATTACTGTATATGTATTATTTTTTATGTTGTTATGCATCCACTTCATGATAGAAAGGATTTTTTTAAATATAGGGAAAAAGTAACACTGAGGATTATGAGACCCATTATCTGTGTCCAGTGATTTTTATTGTTTTAGCACTGATTAACAGGTGCAGTGAAGCAATTAAACAGAAGATGAAAAGTAAAAATACTATTGACAACTTCATTACTTTATGTTGTTGTAAAAAACTATTTCTTGGTATGATCTTTTTATATTTTTCTTTATAATATTCTTTTTCTTTATAGACCGTCAATAAGTGTTCTTTGCCAGTAATTTTAGTAAGAAAATTTAAAAGAAAGGAGCATCCTTTGATTTCTGATGAGATATCATTATTATTTTAACTGTCTACCTGACTTTTTAAGCACTGAGTTTTATTGATAGACTTTAGTATTTTTAGCTGGACTATATGATTCTAAATTCAAAGCAGCTTAGAGATAACCCAGTAATTAGTGCTGAGAGACTGGGACAAATAAACTCCTGTAAATTCTAAGACTTTTTCACAAAACACAGTTCACCCTTAATGTTTCTGTACTAAATTAAAACCCATGTTGCAAGCTTTGTTATGGTGCCACATGCCTGTTTTGTTTCCAAGGTAGAGATGAACCAGTTACTAACTTTTTGTTCTTTAACCCAAATGAACACTGTCTTCAGGTCATAGAAATATTTCTGTGTGTTACAGCTAGTTTTCTTGTCTGTTTAATGGAACTTGTCTATACGAAGAATAATTAGTATTATTTCACAGAGTGTAAAACACTGTATGGTTATAATATATATACTATATAATATACTACTATGTAGTATATTCTTTAAGTAATAGTAAAGCAGTTGCATGTTTATTAAATCAAGTATTATATTTACATGCTAAAAATATTATTTATGTGACAGATAAATGCCGTCTATAACCCTCTACTGATCAAATTAACGTCAGTGGTGCAATTATTACAAGAATCAAACTGTTCTTGTAATATGAACTGTGAAAATGTTACCTATGTCAGCTTAAATATAAAATTTAGTCGACTGTTTTATAATAAATTCTACTAGTAAGGACAAAAACTTAATTGACCAAAGCCTAAAAAGATGAAACTTGCAGGATATTTCCTGATTGAAGCAGTTACACATGGGATAAAATGCATGCTAAGTAGCACCTGTCTTACAAAGGCTCAAATAAAAGGTTAGTTTTCCTTGTATAGTTAAGCTAGTTGCTTGGAAATGTTTCAGCTTCAACATTTTAAGCCTTTGTAATTAACAGATTTGTCTGTTTGTTTTGTTTGTTTCTGTTTGGTTTTTGTTTGATTTTGTTTGTGGTTTTTTGTTTGTTTGGTGTTTTGCTTTAGGTTTGGTTTTTTTTAGGTTTTTTTTTCATTTTATTTCATTTTGAGATAGGTACAATACATTAAACTATACTCATAATAACCCAGTAGAATTATTTATATATAAAGCAGTGTATAAAACTGGAGGATTGGAGACTGCACTTAAAATAAAAATAATTAACATGGTTGTATATGCCAATCTGTTATCTCTAATTTACTGTGAATACTAGAATACAACATCCTGTTGAACATCCTTAAGTAGGTTTGATACAAATAATGTTCATTATTAGTCAATTACAAATCTTTTCCATCACACCTGAGGGTGAGATGATCATCTGAAATAGGTTATTATTGCAACATAATGATTCACATCCAGTTTCAGACCTACTGAAAAAATTAAATGTCTTTGCTACTTGATTTCATTTTTGAGATGTGCTTTGGCTCAGTTTAGAAATTTTTTTTATTCAGCCTAAAGAGGTATCAAAATGTTTTTTCTGGCACACATATTGTCCATCCTTAATTGATGTACAGATGTGGCGTAATAATGTAAGAGGCATTTTGGAGCCATTCTTTTTTCACATGAGCAGGGAAAGGGTAATGTGAAGAGATTAGAGATGAAACTACTTTTTAAGAATGTGAAATCCTTCTGGAGTATGAAGCAGATCAGCTCATGTACTCTGTAAAATAATCTAGAGCTAAGATGGTGCTTGTAGGACTTTGAGATAATGGACGTTACTTTTGGTTATTCACAGACATCACAGATTATAATAATTGTTATAGAAACCATCACTTTAATTTTGTTAATTCTTTTGTAATAGTTTTACTATGATGCTAAATTTTTGCTGGTTTTTGTGACTCATATAGTTGAAATTAATTGACAGTGGACAGAAAGAGCATAGTACTAAAATACTACTGGGCAACTTTTCCTTTTTCCAAGAGTGTGAAGTTCAAGACTTATTTAGTCAGGAAGTTCATGTG
>VXBQ01003626.1:42335-62724 GCA_013400175.1 Phainopepla nitens | reverse complement strand
GTTGAAGATATTTCTGTTTTTTGTTTGTTTGGATATATTTTTTAGGCTCATTCAAATCTCCATTTGTATTGTAATTCATCTTCCGTACAAAATGTCTGTAGCCGATATCTCTAATCACGTCTTGTCTCTGATGTCTGGAATCTGACAAACTTTGAACATTAAGATCTCTTCTTTTACTGGACAGCCAGAAGGACTTGATGGCCCATTCTCACCAAAATCCTAGTTGAAACTGATCTGCTCCTTCTGTCAGCTTATTTAGATAGAGGAGTTCATAAAATGAAGGCAAGGGGTTTTTAAAAGGTCATATTAACCAGCTTGTGTTCTGATACAGAAGCAAGTGTAGACTGAGCTAACAGTGCTTGACTGATGAGTGAGCCACATAATTTTTCCAAAGGCAGAGAATTCAGAATATAACACTTGGCTTATTTTGATTGCATCCTGTTGTGCATCTCTGGAGGATAATTCTCTGAAGTGCTGTGTTTACTGTGTATGTCTCTGTTTTCTGCCTTAAACAGGAAAAGGAAAACAAGGAGTAGGATGCTGCTACCAGAGCATCTCATCTAGCCTATACCTAGCAATCTCTGTCTTCAGGAGTTCCTCAGAAGAAGTATGATGTAAATTGTTCTGACAGTGGAAATTCTGGCTTTTGACTTTCCCATAGTGTCCTACATCTCTAGCCTGTCATATCATGTACATGTGGTTCCTTCATGTGACAAAAGAGGGCTTGGGAAAAGCAGTTACTGCAGCTAGGTTCTTTTTTTGCTGCCAGAAAAATTCTTTCCAGTCTGGTCTCTCTTGTCTGGATCAGAGGAACGCCTAGAAGAGGGAGCAGCCAGGGAGGATCCCCAGGCTGGATGAATCACCCTGTTGGATCCTTTGAGGTTCAAATAGTGCTATTGGAAGAAGGAAAGGTTTTTGTTTTGAGTGAGGTTCAGTGATTGTTTCTGGACTTGAAACATTCTGCAGACAGTGTTTAAACGGGAATTAAGTTGATGACATTTTTATATACTAAAAAGCAACTTTTTGTAAAGCTCACATTTGGGAAAAATTAAATTATTTTCTCTTCAAAGATCTACTCATTTCAGGCCTTACTAAAAAAAAAGAAAACCTGTAGTTGCTTGTGGAGGAATACATTAGGTAGATTCTGTAGAATGTTTAGGTGATCTTTCAGACATTTCAGCATTGATCCTGAGGGGACCTCAAAACATACTTAATTCCAAGCCTTTTCTTAGAACTACTAGCTATTGTTACTCAGAGTTCCCAGTAGTAGTCTGCAGTAGCAAATAATTTTAACATGATTTGGTTTTTTACGATACCTGTTATATAGAGTAGACTCACTCAGGAATAATGTTGCCATTTTGTAATAGGGAAAAATGTTAAAATCTGTAAATGTCTAGGCCAGCTAAATCTGTGAAAAAATTTTGGTAAAATTCTTTTCTTAATATGTTTTTTCAATGTAATTGCAAATAAAATTTGTTTATTTAGCATGGCTTCTATTATGGAATTTACTGTTTTGTATTGACAGACAGGTAATATGGCAGATCAGAATGTTTGTAGTGACTATATTTTACAGTGTCTGATAGGTTTTTGTGGAAGCCATCTGGTGATCTCATCAGCAACAAGTCTATTGTTTCATTACTATCAGATTCAGTGGGTTTATGATTAAATCAGCAGAATGGAGAACATGAAGGGAGTGCTGTTCACTTTGCAATCATTTCCATCTGTTAATTTTTTTTATCACATCTTGGGAAACAACCAGCAAAACTCAGAGCTACTGTTTTATCCAATTTCCAAGAAATGGTGATATATAATTGGCATATATTATGTTCTTATTTTAATCTATCCAGTTAGATGTTTTAAATAACCTATGTTATACCAGTAGTAGTAGAATATATAGAAGCTATTTCCATCATTCCTTGTATTATATTCTTTTGAAGTCTCTGGTGCTGATACAAATATCTTGGTACTAGTAATTATGAGCACTGATGACACTTTTCATAAAATGGAGAGTCAGAGTGAGACTTGAAGAGAAAAATTTCCATTTGGCATATGCTGTAGTCTGAAGTGCCTTTACCTCCATTGATGATGTAGGAATCTGCAAGTGGAATTGTCTGGCCAGTGGCCAGTACCACTGGCCTCAGAGAATTGGGAAAAGAATCCATCAGCAATACCCATAAGCTGATTTATAATTGGGCAGTCCCAAGGCATAGAGTATTCTGTTTCTTCTGAAACTCATTTTTAGCAGTAGCTGTTCTAAGTAGATGTTCCTGGTTTTCATGTGAATGTCGGATATACTTTTAATAATGTTTTTTTACCCCAAAGAAACTGTGTGGTCTCATCTGAAAAGTGAAAAATATTTTGTCTTTTCTAAATTACTGAGATATTACTGAGTGCCTCCTTGCTAGATATAGCATTGGTCTGGACGAGTGATGCTGTCAGTCTGCACTTTTTCTTGTTTTGTTTAACAGTTGTTAACTATGTTGCAGCAAGCAAAGTTAGGGTTTCATCCTAAACTGAGAAAATTTAGGGTCTCCTATTTGTTCCAGGATCTGCTGTGAACACTGAAGGTGTAGATAGTGTATAAAATCAGCCTTAATATATGATATGTGATAAATAATATCAGCTTCTGTACATGCCCTAATGCATACATCTGCATTTTCTAGCAGTGTAACTGGTGACTGAACAATGTAAGCAAAGAAAGTTTATAGTGAAAGCTAATGCCTTTTATTAAGCAAACTGTGGAAGAAAAATAAACTAGCTGAAGAAGAGCTCGTATGCCTTGAAACCTGTGTGATTTTTCCTTCTACATCTGTGTTAGTAACAACAATAAAATATATTGCCTCTCCTTTAGTATCTTTCTTGCACAAGTTTATACTTCATGTTCAGCTTATGGACCCTGCTGTTTGCTGAGTTTCTCCCAGTAGAGTAAAATTGTAATATTCTTCATCAGTTTTAGCCTGTGAGAATTCACTGCACAATACTGGGACTGCTGACATACCACAGAGCTTAGAGTCCCTAATTAAAATAGAGTGCCAGTTCTCTGAAGTGTTAGTGATGTGATGCACCTATTTACACTCAGGTTTAGGGTAATGAAAAGACAGTAACAGCTGCCCTTTTAGTCTGTAATAAACATGCCATTCCTTTTAGATTTCATCATTGAAATCTTTCCTAGGCAAAATATATAAATACTGGTGTTTCATCCATGAATTCATTCAGTGCAGAAGTTTTTAACATTTTAGTTTTGAAACACAGAGTTACTGTACTAATTGCAAACCGTAGTATACCAGCTACAGCTAAAGTCAAACACAGCATTGACAGTCAGCCTTACTGTTACCGCAGGTGGCCATACAGGACGCAGCAGCTATATTAAAATATTTTATCTACAGTTTTCCAATGTCAAGACTGCTGAATATCTCTACCACCATTTTTAAATCATCATTGTATTTGAGATACAGCTGCAGTACACCATTTGCAGAAAACAGAAAGATATATGTACAGCAAAACCAGGCTGGCAAAAAGACAAAGTGCGTATTCCAGATCCATAATTTTTATTCTCATATTTACAACTGCAAAATTCTTGCAGTACCAGAGATGAACAGTAATGCAATCCAGACAAAAATAAGATTATTGAACCCTAGAAAAGTCTTAGATGTACATGGCAAATGGGGAATTTGCTATCCATTCCAAGAATTGCATGTTCACAGATACCCCAAGGAGCAAAAGGGGGAAAATCAGAAAAGGCTTCAAAGCTGACAGTGTAGAGCAGACATTCACCTTGATTCTTCCACACATTTTGCAAATCAATTAGTTGTGCAAACATGACATTTTATAGTATTTCATTTTGTCAGTGGGTTCTGTATTTGAAAATACTGTTTGTATTTTAACTTAGAAGTGGAACTCACAAACAGAATATTATGCATTTTTCAAGAGTGTCTAGCAGAAAACAAAGCTATTATCTGAACAGAGATTCTTTCTCATTGCCTCTGGTATTATTAAGGTGCCTGCTCATCAGTTCTAGGATATCTTTCCATATAAACCATGGCAGTTGAAAATTATCATACATAAATACAGGAAAGATAACATAAAATGTTCTTTTAATGTAATTAATGCGTTTGGGGAAAGATGTGACTGTCTGTAACAGGAGGGGACTGAATCCAGGACTTCCTTCCAGGCTATCCTTCCAGGCTATTTGGTTACATGATGAAAATATAATATTGTACTATAGCCTGATTTTTATTTGGTTTATCTAAACTGAATTAAAATAATCTCTTCTGCTATGAAATTAACAGGAGCAATGTTAAAGTACTTTAGTATTCATTTTATTTTATTAAGATGTTATAGGATTCTACTCATGTAAAAATTAAACTTATGTAAAAATCCTGACATACTTTTATTCTTTATAACATTCTAAAATTGCTTTTAAAATTAACAAGAGTATTTTGGGTTGTTTTCTTTGTTCTGATATGCTTATTTGAAACAACACTTCCTAAATAATGTTACAATTTAAGGATAACCAGTGAGTCATTTTCTTTTGGTGTTACTGAGTGAGAAGACAGCAAAAGCAAATTAAAGGAAATTGTCTTAAAAAAAACATTAGCAATGTGATTATAATACTAAAAGGGAGAAGGGAAAATGACATGCTATGCCATCAAAAATAATAATTTAATCATTACTACAGCACTTCCCTGAATTGATTCTTATTTCAACCATGACTTGCATTTTAGAAAAACTTCAGGCCCAGTGATGAAGACACCATGATCTTTCAGTTGTTTAGGCTCTGAATAGTTCCTCCATTATAAATTTACATTTATCTCAGTAAATGCTCTAACTGTGAGGCTATCTATATTGTTTTGCCACCACCTAAATACTTCAGTTCTGAAAGAATGTGGTCTTGTTTAGTATTGGTTGTACCAGCGTCAGTGAATGACTGTGTGCTAGGGTAACCTCAAGGAGTTTGAGCCTCTCTAGGGTCTTATGTGATTTATAGAGGGAGTAGTGAATACTCCAAATTGTAATAAAGTTTAGACTGGAGTAGGGGTAAATTCGGAAATGCATAGAATGCAAAGCTTTCTGACACTGCTTTATGATTCTGATATGCCTTCAAATGAATTTCAGCGTCTTCTGAGACTTGTCATCACTGGATGAGAATAGCTGAATTAGTTTTGAATATATGTAGACACTTTTTTTCCCTAAATCACAGTTGAATAACATACTGTGCCTCTCTAGATCTTATTTGTGTCTGTATATAGTATATATTTTATTTGTTAAAGACTTGGTATGCTTAAATAAATACAAGTAGTTATGGTTCATATACATGCGTGCCGAAGCCTGCAAGTACAAAGAGGCTTATATATGTATGTAGAGAAGAAGGAGTGGTTTTGAACTTGTGCATAGCAAATATGATCATATGATCACTTACACCAAAGCCACAGTTACTGTTTATTTCTGTAATCACTTCTCTTTTCTTTTGCCAAAGTGAAGTCAAATACAGAACTTCTCTTTTTTGAATAAAGTCACTTTGTGAATTCAGAAAACCCTTAATTACTTTCAGAAAAACACCTTCAGTACATGGCACTTAGAAACAGTTTTATCCATTTAACCTAAAATATTTAGATAAATTTCCAACTTATTTTATTTCTTATTAACTGAGTATTAAATACTCAGTTAATAAGAAATAAGTATATATACATATAATAAGAAATAATATATACAATAAAAATATACTTGTAATATATCTAAATGCTGTTTTACAGCTGGAAATCAAAAATGCAGATTGTAGCTGCAGGACAGTACAACTGCTGAGTGACACCTTGGAAATGAGAGTCATTGTGGAAAATGAGTGCTTGGTGCAATGCTGACCTTATGTTCCTTTTTGAGTTAGGAACCAAGTACACCACCAGCAGAGACCTACGGGAAAGCTGAAACCCATCAGAGTATCTGATTCCACATTCTGTCTTCAGAAGGGCTGAAGAAATACTGCGAGGAATTCTGGATTAGACAGAAGTTATTAAAGTGAACATTAGGAGAACATTCTTTCCTTTAAAAAGAGCTGTTTTAAAAAGAGTATGAATTAATCTGCTGAAGAGAAGCAGATTTCACCATACATTATGTCTTTAGGGTGTAACTAGATTTCAGCAAAAGGTTATCTAAGTACTCATAGTTCTTAACTTCTGGAGTTCCTATCAGTTCATTGTGCAGAGTCCTGTCAAACCAAGGCACAGGTGAACCAGAAATTAAAATGGAATCTTACGCTTATTTCACTATAAATTTTCTAGATAAAATAATTTTATTGTTCTGAATAGAATCTGAGAATTCTGGAGTTATGAACCATTTGGCTAGATCCTTTTCAGTCTTCTGCACAGGAAGATTACATCTGCTCTGGCAGTATCTCTGCATGTAGAAGGCAGAAGAACAGTTTCCAAGCTGCAGAAACTTGGAAAAAGAGGAAGAAGCAGGAAGCAAGAGGAAGAGGAGAGCCTGCAGCGTAGCTGTGGAATCAAGGGAGCAATGAGACAGAGATGGAGCAGAGAGCTGTGCTTTTAGAGCAGCAGAAACTTTCCGGTGTAGCAGGCACTTGCTACATAATTGATTACAAACTAACAGTTATGTTATGTGAAACCTGAATGCAAATTTACTGCATGCCAGGACCTAGGCTTCAAAGATGAAAGGGACAGGTGCAGACTAGAGACTCTTACTTTGATTCTGCTCTGCCTTATCAGTTTGACATTTTCCTGTTTACAAAGTCAGGGGGCATTTCTAGTTCTGTTCCAGTGAGTGTGGTTTATGAATGTAGTCTGGCTTTCCTGTCAGCCAGCTTCCTCTTTAGCATGAAGCCTTTTTCAGTTACCTTTCTCACCAACCTAATTTGACAAAGTGAGCCTAGAAATAAAAAAAGATGCATATTGTAGAGTCTGTTAAGAGCCAAGTATCAAAGCTGTTTAATGACCTAGTACTGATCATAGAAGGCGCTTGAAAAATATTTTGGAGTTAGACTTTCTAAGAATTAAGATTTTCTGTGTTCTGTACAAAAACTTCTTTCATCTGAGATGAAAGAGGGGTTGGGGGAGCTGAATAATTGTCACTAGCTAGTTCATTGTTAATGCTGCAATAGTGTTTAGCTAACTAAGAGAATGAGTAAGTGGGTCTCCCTTACAGGAAACTTCTAATGTGTTAAGACTCTGTTATTCCCAAGTGTCATTTATAACCCACTGTCTCTGTGTTGCTGTCAATGTCTGGTACTCTAAATATTTTAAACATACAAAACCTTTTACTGACATGTGTTGTTCCTGCTGTGCAACTTCATTAAGAAAATGTTGCCTTATACTATAATAGTATTGTAATGCAGCTTTTTATAGTGCTATTCCAAATTTGTAGAAAAGCAATGCTTTTCTACAAGTATCTAGAGATAGTTGGATTAAAAAGATCTCTTAATCTCTTTTTCCCCTATGATTTTCTTTTCAGGTAGAAAAGTGGAACTGTATTTTTTGTAAAAGCTGTTAATCTTGCTTAGTATAGCTTCTGCCATGCTGCTGAAAATAAAGACCTCCTGTTGGCTGAATAACTTCACAGTGGTAGTCTTCTTTGCTAGTGCTTTTAGCAAGCTCTATATTTGCGAAGACATACAAATGATGATGAAAATCAAAGGTAGTTATCACCCAACAGTTCCACGTCTTTTGCTTAGAAAAACGTGTAGTCAGTAGTGGCATCACAGATGACAGTTAAGGTACAGAGAACAGCTGCAGGGACATACTTGCATGTCATGTTCCTGCATTGTAATTTCCGCAGTTCATTGATAGTGATGAAATTTAAATCAATCAGAACCTAATTTAAAATTAAAAAAAATTTAGAAGTGCAAAATACAAATTCTAACATCAGAAAAACTTTAATTAATTACTGGTTCTTTTCTGCAGGTAACTATTTGATGGACATAAATAGGCGTGAGTTGAAATAAAATCTGAATTCAATTTGCAGAAGAGCTTTTTTTGCATCGAGGGAGGTTAAGAAGTAGTTGCACAGAGACATTTTAGAGTCTCCATTTTTGGATATTAAAAACCTGACTGGACGGTGCTGTCAGCATCCTCCTGTATTTGGCCTTCATTTGAACAAGGAACCTGGACTGTCTGGTCTTCAGAGGTCCCTTACAAACTGTGATTCTGTGAAGACAGATACTTCATTTGATATTGGCACAGTGATTTGCAAATTTTAGTTTCTTCTTTCTAGTGTTATCACATGAGGTATTTGTAGAATGAAATTACTTTTCATATGCAATAATATATGCTTACATACATTTCACGTCTTTGTCACTGAACAACTGCATTGCTTGTCCAACCAAAAAATCCAGGAAAAATGCTAAGATTTATTACTGAGTAAATTGAATTTTATAACAGATGCAATATTTATTTGGCACTACCTTTGTTTCAGATTCTCTTTATGTGGTTCTCATGGCTAATTAGAATGTTAAAATTCAGATCGGGATTCCTTGTTTTATTATTCATTTCCTTAACATATTTTTAATGGGGTCTTAAAGTAGGATGTCTGCTAATGTTCTTTTGTTATCCCTGCTAATGAAAATATGGACTTTCTGAGGTCCTAAATGATTTTTAAGCCATGTTCTTAGCATCAGTGAGTCCATACCTTCCCTTTGTTTGTATCAAAAATCTACTGCCCATTAACTTTGATTCTGTTTCTTTTGAGCTGTTGTACATCACAGAAGATTATATTCTTGTAAATATTTCTCTTTGCAGTGAGGAGCTACGGAAGGAGGCCCGACAGCTGAAACGAGAACTGCTGGAAGCAAAGCACAAAAAAGAAGAAAGAGCTTTAAGACCCGAAGAGAAAGAAGGTAAGAGGTTTTGTGTAGATCTCCAGTCAACATTCAGGTTTTAAAGGATTTTTTCGGTTTTGTATTAAATGTGGACTATTGTTGAAATGCAGGAATTTTTTTTCTTTTCCTAGGGATGGTAGTAATAGTGATGCCAGTATGTAAGGAAATTGTATAGATTTGTTCCCAAATCAGGTAGTATTTATCCTCCTAAGTGTTCTTTAGTTGCATCTGTGCTGTGACCTCTTGACTTGCAAGGTCTTTTTGACTTTCTGACTTGGAAAGTTTCTTAAATGCAGATGGTTAACTTTGAACTCAAAGCTACTGACTTCAAACTTTTATGTATCGTAAGACACCAATGGAACTCAAATTCAGAAAGTCACTACCATATTTATTTTCCTTACTCCTTAGCAAAATGGGATCTTCAGCTGCCCACGTGTTTTTATATTCTGTTGCTTTTTAAATATGCATAAAATGCTAAGTTTATAATAGCATGTAAGGTGCACATTTTAGTCCAGAAGGATGAAACACCCTTTATTAGCCAAACTGAAGAAACAAAAAAGTGTCTTTCAACACTTGGGTTATGAGACACACTTTTAGAGTGTATTCTTAGTTCTCAATACCATAGAAAGATGAAAGAAAATATAAAACTATTTTTAAAAATATTCAGGTTAACACACAATTTACAAGAGTGGTAGAAAGCGTAACATAAGTTTTAGAAAAATTTGTGGACTCTCTTGAATAACAGGTGAACTTGATCAGCAGCATTTTGACAAAAAAAATACAGTATCATGAATTTGTATATAAAATCTGGCACCAAATGTTAAAAATTGCTGTCTCTGAAAATGTTCTAGTAATCACTGAATGAATATATGCTCTCACCTGTGAAATAATGAATGCTGTCACTAGCCATATGAAAAAAGGACTGTGAGTAAAGATATAGCAAAGGTAAAGTGTAGTCCTTATGTGCATATATGATAAATTATCTTGAATAGTGCCATGTATGGCAGTTCTTACACTATTGCTTAAACTTATCCCTGTTCTGGTGCCAGTCAGTGGACTTTGTAATTTAAGGAAATTCCCCTTTACAGTGACAAACTAAAGTAACACTTGGGCAATAGTTACTACTATGGTACAGTTTGGAAGGATACCTTTTATTCAGGCTAAGGGAGCTTATATACTAGAGTTGGTGGGGGGCCTGTATTTTTTTTTTTTAAATAAATAGCAGGCAGGCCATAAATCAGTTGAAATCTGCAGGTTACAGCTAATGGTAAAAATAATCTTGAATAATCTTGGCTCTCCTTTTTGTGGTAAGAAGGGGTCTGTTCCAGTACATGTTGAGAAAGATGGATGGCAGGAAGGAAACTATTGAACTAGTCAGTGGAGTACCTAACTAAAAATCTTGGAAATAAACACGTTCTAAAATTTAAGGCAAAATTAAAAAGATGTTAAATGAGATGCAAGTAGTGAAGGATAAAAATATTGATGAAAATGTAGTGAAAGATTTCAGATTTGTACCAGAAAATGAACTGAACATGAATTTACATTCTAATGTGGCTCTCACTGTGTGGTTGTTGCTACAAATGCATTACCTGTAAAAGTGTGATTACATTATTGCACTCAGTTCCAAGTATTGTACCACCAAAAAGGATAATGAACAATTTGATAAAAATGGACAAAACCATCCAAAACTAGCAGAACACTATTTGGACAAGTTTATTAGGAGATACTTAAAGATATGTGTCATTTATATAAGGGGGGGGAAGGGTGAAATCTCAAGTCAAGGGAATGAAGCATACCTTTACTATGAAACAGAATTTACAACTGAGGAATAATAGAATAGACCACAGAAGGACTTTATCTTGGATATAATGAACTCTATCAGAAGTGTTTTACTGAATAAGTAATTTCGTCCCAAAGTTAAAAGCATTTAGTCATTTTATATTTATTGGCCTGAATTTTTATCAGGATAGTAGAGCTATCAACATGGAAGACAGTCTGCTAAATGTATAATAGTTTACCTATTCCACTTGAGCTTACGTATAAGAAATTGTACATATTTCAAAAATGCTTCTATCAGGAAGTTGATGTGTAAGTAGCAGTAGATTTTTCCATTGTTCTCTGCCTATCCTCTTGGGGAGCGTGGGATGGGGAGTGCGTTGTGTCATGATCAGGTGTGCCTGTGCAGATGGTACAGACACCTGCGTTGTGTCTGCCTATGCTTTGAATTGGCTGCTTTAGGAAAAAATGTTGGTTCACAGGCTGTGTAACCACATTAATGTGATTCTTCGCTTGATTAATAAACTCTACATCTTAGCCAAAATTTGCAACCATAGTGGGAGAAATTCACTTAACATCACAGAACACTGAGAGAATAAGGCTTAGGTCATATTGGACAGGATTGGGTCTTATTCTGAGAGGATGCTGAGGAAGGGTCAGCAGCATGACACATCTATTTTAAGTCTACTGCACAGATCTTTATTAGTATTGGCATCACATTTAGTATCACTTCTTCAAATTGTTCATATTATATTTACCTAATATTTTTCTTCATTTGGAGATTAGATTAATTAAGAAAGACTTGAGAGTGAAAATTTAAGTGTTTACATTGTTTCAAGAGGTCAGAGAAAAAAATAGTTCCCTCCATACATGTTTGATTATAACCAGTTTTCCAATTAGTGAATGGTATAGTTGACTATGCCAGATTGCTGTCAAGACCTTACCTTAAATAAGATGTTTTTCTTTTATGTGACAATTGTTCTACTGATGCCAGAAATTACATCAAACACTATCATTTGAGTGCTGAATTAGTTCAGCATTTTGAAGTACTTGATCAAATATTCAAAAAATACACATTTCTCAAAGTTCTGTAGCGTAAACCTGGGAATGTACTTCAGCAAAATCTGCTTCAGACATATAGCATCTGCCCAGTTAACTATATGTCGGTTTTAAATAGTAGTAGTATTCAGGAAGTAATATTTTAGTTCTTCTTTTTGAACATTTTTGTAAACTGACAAATAATCTGTGGATGATGAAATTTAATTGTCATATGTGAGAAAACAGAAAAGCTGTAAAATATTGTCAGAGCAGGGAAACCTAACAAATAATGTAAAAACTAGCTTTCAAGGGTCAATTCTAATAAGGCATGTAGTCTCAAGGCATTTTCTGCTTTGTTTTTATTTGTGATAAGGTAATTGAGTGATTGAAATGTTTAGAAAACTCTCAAAATCAAGTGAGGATTCCAGTGTACTATTATGTTTTATTTCTGTTTTATTATAAAGTTTGGGTAATGCCAGAGGCACTCAAAGAACTGCGCCCTGTCTTACATAGAAAGATACTTTCTTGAAGTCTGGGATTTCAATAGGGTTTTGGACCCATCAGAACACTTAAAATAACAAAATCCAAATTTTGATGATTTGGGGACTTTGCAGCATAAATGCATTAAGTATGAAGATTTTTTCAGTATATACAGGAGAGCTGCATTGTGTCAAAGTATCCATCTGGAATGTGTAATCTTTGCAAAACTTTGTTTTCTCCCACTGTTTACCTTTTTTTTTTTTCCTTACATTTAATCTCCCTAATACCCAACATCCTTATGCAGTCCCCTTCCTGCTAAAGTGAATACTTTTTTTCCTTTTGTCTCTCTGTCTGCAGTAGAAAAGAGGACAAAACCTCACTGTAAACCAGCTTTGATATTAGTAGTAATCTTAAGCATGTACTCAAAATTCCCCAACATTTGAAAATTAACTGTATTTTAGACTAGGACCATGTGCCTAAAAGCTACTGAAGTTCAGAAACCATACAAGAAACTTGCAGTTCACACTGTTATGCAGATCTGCTCTAGTCTTTCAGATAAGTGTTTTGAAGCTCTAGGAATTACTTGTCATATTTTATTATTTGAGTTGGCTAAATTAACTAGTAAGTTTGTTTTAGAACTGTTGCTTTGTTCACTGTAGCAAACTGAAAATCTAGTAATCAGTCCAACTCTGGAAGCTCATTCTGTAAGCAAATCTATTCAATTGTTCACAGTTGCTAAATATTTCCTGTCTCTTACCTTAACTTCTTGGCAAACAGTGACTCTTTAGGCTCTAAGGCAGGCCAGAGCTATAGCAACGTTAACTGAACAGTTCTTGAAGGTGCAAAGAGAGCCATAAGTAGAACTAGTCCTAAGCAAAAATATACAAGAGAGGATGTTACTAATTCTCTCAAGCATAAAATTATTTAATATTGTTTTTCTGGTTTATTAATTTTTACACTGCTTTACTCTAAACTATATTTTAAGTTTCAGATACATAATATTTAAAGTTGTAATCATTTTTTTCCTAATTCTGGAAGAAGTGAATTATTTGTCTTGGTTATTAATTATCCAGTGTGTTTCTAAGTTCTGTATTTGTAATTTCTGCTAAAATTATATTTTAATTCCTGAAATATTAAGGCATATTAGAATTTCTTTCTAATTTATGAGGATTATTTTTTTGTTTGGAGCAAAAACAACTCTCTCTAAGATTTCAGTCTCAGTAAGATTTTCAAAATGAGTACTGCATACCTTTATAATTCCAAATGAACGCAATATAAACTGAATATTGATGAGGTGAAAGTGGAATATACTGAACTAATACAAGAATGTTTTTTATGCCTCTTATTTTAATTCACCAAAACATTCAATCATAATTTCTTTCTCTTCAAACAGGATGTTTTTGAGGGTTTGTCCCCTTTGGTATTTAGTCTAGCTAGGCCATGCATTTCTTGGAATTTTTGTCCAGTACATCTTTTATCATATGAAATGGGTCATCTGAGTTGCTGAGGAATACATTTTGGATACCGAAGAAAATTTATGGGCCACGTTTCAAACATACATTTGTATGTTTGAAATGTGGCCCTGCTAAATAAACTGAGATGCTTTGTTATATAGGCATCTTTGTATATTATTCTTGTTATCTTACCTCAGTTCTGCGTAAAATCGTGATTACATATGAAAATTGCATTACAATAGTTAATGGGATTACTTTAGCATATCAAGAATGTTCCGTAATGTAAGATACTTAAGTGTGTGTAAAAATCTTCGTGCTAGCTGTATCTTATCAAAGAAAAATCATAAGTCTTTCATTGGTCCTTTTCAATGCTGTAGGCTCTTGGGTTTTTTATGGTGACATTAAATCTTCAGAATCAGCATGTGTTTTTCTCTGTCACGATATGTATTGTTTCTACCCTTCATGTGTGTTTCTGGTAATACTTTTTCCAAACCAAATTCCCTTCTTTTTCCAACAAGTGTTTTATGCACAGCTTCATTATCTCTTTCGTAAAAGGAAATAAAATGTGTAGAATTTTATGCAGATTCTAATTACAAGAACATTAATTGCTACAAGGTTTGTTAAAAAAAGTTTGTACTGTGGAAAATTGTATGCATACTCTCAGACCTGCATTTGTGTGGAATTGTACCTTATCTGTGCCACAACTGGTGGACTTGTTATGGCAGAGTTACCCTACCTGCACAGCTAGAAATGGAGCCCAGTCTTTAAAAGCAATATCAATGTGAACATAAGCAGTGATCATGCTGTTCTGATGTACCACAGGCAGCTGAATTAGAATTCATATTTCTTGGTTTCATTAAGTGGGAGATAAAATTGCAGTTTTGAAAACAGAGCACTTCTGATATGTATTTTGTTGAGTGTTTGTTATGTTGTTAAATATACCAGGTGTTTTAGGAATTAAGCTTAAAATTATCAAGCTTTCTTTTCTGCTTCACTTCTTATTAAGAACTGATCCATCCCTAAACTATCTGCTCATTTCAGTTCAGTGCCCTTGGATCAAGTTTTGCCTTTGTTATCCTTCTTCCAATTTGTAGTTAAAAAGTGTGAGCAAAATAAGGTCTTCCATATTTTTTTAAAATCAATCTCTTACTTTTTGGTTTAGAGACTTCTGAATTTCCTCCTTATTTTCAGACTATCATAGTAAACCATGTCCCAAACCCAAAGTTTTAGGTTAGATTACACAATCATGTTAGCATGTATTGGCCATAATTTCAGGATAGAAGAATTTGTCTGAAAGAAAATAAATTACTTAAATTATTCTGCCACAGTAAGATGAAGACTTTATTCATAGTAACTCAAGCTAGCTTACATAAATGGTAATGTACTTATAAATTCTCTTGAAAGTAGGGTGAAATGTATTTTCAACAAGGAAGGTTATCAGTTGTCTTTTTTTCTTCCCCCTCACCTTCCTTATTGACAGAATATATGCAACAGCTTGTTCCATCTAAAGAAGAAGTTCTTTGCTTCATGAAATTTACACTTTGTGGTGAGATCTTCCTAGGGAACAAGTCTGAAAGATTCCTGTAACTTAAATTATCTTCTGCATCTTATGATAGCTTAATTGAATTTAATTATTATTTCACTTCTGTGTATCCATGTCATTTTTCATTAATTTTTGTCTGAATAAATCCTCTTAGGTTAAGGAGATTAATACCAAAGTCATGATCCTTTTACTTTTGCTGAATCAGCAAGCTGGGCCTAAATTTGTCAAGCTTGATATGAAGGTCAAATCCATCATACCGTGCTGTTATTCCTCTTATTTTCAATTAAGCTGCAAAAGACTTGCAGGGAATCTGGGTTGCAGACTGGGAGATATGAAGTAGTAGGCAGCAATCTACTTTTACATTTAAAAAGGTTTCTTCCCACCAAGCCTTTCTCTTCAGAACTTTTTTCCTTGCTTGCTAATTACTAGTCAGACACAAAATAACTTTATCAAATAATCCTGCTTATCAAAAACTGAATATATAATTTCTATTAAACAGTGTTCTGTGGTTTTGGAATCATTGGAGTTTTCAAGTTTTAAAGTGTTAATAACACATTGGCTTAGGGGCTCTTGAAAATCCTTCCTGTTTTATTGCTTGCTTTAAATGTTGTGTGATAGGTTGTAGGACTTCATGAAGAAATACAAGCATGTTTTTAAGTAATTTTAATGAAAACCACAAAAATATGATGCATACAAGGGCACAGCTCTTTTGGTTGACTCACTCTGAAGTTAGTTCAAGTAGATCTGATTATCTTTTGTCTGTGTTATGAAGAAGCTTTCCTAGGAGGCAGAGAGCATGAAGTTGAGGATTAGAAAACCTCTGACAGGCAAAGACCCAAGAAACAATAATCTCAAAAGAAGGCTTTAACTAAAATTTAAATTATTTCTATTAACAGTAAGTGGCACACATAGAAGTATGATCAATATACACAAACACACAACTTCAGGGGACTTTTACCCTTTTTGTATGAAATTTGTATTTGAGCTGCACTGCATTAAACTAAATTTTAGTCAAAAGACCTATATGACTGAAGAACACGTCTTTAAATACAGCATATATATATATATATATATATATATATCAAGGGGTGGATTCCAGGTTTNGCAAAGGTGGGAGGGGAACAACTCAGGGGTATAAATCATATTCAAGCAAGGGGAGGATTGACATGGAGGGTTCTGGAAGGAGGGGAGGAGTCAGGGAGGATTGACTAGGGTCTGGGAGGGGAATTAGGGGATGGACAGGGAAGGTTTGGGAACAAGGGGAGGAGATACATTGAATGATGGGTACTTGGGGGAGGATGCAACTGAGGAAAGACCCATTTGGGGATAGGAACTGGGGGAAGCACATAGGGACAAACCATATTACTACAGACAATAAAATTACGGGCTGCAACAGCTGTAGGTGGGCAATTACATTGATCATGGGGTAAGTGTCACCAGGAAGGTGGTTTTTTATAAGGAAGCAGATGGGTTTGCACTTCAAATTATTTACCTAGAGGCTAAATGTTAGTAAAAGAAGATGTTATGTTGTTTCCAGATAGTTTTTGAATAAATGCATGTATCCAAAGTGTTGCCTAATGCATTATTTTGACAAGGGGTTGGTCTTGAATTAAGAATGGGATTTTTAATTAGTAGAAGAGATTGATATAATAGGGGCAAATACTGGGCTTTGTCTTTAGGTGTGGTAGTTTATTCATGAACTTCTGTTCTCCTCAGTTCATCTGATATGCTGCATGAGATTTTATGGCAGATTTGATTTCATTCATGCAGCTATTTAATCATCCCTAAATGTGTGTGTATGCATTTATCTGTTTTGGTCATTCCGGAAGATGGATTTATCTTTCTTTATCTTGCTGGTACCTGTCATGCTCTGTTCATGATTATATCTGACATATCAACTGGAAAACAGCAAAAAACCCAACTCTGAAAGGTATTAAGTATGTTTGATTATTTTCCCTGGTACCCTTTAAATACAATGTAGGAAGGGTTTAAATGTTGTTTCAATGCAAGGTAGAAATTAAGATAAAAAGGAAATAAGATATTTTATTGTAGAAATATGTAAATAAATAATTTATATGTAGATATATTGTTACAAATTTGTTTTCTTTTATTACAAAGTGCTATGTTTATAAACTTCACAGAAAACTTGAGTTGCAAGAGATACTAAGTTTGGAATCAGAAACTTTTTCTGTATAGCTGTCAGCAGTCATCTAGAAAACCTGATAACAGCAAATTCATTTAGATTTTCAGTTCACCAGGCAATATATCCTGAAATTTCTTGAAACAGTTTTCTCCAAAAATGTTTTCTGTATGTCATTTGCAATGGACATCCAGGGGGTTTGTTCTTCTGTTTATTACCAGGTATCACAATTGTGTAAATATGTGTACATAAATTTTAAGTATACTAAATCAATATGTACAATGTCTTAATGCTATTCAGGAAGAAGAAAACAATGTGAAAGTATGGCATTAATCAGTTTTCTAGTTCTGTTTTTGTCCCATTAAATTATAATGAATCATTTATTCATTAATAATGTAATGGGACAGTGAAAACTCTACAGTGAAGACACTGTTAAATAAAGACAAAGAAGGATAGTTCTTGACTCATCCATATATCATTTTGTTATATAAAAAAGAGTTCTTTCCTGATTGACAAGATGGACTCTGTTTAAAATTGAAATGTTACCAGGTTTTTTCCCTATTGCAAAATCAAGGACTTGATTTGTAGCTACTTCAGCCTCCAAAAGAAGAAAACTGTGAATTTTTCTATAAATTGTATTTGTTTAGTTTTGAACAAATAGTCACAGAAAATTAATACACATAACATTTCAACTGCTACAAGAAAGACCTTCACCAATGAAGGTCATCTGGTTAAAGGAATTTCAACAGTTTTCATCAGAGGTTTTATTTCTGTTATCCTGCTTTCCCTGGCTCCATAGTAAAATATAATTGAGACAAAAATCTTTTGACTCATTCTCTGCCCAGTTCAGTGTTGTGTTTTTCATTTCAGCAAGTAGCAAATCATTCTACTGCTGAGAAAGCAGTACAACTGAAATGTTTTATGGGAGTGTTTTGCTTGGTATTTTATCTCCAAAAAGACACTAAATCATGAAACCAAACTAAATTTGTTTAACCAATATTCAGAAGAACCTGCTCCAAACACTGTTGTTGAAGAATATCTTCAGGAGAAGCGAAAATATGAAGACAAGCGAAAGCAGCAGCCAAAGAAAGGAGTTTCCCGTGAAGATCAGGTAATAGTTTGATAGCCTGGGTAACAAAAATCCAGAAAATTAATTACGTTCATTTTTGAATATGTTTATCTCTTCATTTGTATAGAAGTGAAGTTTTAAAATTTGTTGTTTCATTTTCCATTAAAAGAAAGTTATTATTCATAAAACTAAATATTCTAATTACCCAAGTAGACAGGTAAGTGAATTTTCAGTGTGTGTTTGAAAGGGCTCCTGGTTTAGTTACTAAAATCTTCCGAAGGGAAATATTAGTCATGGAGAGGTGTCCTTGATTACATTTGTGAGAGTCTGCATTTCTTCACCTTATGCTTTCCTCACTGTAAGATAACACTGAGATAGAAATTTACAAATTTGGCATTTGTTCTAGCTAGAGTTTTTAGCATTTTAGATTACAGTTTAAAAATATGAAATTCATTAATACTTTTTGTTGTGAAATGAAGGAATTAATTTATAAGTACTGTAAAAAGAGAAGCTGTTTTAAATACAATGAAAATTATTATTCAAAATTAGTTAGCATATCTGTAGACTTTAGTAGGCAAATATAAGCAAAGTAAGGTTTGCTTTACAAAAGTATTTGTTTTTTCTAAAATAGGAAAGTCTGAAATGGTTAAATATATGAAACTGCCTGTGGGGGTGGAAATACCAACTTAAAATCTGTGCTGTACATCAAACACATAGGTTTGTAAGTTCATGTCAGTTCGGCTACAAAGATGTTCCTGTTCACATGATGAATCTAGAAGAGATTGGAAACTTCAAGCTTAGTAACTTCAAAGCAGCATTTGGCAAACCTTTATATATGCAGCAAGCTGATTTAGCCCTAAACTAAGAAGTTTGTGGAAACTTTGTGCATTCAAAATCCCATTATCTTTGAATCAAAGAGTACTAAAGCTCTATTGGCAGTGTGGATCAAGGGATTTAAAACTATGTCTAATGGATTTATATCAGCCCTGTCCTGGACATCACCAGAAAACAAGATGAGATGATAGGGTTATATATTCTAGTAGATCTTCATTTTTATTTATGTAACCCTGCTGGCAACTATTCAACAGTAATTAATCAAGTTCTTTGTAATCCATTTCACTTGTGGAGAGCCTCTTCAAGTCTCACACCCATTGTAACTGATCCTACAGCACAATTCCATTTTTCATCCTCAGTGCAATAGTTAAGGAAGAGGGAGAAAAGGTACGTTTCCCTGAAATACTAGATAATGGAAGTCCTAGCCTTCCTATTCTACAAGGGTCAAATTATAAAATTATTTCAAATACAGTATAGCATCTAATGATCTAATGACTCACTGGAAAAATGCTTGCTAAGATATTTCAAAATTATTTCTGTCATCAGGTCTATTCACAGGAATGCTGTCACCAGAGAAAATTAGACAAGACACAAGGAATTTGGCTTTTTTGGGTCACAGTTTCATATTAAAAGGGTCAGTTTGTTTCCTTCTGATGACCTAGGCAAAGATGTTGCAAGTACAGTGTTTGTTTGCAGTAGTATGGAAAGCTGTAGAACTAGAATGATTTGCAGACGCAAATATCCTCAAAACTTTCCTCTCTCTCATCTTGAACAGAAGATTAGACAGAAGATAAAGAAAATAAATGCAAAAAAAGTCCTCCAAAATCTGCCCTTGGCAGTGCTAAAATATGTTTTTGGAAGAATTCAAAAGCCAGGAAACTCCTCAAGTTAAGATTGCTCCCAGAAGGATATTTGATTCCAGTGAACATTTCTGGTATTTCCTATTTCTGTTTTCTATTCTTGTTTAGTTTTTATTCTTTTAAATTTGAAAAACTTGACCAAACGAAACTACACAGCCATACAGAGGTGTTTTACAACATAGGTTGCCAACCTATCACCTACAAATCAAACGTAGCCTGCCGCATAAATTCTGTTAAGCACTTACTCCCTGATGCTTTTGTTTTCAGGAATGTCTCAAATATCAGCAAAAAAAAAAGGCTGTGGGCTGTGCAGATTATTCGTATGCTCTTCACTTTTTTTTGAAGTGCCCCTCCTCTACCATCACAAGGCT
>VXBQ01003626.1:32214-42273 GCA_013400175.1 Phainopepla nitens | reverse complement strand
CTCCCATTTGAGATGATCAGAAACAAGAACTATGGTATGATCTTCAGGTGTCATCTGATATTTGGTTACTTCAGTGTCCCTAAAAGATCAGGCAACGTCCGTTTGAGAATAAAATAGCAGGTTTAAATAAGTATGAGGTTTACGTGTGCAGCTTAAGAACCTGTATCTTCAGAATTAGTTAAGCTGGTTCATTTTATTTAAGACAAAAACTTTGAATTTTTTCAACGTCCACACATCATTTAAAAGATGATCAATGTAAAGTAGAAATTGAAGTAAACTGTAAATATCAGTTAAACTGGGTCTTCAAGGCTTGAATGGTTTGTAATTTATACACTGGATTACTTTAAAAGAAGATAGTAGCAGTTCCAAAAAGTAAAATTCGTTGTCAGCAGTGTTACTTAATCAGCTGTTTTATTCTGTAAGTAGCTACAAGTATTTTTTCCTTAAATATGCATTTTTATTTCACTAGATGGTGAGGGAAGTGCTTTTTCACACCTAACAGGCCCTCTCTGCTTGCTTTTGCTGCCTCAGCATTGCCTGCCCACTCACTCCATGGGTGCTCCCCATGCAGTTCCGCTCTCACACCCACCATTGCCTCTTGCTCTCTCACTTTCCTCTCTGAAGTGCTTCTTCCAAATCCACATGAAAGATCACTCTCACTGTACTTTTTCTCAATATAATAAAGATGTTGTAGATGCCTGTTGGTGGGTAGAAATATAAGGCTTCTCTAAAACCGTGTGTTTAATTTCAGACACTGGCATTGTTGGACCGATTTAAAACAAAGTTAACCCAGGCAATTGAAGAAACTCCTGAAAATGAGCTTTCCGAACCTGACGTAGATAATGACGAAGGATGGTGAGTTTTTTTGTTTGGATTTCTGTGTTTACGAATAGAAATCCTGCTATACTAACACAGTCTTGCTGGTAAGCCTAAATTTGACTAGCAGAAAACACCAAATATGAAGGCAGTTCCTTCATTAGGAACCAACTAAAAGGTACTGGTTTAGCACTCTGAACAACAAGGCATGAGAGTAGATGACATTTAGCATTCTGTAGTTTTAAATCCCTCTAAAACTGTGTGTTGAGGGTGGTAAGTATTTTTAAATGATGGATGAGATGAAGATATACTGACTCATCTGTAGTGTAGGGTGACCCCAAGGCAGTGGGTAATTACTGAAGTTGATAAAGCACTGCAGAAGTTACTGCCTCAATGCCTCCCAGTCAAGGAATCAGTGCGTACCTTGTTGTCTCATGTTCGTCTTTCATGCAAACTACCCACCTTAGGTAATCAAGGGGATAAAAGTTAATATGACTTGAAGTGTGATCTTGCAGGTCTAGGCTGCATGTTAAATGCTCACAGAAGTATGCATAATGCAAAAATGCATAAAATGCCTGGAAAAAAAGGAAAGAAATCCTAGCAAAAAAAGTTTTGTAAGGCTATGTCATCTCCATTTTTAAGGCAAACACTATAGCTGGTCCAACAAAATAGGCTGTCTTCTGCCTGCAGTTTTTTTCATAGTTTTGTGCATAAGCTATTGGAGTTACAGCAAAATTATGAGTAAAATAGAAACTTAAACAAAGTTCTTGGCAAATGTTTTAAGACAACCAGTATTTCTGTATCTCAGACAACTCAAAATTATTTTGTTGCTTCTCCGCAGTGTTTTCTTCATTCATTGTGTCTTTTTCTACCTCAGGCTCTTTGAGGATGAGAGATAACATACAATATAAATTTTGAGATCCTTGGATTTCACTGATATTTTGAGATCCTTCTGAGTTACCAAAGTGTTTCGAAGTCCTCAAAGAATTATAGAGCAGGTCTTTCATTTGGAAGGGACTTACAGCAGTCATCCAGTCCAATCGCCTGACAGCTTCAGGGCTGGCCAAAAGCTGTAGCATATTGTTAAGGCCATTGTCCAAATGCCTGTTGAACACTGACAGGCTAGAGGCATTGATCTCCTTGCTGAGAAGCCTGATCCAGTGTTTGACCACCCTCTTGGTAAAGAAATACTTCCAAATATCTGGTCTAAACCTCTCATGTCCAGTATAAGATTCCCTTATCTGGCCTTTTAATGAACTTGTTATGAACTTGATCTTCATGTCAAATATTTTCTTGTTACAGTAATACAACAAATACAAAGTCTTTTAAACACTTCTATAGAGTTCAAACATATCTTTCCTATTTCTTTCTGAATAACTACTGATATCTAATTGTCAGTAATGCTATCCACTGTCATTCCTACTGAATGAAGAAATGCTGTCATTTCAGATTATGAAGTTGTATTTTTGTTCAGAAAACAATATTAAATTCAAAATTACACTAAAACAAATACTTAGAATAATGAAATTATTCTAATAATAAATAATTTTCTAATAAATGAAACTACATAATAGACTAATAATTAATATAATATTAATTTTGCAGCTCAGTAAGTGTTCATGTTAGCTTTACATACAGATGAGACAGTCTGTTTCCAAACAACTTACTTTGAGGCCATATAAATTGTAAAATGTATGTTATACAGATTGGCTATAAACAACATTAACAAAGCAATGACATCTTCTGAAAGCTATTAAGTATTGTGTGAAGCACTCGGAAAGTTAAATTGCATATTTTGGATTAGGTGTTTACATTTTCAGTACCTTTGTTTTATAGGAATATTTGAGATAACTATAGTTACTTTATATTTTAAAATTCTTTCTTAATTTGAACCTACTTCTCAAAAGACAGTAATTCTACTTTACTTGATTTTTATGAAATACAATTAGTATCTGGCATATGCATACATGATACACACAAACAACATGATTCCTCCAGGCCATTTTTGTAGGTCATGGTTGCTGTTTTTATGGGAAGGAAAGGCCTGCCAGTACACTTTGCTCTACTGTCAGGGTGTGTTATCTGAGATAAAATTATTGCCTCTAAGACATTTTTATGTGTCCATGAGTGGCCACACATTGAGGTATAATTTTCATTCTCTGTCAAGATAGAAACCATTACCAATTTGTTATGTTTTCTTTTGTTTGGCAAACTTCTCTCTGCATATTTGGCTAAGCTGCTGTATTGGCATAGCACATAGCAGACATTTGGGCACTTTTCAGCAGCATTCTACTTTTTATGCAATAAAAAATGAAGAAATATGACTCTGTTGTAAACAGTGTGTATGGTGTTTGATAATTATTACCAGATTTTACTGTCTAAGAACGCATATGAGGAAATGCTGTGAGGAGTGCTGAAGAGAAACGCATAAAACTAAGTCTTAATGTGGGATATCAGAACCTTTGCTGAGACATTTTATTGCAACCTCTACTGCTCTGTGAGAATGATAATCTGTATTTGTCTGCAGCAATCAAATCCAGTTTCCCTTACAGAATTCCAAAATATCATAATAAACATGGTATCTGCTCAAAGAAGGCGTCAAAGAATAATGATGTCTGACAGTAAGTAAGTGGACACAGTTTTACAGCATCTGAGTACCTTAGAAAGGCATTCTTCATTTGAGTTCTTCCAGGCTTTATTTTCCTTGTGGCTTCATGTTGAGAGCTAGTGCTTTTGCTTTCCTCTTAATGATTTTTTAGATGTCCTCAGTACCATTTGATCACTAGTTGTTCTTTATTTGCTTAAAATCCAAATAAGGAAGACTCAGATGGGTTACTAGACTCTTGTCTTTTTTAAAGGTTGTATAGAGTGCTGCAGAGGTAGGTAGAAATTATCTGGCAGAACTCATTACATTTTTGGCTTAAAATCTTAACCAAGACTTTTCCCAAAAATGTAGGTGAGATTAGTCACAGTGGCAGTGAGGTGTCATTTGCTTAGAGACTAATGTGAAACCAAATATGTCACAACAGACGACCCAGCTGTAATAGATTATCTGCTTGATACTTGCCACTTGGATTACTCAATAGGCCTGAATTTGAAAGAGAAAATACTGCACAGGCTACACTTATTCAGAACACTACTGCTACTCATCTTGCTTAGGACTTACTATAACACATATAGTTGCATACATGTGATACTCATTCTGGTAGTAGTGACACTTCAGGGTTCTGATGAAAATAGAAATAGTTGCAACTGGAGTCAAACACAGATTTCATTCCAGAAGGTGTTACAGCAACTGCAGATAATGAAACTAACGATGCAGATCCTGTGCACATGACAAAATATTTTTCATAGGGAGAATCCAGCAATGGGATAAAAAAAATCTGATGCAGTCAAGTAGATTGAGAAATTGTTTAAGTTAACCTGTGCAAAAATATTCTTCTTCAAATAGGGTAAGAGTGATACTACTGTAAAACACCCTTCGATCAAGTAATTCTGAGAGTTTTAAGTGCTTCTTTCAAAATGTGAAATCTGAGATTAAATACAGCACTCAGCTAAGTCTCTGTCTGTGTTGAGTGGAAGGATTACTTTTTTTGTTGCTGTTTTTTTCATGCCTGGTTTCCAATCCTTTCTAAGCCATAAGTCCTTTCCTTTTGAATGGCTGCCTAACTTAGTTCTGTCCTGTACCCATACTGTTGATCACTCTTACTGGAATTTAGCCATGGCACTTTTTAAGTTGTATCCCATTTTTCCTACTGCTACTNNAAAATCACATGAATTTTAAATACTCCAATAAACATTCAGAACTTCATATTATACATATGTTCTGTAATTATATTCTTCTCCAGTATGGTCATAAGTGGAAATGAACTAACCAACCATTACCACATTAAGCTTTTCACTTTGACACTGAACTATGGCTGTCTACTCCTAAAAACAGGGCTCTCCAGCTGAATTTTTAGGAACCTTACATGCTTGTGAAATATAAGAAATATATCTACACTTTCCTATATGGAACACTGGTTTTTGTGGAAGGAACAGATTCTCTGCTATAAAAATAAACGTCATGTGCTTAACCAAAATTCTGGACTTACATTCTTCTTTCTCTGCTTTTTTAGTACAAGTGGAGGCTTCTTGAAACTGCCAGATTTACTGGCATACTGAGGTATATCTAGTGCTGTGTCAGCTTTTGAGTTGGTGGAATTTTCTGTAGTAAGGAAGCCACCACATTGCTTTTTGAAAACTCACCTGGTTGCCAAGTCAGTTTAGCATACATCTATGTAGGATCTCCATTATTTATACCGTATCACAGACAAAATGCACAAAAAGGTTCAGGAATCAACTCCAGTACCATTCTTGAATACAAAACTTAATTGTCCTTATCAAGTAAATGAAAACTCAAAATGATCATCACTCCATACCACTGAAATACCCCACATTGCACACAAACCCAGTCAGGGTTACAGAACTTTATAAGACATGGAAGACATATAGGTTAGGAAATCATGATGGGTTATTTTTTTGATTGATTGAAAAGACATGCCCGTTCATTCACTTTTTCCGACTGATGCTCTTTAGTGTTTTTATGAGTGACAGAGGCAGGGGACCGAGTGCACCCTCAGTACATTTGCAGGTGACAAGGAAGCTAAGCAGTAAAGGTGACACTACAGAAAAATGGGTTGCCATCCAGGGGCACCAGGACAAACTTGAGAAGTGGGATAATATGAAGCTCACGAAGTTCAACTAGGCCAAGGTGATGCATCTGAGCCAGGGCAATGCCAGAAAAGAGCACAGACTGGGAGCAGCCCTTTCCAGAAGGACTTGATCCAGCTGGACATGGCTGGATATGACCCAGCCATAGGCACTCACAGCCCACAGAGGCAGATGTATCCTGGGCTGCATCCAAAGCAGCAGGAGCAGGGAGGGGATTCTACCCCTCTGCTCTGCTCTGGTGAGACCCCACCTGCATCAGCTCTGGGGTTCCAGTACAGGAAGGACATGGATTTTTTTGAGCTGGTACAGAGAAGGAACACAAAAATGATTGAGGGTTGGAATATCTCTCCTGTGAGAAAAGGCTGAGAGAGCTGGGTTTGTTCAGCTAGGTAAGAGACGGCTCTGGAGAGACATGGTAGATATTTCAGTAATTAAAGAGTGATTAAAAGAAAAGGGAAGAGTGATTTTTTTACTTGGGCAGATAGGGACAGGATGAGGGGTGATGACTTTAAATTAAAAGAGGAGAGATTTAAGTTAGATGCTAGGAATAAATTCTTTACCCAGAGGGTAGAGGCACTAGAACAGGTTGCCCACAGGGGTGGCAGATGACCAATGGCGGTGGGGGTTGGACTAGGTACTTTTAAAGGTCTCTTCCAACCCAACAATTCTGATTCCATAATATGAACATTGAATTGAGGCAATATACTGTTCCTGCTTGAAAACTGTTTCCATACTAGTAATCTGAGTTCTGATAAATATGGTTTTGCATTGTTACTTCTTTAGTTTTGACTTCATAGGAGATGCCAAATCCATCCTGTTGGACCTTCAGTATTCAGAAACTGAAATATTAACATGTGAAAGTTGTTCCTTACCAGATGAACATGATTATGTGAAGTGCATTAAAATTGCTGCCACCAGGGAGTCAGCCAAAATCTGTATCATCCTTAGTAGAAGGATTTGGTCTTTATTAATCCCATCAGTTCACAAGTCAGGGCTGCAAGTAGACCCCTGGTTGATTTTAGAGTTTGTGTTAGAGTGAAGCCCAGTAATTTTTCCTTCATTCTACACCTGGCTAGAAGTTTAGGATTTCTTCTTCAGGATTCAGATCTCATCACTGGCCTTTATCTGCTCTCACTAATGCACCCTGCAGCCATTCAGACTTTGACTGAGACTGCCAGCATGCTACCTAGTTCCTTTAATTAATAGCATGTGATGCCAGTGCTTCATAACTGAATCATTGCAGTGTTTCCTGGGTGGAATGTAAGGTGTTACATATGAAACATAAAGCTTCTTAGTCTTTATAAGAGATCAGTTTTTTCCTTCCCTGTGGAGTGCTGTCACAGCTGTAACTGAGCGACAAATGTAAATAAGTCACTCAAGTTTTTTTGGAAGTATGTCTAGACTCTGAAAGCTAGTCTTTCTTTTTATTTGAAATAACATATATCTGTTCAGCTTTCAGATATACTGTGGGACAAGAAAGAATAAGTGAAGTGGGAATTTGGAATGAGGTGGTAGTTTTTTACATGGTTTTTTAGTCTAAAATTCTTCTGGTTACTTGCCTTTGTTGAGTCTAAACTATTCTAATTTTTGATTAATTTGAGGTATAGGAAAAATAGACTTTTTTAAATTGAAGGGAAAAAGTCAATACCTGAAAATACCTTCCAATTTGCACAAAAGGTTGTTGTGAAAACTGTGTGACAGTAAAAGCCTTCTAGTTTGGACAAAAAGGAATTTCATGTCTTGCTTAATGGATGGTTTCATATCCATGTTGTGCAATTACTGGTCTTGTCAAAACTATTGTCCTCTACGTTATTTGTAAAAAAACTTCATGTAAGATAATGAGGATTGTAACCAATTCAAGTGAATTTAATGACATACTTTAATGCACTGTTTAAAATCTCATGTGTCTTAGAAAGCTTTTAATCATATCTTCTTGGTCATTAAATACTTTGATTTGCACAGTGATGCATGGATCAGATACATAGATCAGATCACCTGATTTTAGCAGAAATTGAAGGAAATAGGTCTGGTTTTATTAGTTTATTGGTTCTGTTCACAAAAAAAAAAACCTCACAGAAGTTCAATGCTAACCATTTAAAGTGCAGCCTGGTTTATATAAGTCAGATACTGTAATACATTCCCAATTCTGAATTTCGGAAAGCTCTCGGAGGCCACTTAAATATTGTGGGAACATTGGGTGCTAGTGCTGAGCTCTTTTTGCCAGGACAATAATTGCACTTTGAGTGTACATTTTTTTACCAAGTTTGCAGAGATAAATTTATTTTATTCCAGAACAAAAAAGAACCAACTCAAAACAAAACAAAAAAACCCCAAACAAACAAAAACCGAAAACAACAACAACAACAAAACACCACAAATCCCCCTCCCTCCAAAAAAAATCTGTATACTGAATGAAGGTATTCTCTATCCAGCATCAGTAGTTACGCCCTCTATCTTCTTTAAGAAATGTTTTTGTTCTTAATACAAGGAAGTCTCCTTTCAGGATATTTATGATTGGTTTCAAGAAAAATGTGGCACAGTTGGGAGTGGAAGCACACAACATTTTAATTACTTTGTATTCTCACAGTAAAAAGGTTTTCTAACAGAGAGAAATTTGGGTATTAAAACAGTATCAAGGCATCACTTTTCAATGTCTGTTGTAGAGTATAGGTTAGAATTGGTTTGGACTTGGGTCTTTTTTAATTGAAATAGCAATTTCAGAATCAGGTAAATGTTGAAGTTAGGTAGACTGTTTTTATATTACAATATTTAATTTCTACTAAGAATTAATTCATGATGCACACTGTTAGTATTTAATACATATACATTTGTTAATGTGTTCCATTTTATTTCCAGGATTTCCTATTTACTGCAGCATATACTATTGAAATTTGCAGGGTGAGGTTCTTCAGGATAAACAACTAAAAATATTGGTTATATTTCTTTTAGAAACCTTGTTTTAGATACATTTTATAAAATGCAGATTTTTCTTTCCTACAAAAACCTCGAATTTAGGGTTATGAAATACAGCTTCCTCAAGATTAGCAGCAGTCTTTGCAACGTCAGTTGCAGAAGCTTAACTGTGACAAACACAGTAAACCCCTGAAAACTAAGCTGCAGTCTGTTTTACATGCTGATGCTAGCTTGGGGAATGACAGAAAAAGTGCTGCTGTAGTTTATGCCTGTGAGGCACAAAGATGGATTTAAGCCATGTTTGCTCCCCTCCTCCCATCCAGACTTGAGCCAGCGTTCCTTCACTAGTCTGGAAAAACTGGCTCTATATTAGGTCTCTCCTGCTAAGGCCATTGATTTACTCAGCTGCGTTTTTTAAAAGTTGACAAAATACTTACTTGATTGTTACAAAGGATAAATGAATGCCAGAGGTCTGTATTGGAAACACATTGGAAAGAGAGGTTTCTTTTTTATTTGGCAAAAAAATAAGTGTTTGTTTGGGTTTTAGTGCTGCCACTAACCTTTAAAGGAAGAAAGAAAAAAACCTTCTGCTCTAAATCTTTGGTTTTTTCCTCCAGTTTTGTCTCCATCTTCACCCCTGTACTACTAGAATATGGTCAGACCTTACTTGATCTGTAAATGGCAGCCCCTACACCACTGCTTCAGTCAGTAATTCATATTAACAAATTGATCTACTGCTGATGTTGTATATTGATTTCCTCTAGCTGTTCAGCATGTCTGAGATACTCAGAGCATTTAAAGTGGAGGTTTTCACTTCTTTATATTTTGTTAATTCGTCTATATCTGAGCTTATTTGGACTAGGCATCTAAGTTTTGACTACTGTTTGACTTAATTCACAGATGATCCATGCTTCAGTCAAGGGATGTTGTGCTGGTTTGGAAGCAAAACCGGTGAGACTCCATGTCAGAAATACAGTTTAATAGGAAAAAGTAAAATACATGCAGTAGTACAAAAGAAAAACCTCTGACAGTGTCAGAATACAACCTGGCAACCCTGCTAGTAGAGGGTGGTGGTAGCAGTCTAGATGAAATGGTCTTGCTGAAGTGGTGATCCTGTAGAAAAGCCTGGTAGGTCTTGTCCTCTGGAAACCAGTGGGTAAGGGCTGCTTGTTCTGCCCCAAACCCCAGATTATATCCAGGTGGGAATGCTTGGCTCCTCCCCCTGGGCGGAGCATCTCACAATGGGCTGATGTCATTCTATGAGTCATGCAGTGGGTCCTTGATTACCTGTTAAACAGAAATGGCTCCCAGAGGGAGTTATCTATGAGTCATTGATGGCCCATTAACAGGAGATAGTCTGGGGGAGGAGGCAAGGAAAACACTGCCCCTCCTGGTTTCAAGAGCTCATGAAGATGATGATAGAATACATACCTTTGGGCATATCTTTACATTGTAACCCAGGACAGATGTCTAGTGTTAGATTTACTGTCTGGAAATCTGACTTTTTTTTTTTTATTGCCTGAAAATCTAGTGAAGAATAAAGAAATGATCTTCTAAATCCTTGTTAGTCTGGCTTAAGCTTCCTGAATATTTACACACCTGTTCAAGCACCCCAAC
>VXBQ01003626.1:0-24723 GCA_013400175.1 Phainopepla nitens | reverse complement strand
GCAAGAGATCAGTAAAGCAGTACTCCATTGGCCACAAAACTTTCCTTTTGAAACTTGCTAATTTTTCCTGGATTTTCTGTCACAGACTGTGACAAAGACCCGCTATAGAGATTGATATGCTTAGATTCAAATCAGTATAGTTCTCAAGTTGTCCCATTGAAGTCAAAGATGTTTTTGAAATTGAGCACACAAAATCCAAAGGCTAAGTGTGGTTTTTGCCTAGATATATGAGTTTGCCCTGGCAAAATAATTTACCATGTCTCTTCACCACCCTTGTCTTAAGAAATGTCTTTCTTACCTCATCTGAATCTGCACTCTTTTGGTTTAAAACCTTTACCCTTTGTCCTGTAACAACAGGCCCTACTAAAAGGTCTGTCACCATCTGTCCTAGTAAGTCCTGTTGTGTACTGAAAGTGCCATAAGATCTCCTGAGAGACTTCTTTTCTCCAGGCTGAACAGTCCCAACTCTCAGCCTGTCCTCACAGGAGAGGTGCTCCATTCCTCTGATCGTCTTGGTGGCCTCCTCTGGACTCCCTCCAGCAGGTCCATGTCCTTCCTGTGCTAGGATCCCAGAGCTGATGCAGCACTGCAGCTGGGGTCTGACCAGAGCAGAGCAGAGGGGCAGAATCCCCTCCCTGGCCCTGCTGCCCACGCTGCTCTGGATGCAGCCCAGGACACGTTTAGTCTGTGGGCTGTGAGTGCCTGGTCTTGTCCAGCCTCTCAACCACCGCACCCATAAGCTCCTCTTGGCAGAACTGCTTCAATCCCTTCTTCTTCCAGTGTATGTTGAAGTTGCCAAGGTGTATGATCTAGTACTTGGCCTTGTTGAACCCCCTGAGGTTCACATATGCCACTTCTCTGTTAATATAACAGTGACATTTTTCAGACTACTGGAAATTTGCTGTAATTAGGAAATATCTGATGGGGGGAGAAGCTTCTAATGAACAGTAGGAAAGACATTGAATTGAACAAAGCATTTGTTTAGTCTGGTATTCAGAGAATTAAAAAGCATGATCTGAACCAAGTTAATGTGGAGCAGCAGGACATGAAGCATTCCCCTTCTATCTTCTGAGTACCTACTTCAAGCATCTTCCGTGTAAACTCTTCCCCACTTTTGTAAAACCCTCCACCCTGGTGAAAGGTGTCTAAAGTGACCAATAGAAAAACTGGAGAAACACTCCCTGTTCCTGGAAAAAAATTGTCATATGTTTTGGAAGATATGTTAAATAGAAAAATACAAGAAAACAGAGTTTAGTATTTAAAATAAAATCCAGAGACACCTCTATCTGTATTTAGCTGTATTTTCCAAAAGGAGTCTTTATGAATTCATCACCTTATAATGTAAGGGTCTTCTAAGGAATTAAAGAAAAAAAACTAAAACACCAACAAAAGAAACCCAGGTCAGTTCTTTTTTGCGATGCTCAAAAATAAATCTGAAATCTTGCCATTTGTATCATAATTAAAAATTGTAGCTTCCATTAGTTTACTGATTTGGAGTTTGGTTTTTTTTTTGTAGGATGTCACATGTGCTTCAGTTTGAAGACAGAAGCAGAAAGGTGAAAGATGCAAGCATGCAGGATGAAGACACTTTTGAGATCTATGATCCGCGTAATCCTGTAACTAAGAGGAGAAGAGAAGAAAGCAAGAAGATAATGAGAGAAAAAAAGGAAAGGAGATAAAAGGAGTGTAAAGTTAGCCAGAGCTGCCTTGGAAAGTGACTGCAATAAAGCACTGGCTCTTTTGTAAGCTGATCCTAAAAATACCACTGGACAAGTGTGAAAAGGAATCTCTCAAGAACTTGTTTTGCAGTTTTGGAGCAGAGCTATCATTTGTTTCTTAAGTTGTGTGGTCAGGTGCTCTCATTGCATTCATTATCCAACCTCTCTGAAGGTTTTTAGAATGATGTGTTTAATAAAACAGCTAACTTGACTTTTGTCTGTGTTTTAATTACAGTAGTCAAAATCTTTGTTTAATCAAAATATGGAAATCAAAAAATTTCCAACATAATGAATGAGAATTTGTGTAAGTGAGGATCAGGTTAGAAGATGGAAACCCCATCTGCAGGCTTTTAAGATTTTATGGAAGTTACAATTTTTCATTATTTCCATTGTGCTTTAAAAGACATGTAAACTTTGCCTGCCTGAACCACTCGGACACAGAACTAAGATGATGCAGTAGTTTTTAGAATCATCATAGCTTTCTTGAAACAAGCTAAGTTTAATTTGAGAATCTGGCTATTGCCTCCTTCTTTTGAAATACATATTCCAGTACAGATCCTGTCTTGGGAAGCTGGGAGAATACATTTTACATGTGTTATTTCACTATCCATACCACATGAATGAAAAAACAGGATCTGAATATGCTGTAGTTGCTGCTTAAACCACTTGCAATACTAGAAAAATCCCTTTGTTAGAATTTTCACTGTAACATAGCAGGTAATGAAGATTGGTTTGTTAATTAGTCCAGTACAGAAACAAAAGAAAACGCAATGTCTCATTAAAAATATAACCCTGCTTTTAACAATTATTCTGTCGTCTAAAATTGAACGGCTCAAGCTTCCAATTTATAGGCTTTCCTCATATTTTACAACCCTGGGTGTTAATATTTTTACAGATAAACAGGAATTTTAATTGTTCTTTCTTTACAGCAGTTCTGGTGCCACAGGAACATGAATTACCCAAGTGGCCAATAGCTAAAGAAGAGTGAACAAGGTCATTAAAAAGTGCCACCAGAGCAGTGTTTTTGCTGATGTTGTTTTTAGAACAAGTTCAGTAAAGTATGATGTCCTTATCAAGCTGCCACTGCTAAATTTCTTGATAGGGTTTGAGGTGTGAGATACATAAACCTGCATTGGTGGGTTAATATGGCCCGAATGTCAGAGGTTAGATTGGTACAGACTATTGCTTTAATGCACAGTGCAACCTTTGAGATAAGGAGAAAACTTGGAGGTGTGACGTGAGATCCTGTATAAAGCTGTCATTATCCTCCTCTTTGGCTGAGTGAGTTATACTGTGCCATGGTGTAAAGAAGTTAAGAGGGGTTACATTCCTTAGTATGGCCATTCACAAACTAGTGAGTCAGAGTTTTTTAATTATTAAGTCATTTCTGTTGGCTGCTGTTGGTAAGGAGAAGAACATCGAATGTCATATGCTGTTACCTCTATTCATTGCTTTGTTTGTGGAGAAAATTTTCAAACAATCATTACAGGAAATGAACATATCAAACCCCCATTCTAGTGGAGATAGGAGGGAGGAAAAGGTGGTGAACATGGGGAAAAGTGAGGGCTAGATCTGAAAAGAACCATGAGCATAAATTCCAGGACAATTATTGCCCCTGAAATAAAAAAGTGTTCTAATTACGTATTTTTCCTGCAAGCGGAAGTGGGATGCGTGAGTCAATAAATGGACAAGTTGACTAACACCCTTCTTAGCTGAATATTTTTACTGACTACCTGCAGCAGATCTGAGTAAGCTGTATTAGATGATTCCCAGTTTTAAGCACTAGAAAAGCCCGAAGGGGAAATTTAACTTGGGGCTTAGGACTCTGCTCAGTTGGAAGAGGTTTGAAAGTCTGGACCTTGCATACACAGGACTGGTAACCTGACAAGAACAAAAGAGTAACTCTGTTGACATTTTCTTGGTAAGTGTGCACTGAAAGTCAGATTATCACAATTAGTCAACTGAGAGTCACTTAGAAATGGGCTAAGGTCTAAATTTTATTCATTTCACTGAAGCAAAAGTAGTTCTGTATTTCATTTAGGAGACATTTGGAGCAAGGTTAAGAAAAGCTTATATCAGAAGTACATTCTTAGGTAAAGTCAACACCAAAGAGTAAGAACCTCACAGAAAGAAGTTGAAATGATGACACTTGTCTGAAACAAGCAGTTTGCAGTGTCACAGGTAACTCCCATTCTGCCAGTAACAATCCTGCCTGTTTCCCATAATGCCAGGCTGGCAGAATAATTTTAACTCAAACCGATTTCATTCATCATCTGGCATTGCTGTAATTACATGAAATGTTGAGTGGTACAGCATTGCAGTGTTCTTTATAGACTGTGAAATGTGTGTGCTCAGAGTTACACCTTTTATTTGTCAATACTGAAAATCTAAGTGGGGAATACAATGTGGGCAGCTCTCTCCCTCTCTGTGGAACATTCACATTGAGCTAGGTTAGTGGCTGAAAAGTGAAGGAACAGTTGATTTTGTGGCTGAAGAAAGAATTTGTTCAATGGTTGTAAGATTTTTGACTGATTTTATTTTCTTAAATCTTCATTAAGCATGTTCCACCCTTATGGCCTCCACCTCACCTGTCTGTATAAACATGAGCATAATCTCTACATAGTTGTGACATACAGGTGGGAACATTTGTCCATGTACTACTAATACAAAAGCAGTGTCTTAATAGTTCTTCGTGAAGCTTTACTTCCTGAAGCTGAGCACAGATTGCCCAGCTTGAAAATGTAAACCGCGCAATACATAACAATTTCTGTAGACAAGTCAGTGTTTAAAATTGCTGAGCATGCTCTACTTCCCCACCATCACCACCTGCTTTTTTGATTACTCGTTACATCAAGCTAAAAATCATATAAGCCCAGACTATGACTGAATTTTGAGTTAGATCTACCAAAGGTCAGCCAATAGTGGCAGCTAACCTGCAATTTCAGTGCATCAGCTTTCCTACCAACACAGTGGGCCAGTGTTGACAAATGTTCTGTGAGACAGAACCTCCAGTCATTCCTGCTTTTCTTTTAATATAAGCATTAATGGAGCCTTTCATTTTGTGAGAGGGGATGTGACTTTCCTAACTGAAAAGAAGGGGCAGGGGGAAAAGCTTTTCGTCCTTGCAGATACCATTATGTTGGTAAAGTCAACATTTTCATTTCCAAACCAGCTGAATTTTGAGTAGATAAGGTCCTCCTAGGCCACATCTGGTAATAGCAAGATCCTCTAGAAGAGCTTAAAGTCTTGCCTCAAATGCCGTCAGTGATGCCAACAGCTAGTACAATGTGCCCTTTTTGCTTTGGAGCTAAAAAAACCCTGGAGCACAACAGAGCCTGGTTTATTTATGTCAAATAGCCACTATGCCTGGGCTGCTAGAGGTGTAGTCTGCAATGTCATATTACGTAGTTTTCCAGCATGAGCAGGTTTGGGAAGAGGTTTTTCCCATACTGTCTCCTTTCCCCAGCAGAAGAGTGTCTGAACTATAATGGTTAAAATAACTACACAGCAATGTTGTCTGCTTTCGTCTAGAGCACATCAAGTTTGCAAAAGACACAATTATATTTTGGCAACATAAAAACTAGCTTCAGATAGAAGGGATAGCTCCAGGCTCTGCCTCATTCTGGCAGACACATGTGCATCTGTCATTACTTAAATGATGACATACTTGGGCTGTTAGAAGATGAAGGGTCTTCTTACCTGTGTAGGTATTTGCTTACATCTTCCACTGTAACAAAGAATGAGCTGATCATATCATGGCTGTAAAGTTCCTGATTATGTATATACAGCATAGAGAATGTAAACTGAAAAGTTTTTGAATGTATCTGATCATCCCTTTACAGCACATTCCTGCCTTACTGGTATAGCAAGTACCAGAAGTTAGCTACTTCCCAGTCAAGTGCCCTAAAGTGATTCCCTTCGGTTATCCTGGGCGGATGTGCTGCATTCCAGCTTAATAGTTGCAAATTCCTCAAGCAAACTGTCAGACACGTTGTACCCACAGCAGGGCTCTCTGATGCATAAATCCTGGTCTGCGAGGCACCCAGGGCAGGTGACACACAGCCTGTCAGAGGCCGGTGCACCTCAGCTGCTAACACAACAAAATATTCCTCTGAATACATTTTCACAGTACTTTTTCATGGCAGGCTTTCACTTCCACTTCAGTATCCATCACAGATGGGGTTTTCCATTTGGTTTTTCACTTCTTTTGGTTTTTTAAGAACCTGCTCACACAGCACAAGCTTCATTTATAAGTCACAGATTAGGAGTGTGCTTAGAAAGCTACTGCACACTTGTGCAGGTCTTTGTTATGCATCTCACACAGGCACGTAAGAATTGGTTTCTGACTCCACAGACTTCATCACCACTTCTCTCGTCATCATGCCTTACCTGTCAGCCTCTATTATTAAGGTCCAGAGAAAGAATTTATGTCCTCCTCCTCCTCAGCCTTTTGATAGCTTTTGCATTTATAGCTAGCCTCTGCCCTCACTGTCTTCTACAGCTCTCTGTATGTCTCCTGGCTTCCCAGTGCTGAGCTGGAGAATCTTTAAACCACCATACGAGTCACACACAAAAGCTGAAGCTGCATGTTATTTTATTATGTGCCTGTGTAGATTCTGTATGTATTACAAATGCAAAAAAACATGAAGCCAGAGCTTCAGAGCATAGGCTTAAAATTTAAACTTTTTTATGCTTTAAACAGTTCCTCTATATATAATTTTTTTAAAAATTACTATTCCTGAAACACATACCAAAAATAGCATTGTGCCCAATCTGGCCACAGAATGAGGATCTGCTGATTGTAACCTACAACTGTTGTCTGATATTACTCCAAAGCAGTACAACAGCCTGAAAGCTACTTTTTTGGGGAAAAGAAATTAAGGCCTTTTTTTAAAATACAAATTGCTTGGTACTAATAGCTTCTTCTCTTAAAGCACTGTTTTAAAAAAACACAAGGACCCTGCCTTAACAATTCTAAATTTATAGACATGAAAGAGGGCTACAGGCAACAAGACAGCACCTTCTGGGAAAAGAAATTATCCTAAACCTCAACACATCAAAAAAATTTGCATTTTTAAGACTAATTCACCAAATATAAATGAAAAAAATTTCATTATAGGGAAGGTAGGTCGGAAATCTACACTTCTTGACCTAGACAATGACATGGAAGAGAAAACAAGTCCTAATATGAACAGCTTTAATTATGGTTCCTATTTCTAATGTGTGAAATGCACTGGCTTTGGAACAAAGCATGGTATGATGGTCATATTTCTACATCAATGGGTATTACACACTTGAAAGTCCAGTCCAATATTCATAAGGTTGCTTAAGCTGCACACTTGCCCTTTGTGATTTGTTTGTAGTAGTAAAAGGGCACAGTTACAGAATGGCCCTAGAATAGCCTTTAGTTTTGGCAGCTTTATTTGGCAGCAATAAAGCATTGAAAGCTGAACCTCTTTCTATTGAACACAGTCTGGAAGATCACAATTTTTTAGCCACTATTGAAACTTGGTTCCAAAATCACATATGTTCTTCTTCAGAAGTAACTTTTGAGTCAAACAGATTTTAATACAACATTCCATTCAAAGGATACTTCCTTCACCTGCTTGAACAGAGTCTCCACAGTCTTGGGAAGCATGGTCTGACCTGTATAATGAGGTATTGCATCCTTCCATCTAAAAAGTTATTTCACTGGAACGGCAGAAAATAACCGCCAGTATGTGGTCAGTCATTTTAGGAAAAATATTTCCATTACAGCTAGAGTATACTCTCCCTTACATTTACAGAATATACAAACCAAAGAGTTTACACATTAAACACATGAATTATTTCAAATATCAGAGCATGAGTTTGCCCTAAGTTTTCAGGTAGACTTGGCAAGATGGTATAGTAAGTATGGACAACGATTCAGGGGCGTGGTAAATGGCCTGTTAATTATAATGCCTAGCCCTGCCCTACAGATTAGGAAGACAGTTTTTAAGATGATTGACCCTTGAGGGGAAACAGAAATATGCATCTTGTGCATCTTGTGTAAGATGTTTTTGTCTAGAGAACCCAAACAACCAAGAAATCCCAAATGACAACAAAAAAGCAATTGAAAGAGCTGTAAATGGAGGAGGAAAAATAGTTCTGACCCATCTATTCCAGATTTACTTACATTTATAATGTTGTCAAAAGATTTTCCTCACAGTGTTTCATATCATTTTATTTTACAAAGACAAGAATCATCAGACAGGAAAACCACAGTAAGCAATGTTTGCCTTTGCCAAACAAAGAATTTACATAAAAGTTTCCAAATAGATTAAAAAAACCACCCTCAGCCCAGTTTGCTTCATCTTTTAAATCTGATGCACATTACTGGTTTTTGTTTAATTTCAGGTGGTTTCACTGCTACAAGATGAGACCTCTAATACCAGAGAGACCAAAATATAGTACCTCACTGTCATATAATTTAGGCTCAGTCATACCTCAGACAATATTTTTACAAGGTCACTTTGCAAAAGTATGTCTAGCCTATCCAAATGACAATATTATTTATGCCAAAGGTTTTGCTTTACAGATGGAAGTATTCCAACCACTGTTTAATAGGCTGTATGGAGAGGCTAAGAAAACATCATTTGTTGCACACACAACTTAAGTATACAATGTAGAACTAAAGGGTACAGACTGATCATTGGCAACATGGGCTAAAACTGGCCTCAGTGAAAAAAGCCACAAATGCAATGAGCTTCTGAGTTTTCCTCTCTGATATTATTTTTGGAATTCCTGAGCTTAACCAGACATATGAATGCACAAGTGAAAAATAGATGTGAATTCAGTAGCTACCTGGATATTAAAAATGCAAAAAAGATATTTTTCAAAAGGGACTTTGTAACACAGACATATGACTTCACAAGCAGACAGGACAGCATATTCTCAGCTGCAGTCTCAGAACAGGGAAAGGATAGGACAGTAATGACAGGAACTCCAATAAAAAGCTTTTTAAAAATATTGAGGTGCAGACAATACAGTCTTCAAAGCCCAGCAATTAGTTCCAGGACCAAGTGTTTCTGAAGGCTGTTAGAGTAAAACAAGCATGTTTCTTTCTTCTCAAGCTCTATTCTTAGAAAACAATTTTCATTCATCAACCTTCCTTCTAGTCACTTTTTAACAGTTTTTTTGGCAAATCTAATTCTGCAGGGTCTGAAACTTGTCATTTGTGCCGACAAAAATCATTGTGAAAATTGCTAAGATTAAAAAATCCACACCAGACGAGCACTACCAGACACTCCAGAATATTATAGCATGTGAAAATCAGCTGGCACCCAAACAACCTCAGTTCATCAGACTCATTAAGAAAGTGTAATTAAGATTTGGAGGAACAGAAGCACAGTAGGAAACCCCAAGAATGAGGAAGGAGCTGGAAAAGTACTGTATCTGTGTAAGGATCTTAGCCAGGCAACCATAGTACTGCATTATATGTCACTGCATAATATTCTGTAATAGTTCTGCTTACAATATGGAAAATTAATGTTTATTTACCCTACAGAATTGTGGAGTAGCTGCCATTCTTCTTTTGTGAAGTCTCAATTAAGTCCATGCTTTCTGACAGCACCAAAACATGCAGAAATCTGGGACTTTTTACCATATGATAAAAGCTACAGCAGGGTAAGCAACCTTTTTCATTGTTTTTTAATTTTAAGAATACTTGTAGACTGTTGGTCAAAGCAGCAACATTACTGAGACTGGCAGCAGACAGTAGAGTGTTGCTCTTTCTGTTCTGGCCATTCTGATGTTGATGTTTTCTGATCTGTATTTCACAAATATAAATTGGTCTTTCAGTTGACAAACCACAAGTTTAGTTCAGGTTCCAGACAGGAGGGGGAGAAGCAAGTAAAGAACTTCCATAATGACAAAGCGTTTGCTATTTCCACAATGTGGCTTTGGAGTAGTGGTCCCTTGTGACCACAGAAAGCCACAAGCATTCAGAGCCATTTGAATAAACCAATACAGTATCACACAGCTATGGACAGACAGCATTTGGCTTCTGGACACCCTGTGTGGAATGTTGTTTTAGAAGAAAAATATGTTAAACTCTTGGTCAGAGGGCAAGTCCAAAGATATCTCACACAAAGAAATACTCAGTGCCTCAAGTTATCCATTGATTTCTGTCTTGAACACCTAAACTAAACTATTTATAAATAGTATGAATGCATCTAAAAAGAAGGTTTGGAGGCTGAGGGGCTATTTATTAACAAACTAGTGAACTGATTATTGTGCACTATTGCGCACTAATTATTGCGCTTCAGAAATATAGGCAACATTAGGAAGGGAGAATACAGGCTGCAATGCTAGTAAGGGAAAAAAGGATGCTATTTTACAAAGGCCAGACAGGACCAAATAAAAGTCTAGAGTCCTTTAACAGCAGTGAATTAATCAAGAATGCTTAGTACCAAAGCTACACCAACACCTAATGGAGCCACCTATGAAACAAAAATTCCTGAAACTTCTCTTTTCATACTTTTTTGGCTCTCTGCTTACATTTAGCATCCTATTTCTACTGAGTTTCCTAATAATAATAACATAGCCACTAAATATTATTTCGAGTCAGAACAGACAGTAAATAATCAGATATACTTCCATAATTTAAAAGAGTTTTGTCTAACCTCCCTCCCTCAATACTCCACACGTTTTTTCCCAGTGCATGACTATTCTTGTCTTCAGAAATATTTTCCTAAAATCTTACCTAAATCTCTCTTGCTGTAGCACAACCCGAAACTTCTCGTACCAGTCTGAATGAATAACCTTTTCCGCTCTGCAGCAATATTTTATGTATTGAAAGATTTATCCTGTCCTTTCTCTCCTCTAGAATAAACAATCCCAAAATTTTAGTTCTCTCTCTAACAGTTACATTTTGTATATCTCTAAATCATTCCTATTAATCTTCTCTGGCTTTTCTCCCAGCTACATTTTTCTTTACCTGTGTTACCTAAATAAAGCTGGAAAGAACAATCTCACAAAAGTCTGATTCATGCTAAGAATAGAGGAATGAATCTTAACACACAAAACCTCTGTCTATACATCCAAGCATGGACTTTCCTTTCTCCTCCATTTGCACAGATTTTTTTAATGATGTTTAGTTTTGAACCTTTATAATTCTCAAATTCTTTGCTATTAACCTACTGATTAGCAGGTTGGGTTTTTTATTGTAGCAACTGATTATTCCCAGGAGTGGAGTTTGGTATTCATCCATAGTGAACTGTACTCTGTTGTTTTGGTGTGCTTTATCAAATAGTTGCAATAGTTATGAATTTTTGTTGTTCTCAAACATGCTTGAAAGGCCTTCTAGCTGTAGTTTTACCTGTAGTTTAACTCAATACTTCACAGATTGCTTATCAGAATGAGACAGGCTTATCATATGAGACAGGCCAAACCATCACATGATCAAACTTCATTACTCGTCTACTACATGCAAGTCCTATCACCCCTACACTAGAGTTCAATTTGAGAATAAAAGTAAATTTATGCTCTCAAAACTAAGGTCAATTTCATCATGTTCTGAAGAATTATATGAGGGAGGAAAAAAATCTCCTTCTTGGAAGGAAAATATATTCTGAGATGCAATTTATCCTTAACATTATATAGACTGTGTAAGATAAGAAATGTTTTTCATATTTGACTAAATCCAGCAGCAACAAGCCAAGCTAACACAGAGTTGAGGCTTAAAGCCTGATTATCCATCCAGTCAGTTACAGGCATTTCTCTTCCCCAGGTGTGTCATGAACAATAGCGATGTAACACCTGGTTGCAAACAGCAGGATTAGTATACCTCAAACCTCAAGTCCTTTAAACTGTCGGGATGAAAGTGTGAAGGTGAATCAAAAGGCAGCTCTGGGTCTGAACAGAATAATACAATGGAGATAAACACTCCTGAGCTTTCTTAATGTTTTCATGTCAGCAAGATATGGAGCTTCTTCTGAAAAAAGGGAATCTGTAGAGGCTTCTTCCTTGTCTTGACATGGCGAAGTTTGTCATGTATCCACAGTAAGTAAAACAATTTCATTTCCTGTAGGTCCTCATATGAATAGTTATAATTCCTCTTGCCAAGGTAGAAAGTGAAAGGAAAAGAATTAAAGTGTCCGAACAAATGTTCTTATCTGTCATTTGGTAACTGATTTGCCATGTCTGCACAAAGGAAGTGAAATACCTCCAGCTATTGTTCTTAGACAGATTTCACGTGTTTTTTCATACTTTAGTCAAGTGTATTGCCACTGAAAGGAAGCCCACAGGTTACAGAGAAGGAAGATAAGGGAGATCCTGTGTGTGTGAAATACTTAGTGGTGTCTTTGAATGTAAAACAGCATTTCACATTTATGAAAGCCAACTGTATGTAGGGTGAGATAATGAGATGTTTTCTAAAAAGACCCCCAGCCTTGTGTGTGAAAACAGAATCTATTCAGTTAGTGGTCAGGCTGATGGTGAATCTCTCCTCTTTTATCTTTTGAAATACTGGACGTGTAATCAGAACACATCTATTATCTGAATTGTTAGAACTATTCAGGTCCAAATATATTTATCTTTACTATAACTAGCCCTTGACTCTGGCACCTTTCTCTGCACATTAGTGATATTTTAGATAGCTTGATTTGGCCGTCTTCTCAGAATCAAATAGCATATTTCTGGGAATGGGACCTGCTAGTTCATTTAACAAAATCTAAGGAAAACAATACCTATTGTCTTGAAAAGTCTGTTGAACTGGGAAGCAACTGCCTTTCCATGTTCCTGCTGGTATACCACTACAGTTTAGGGGAATGGGGTTCCCCTACACTGCTTTAGTCCTGGGAATTAGTAGAGCAACCTGTTACAAGTGAAAAATAGTGACAGTTGTTTCCTGAGAGATATTGGACATATAATGTGATTACTCCTTGGTATCAACATGGTATTCATGCTCTGCTGTTAATGCCTTCTGTAGGACTATCCCTTCCCATCCTCAAAATTTTGACCCTTCTTAAATGAGACACTTCTTGAAGAGAGCCACTGCTTTCTTCAGACAAAAATATGATATCATCTGAATAAATGAACACTTCTGCATTTCTTCAACAAGTCTTTTTCAGTGGGCATTACCTAATCAGAACAGATGTGGCTATTATAAGAGTAGTTTGTGCCTTAGGACTCCAAATTTTTGTTCCTCAGACAATAAGAAACAGCTGGCCAAACAGCAGTCAGAGATACATCTCCTGCAAAAGACACACCAGTCTCATTTTTGTGAAATGAGAAGATTTTTAGCACAACAAACAAGACTGAAACTTTTTCCTGTAGGATTCACAGAGAAAAATCTTTTCAGGTCTAAAGTGAAAGATTAAATATTGGTTTTTTTCATAACTGAATGAAAGCCATCCTACATCAAGGTTGAACTAGATTCATACTGTTTTGCCAGCCTCTCCCCTCCCAAGCAGAGCTTAGAGCCCATTAGGCAAAACACAGCCATGTCCAAGTACAGCAGTCTGGGCTGTACTTCTGAGAAGCACATTGCAGAAGCTTGGTCTGTTTTAGCTAGAAACACCTGCATGCAGCTTCAGACATAGGGCTAACTTATCTCCTCTGCATGCTTGCACCTCCTTTATGCTGTGATGCTGTCCATTAAAAACCAATTATTTTCCTGTTAGAGCAAAACACAAGGTGTCAGAGGTAAAGAGCACTGCTTTATACACTGGTTGCACTAAAACGGTTTCTTCTCTTTTACCTAATATATTTTTACTTACTTGACATTAGAAGTTACTGTTACCAAGAAGCTGTGTTTGTTTTGGGGTTTCATTTTTGGCCAAAATCTGTCTTGGAAGAATACCAAACAGAAAAGCATGTATTAAACCTTCCATCTTATTGCATGGGTTTTACTAATATGACATTTTTTCTCTTTACAAGTATTTTTCCATAGCACCCATGCCAAATTTCTCTTAGGCTTTCTCTTAGGGGAGGCAGAAGACAGACAGGGACAAAGTTATTTGAAAGCAGTTTAACTCACCTCCAAAATAATTCAGCTGCAGTCTCTTGCTACACTGGCCTATGCTGACTAATAAAACTTAAATTAAGTGCTTTAAGACAGCACTTCATTCCCCTAAAATCCTACATAGCATATCCTTGCTTAGTACTTGGACTCTGATTGCATTTAACATGCGGGTAGAACTAGGGGAAGTTTTAGGTATTGAGTACTGACCTGGTATTTCAAGAACAACTGTCAAACTCAGGATTTTGGTTTTAGACTAGCTAGAGACCTAAAAGCCATTTCGAAGTACATGAGAGTCTTGAAAGCTCTAAACATTAAACTACATTTCTAATGAGGGGGAAAAATAATCTTCAAATTGGGATGTTTAGAGGTAGTTTTCTGAATTCTTTTTCACCATAATTCTGGGAATATTTTTCTGGAGCAAATTGTTGTGGCCCAAGTGCAGGACCCAAAACTTGGCCCTAGTGAAACCCATACCAATTTTTCTCTATCTCTGGGGAACCCAGTGGAAGGGCATGAACCTGTAGAAAAGTGTACGGAGGAGAGCCACTAAGTTAATCACAGGACTATGAAGGCACACCAAGAGAGCTGAGGTTGTTCAGTCTGGAGAAGAGAAGGGTGCATGGAGAGCTTGTATCACCTTCTAATACCTGAAGAGAACCTACAAGGAAAATGGAGAGGGACTTCTTACAAGGGCATATAGTGACAGGACAAACTAAGGAGTGTCGATTAACTGTTAGGAAGAAAATCTCTACTGTGAGGATGGTGAGGCACTAGAACAGGTTGCCCAGAGAAGTGGTAGATACCCCATCCCTGGAGGTGTTCAAGGCCAGACTGGATGGGGATCTGAGCAATCTGGCCTAGGAGAAAGTGTCCCTGCCCATGGCAGGTGAGTTGGAAGAAGATGATTTTAAGGTCCCTTTCAATCCAAACCATTCTTTGATTCTCTGATTCTAAATCCATTTGATGCACAAAATAGATTGAATGCAAATACCATTAAAATAGATTCAGATAGATTTTCTTCATTCATGAACAGTCTGAAGGGTATAATCATATATCTTTGGAGGTTGCTGAAAGAAAAGTCTCTGGACTGATTACAACTTTTTCTCCTTCACCACAATCAACATATTATGGCAAGATCACAGAGTTAGCACTCAGTATTGCATAGAAATAAATTATGAACTGCAAAGTAAGGCATACAAATGTTTTCTTTCTGAAGTGAAAGAAAAGCATATTTTATAAAATAAAAACAGATTTAAAAGCTGATGGGATAGAAAAATCCAGCTAAGATCTCATTGAATCTGTTCTCATGTAAATCAACCTTACAGCTAAAAAAAGATATTATTCCTGTAGAAAAGTTATTCCCTCTCTCCATCTTACAAACTGTTGAATGGAAAGTCAGTTCCTCTCTAAGGAGTCAACAAGTAAATAGTTTCATTCTTAGCCTGTAAACTTAATTACTCCATGAAATTAAAAAAAAAAATACAGTGTGAAATAAGTTGTAGTCATTCTTTCAAAATAATTGTCATCATACTGTCTGTTCTGGAGTCATTACTGGACTTCATTATAGCATAAAAGGTCTATTTACAATTATTTGTATCACAAGAAAAGGAAAAATTATGAGGGGATAAACTCAAATAGATTACCCAGCTCAATTTCTCTCTCATTTTCTCTCTCTCCTTTTATCTTCTTAGGGCTTCCCTGAAAGTTCCTTTCTCCTTGGTCTTCCTTATTTTCAAATAGGTTTCTTTTATTTCTTCTTTTGGCCACCTTCAATCATTTACCTTTAGTCCCGGTGAACCATGGAGTTTCGAGTTGACTGGAAATTAGCAAGAATGATGCCAATCTACAAGAGTGGCTGGAAGGCAAATGTGGGGAACTACAGGCCTGTCAGCCTGATTTCAGAGCCAGGGAAGGTTATGGAGCAGTTATTATCTTGAGTGTGATCATGCACCTCATGCTAGACAACCACAGGATCAGGTCCAGCCTGAACAGATTTGTGAAATGCAGGTCCTGCTTCTTTCTATGGCAGTGTGACACACACAGTGGATGAGAAAAGCCTGTGGATGTTGTCTGCTTGGACTTTACTAAAACCCTTGACACTGTCTCCCACTGCATTCCCCCGGAGAAATCGGCTTCTTGTGGCTTGGACAGGTGCACAGTTCATGTGTTAAAAACTGTCTGCCTGGCTGGGCCGTGAGAGTGATGGTGAGGGAGTTACCTCCAGCTGGTGTCTGGTCACAGGTGCTGTTACCCAGAGCTCAGTCCTGGGGCAAACACTGTCTAATGCTTTTATTGATGACCTGGACAAGGGAATTGCATGTCACTTTGCAGATGACACCAAAACTGGGTGGGAGTCTNCTTGTGGCTTGGACAGGTGCACAGTTCATGTGTTAAAAACTGTCTGCCTGGCTGGGCCGTGAGAGTGATGGTGAGGGAGTTACCTCCAGCTGGTGTCTGGTCACAGGTGCTGTTACCCAGAGCTCAGTCCTGGGGCAAACACTGTCTAATGCTTTTATTGATGACCTGGACAAGGGAATTGCATGTCACTTTGCAGATGACACCAAAACTGGGTGGGAGTCTTGATCTGCTGGAGGGCAGGAAGACTCTGCAGAGGCATCTGGACAGGCTGGATCATGGACTGAGGCCAGTGGTGTGAGGTTCAACAAGTCCCAGTGCCAGGTCCTGCCCTTGGGTCACAACCACCCCAGGCAGTGCCACAGGCTGGGGCAGAGTGGCTGGAAAGCTGCCCAGTGGAAAAGGACTTGGGAATTCTGNGGGCAGAGATTGTCCCCCTGTACTGGGCCACACCTCTGAGGCCACATCTCAAGCACTGTGTCAGTTCTGGACCCTCAGTTCAGAAGGGACATCAAGGTGCTGAAGAGAGTCCAGAGAAGGGCAGTGGAGCTGGGAAGGGTCTGGAGCACAAGTCCTGTGAGGAGCAGCTGAGGGAGCTGGGGGTGTTTAGCCTGGAAAAAAGGAGGCTCAGGGGAGATCTTGTTGCTGTCTACAACTGCCAGAAAGGAGGATGTAGAAAGGTTGGGTCTGCCCCTTCTCCCACATAACAAGTGATAAGACAAGGACCACCTTGTCTTATGAGCTCAGATTAGGAACAGTTTAGTCATTTACACTGAGATAAAGGTCCCGTTTTATGGAATCATCTAAAATCGTTCATCATCCATCCAAAATAAAGGACCTCTACAGCTTTCCTGGTGGATTTGGGCAATTGGAGATGACTCAGAAAGGACATAGAATATAAACAAGGACTATTAGCAATAAATAAGAAGTAAAAGATGCCCCTTTAACAAAAAACTTACTATGGAAGTACAACAAATCTGTCAGAACCCAAAGTCCTTTTTAACTAGGAATCTTAAATCAAGATAATAGGCTTTCTCTCCAGAACAGTGAAACCCATTCATTATCACAATCTTCAGAGTGATATAAATAAGACATTACCCCTTTGGGGAAGTGAGAAATTCTTTTGAACAATACAAACAACAACAGACAACAACAACAAGGAAGACATTACTTCCTGTCTCTTGGTGTTTCTGTATGTTCTTTCAACAAGCAGCTACTCCTTCCCTCCATGCGCAGGAGCCATGTGCAGTGACTTCACCCAGTCTCTCTTGGACTAATATGTAATCTCCTGAACTATATAACTTCTACAAAAAAAATAGCAATAGAGGCTGGAATAGCAATAAATAAATGTAATAATGAAATAAATTTAATAAAATTAAAAAGCAATAAATAAATATAGATGCTAGACATTTATGAAAGGGAATGTGTTACTGAAAGTATCTGGAAATCAAATAACTTTGTTTCATCTGCAAATGGCAGATTACCATTTGACAGATCTCAGAGGAAAAGGACAAGTATAACTAAACCTTTACAATTCATACTTTTACATTACTTTACATATTTCTTCATTACACTACATTAGTCTTACTTTTTTCGTTTTTGTATGCCAAAATAGGACCTGATTGTTTAGACTGATTTCACATTTCCCAGTCTCCTGTACAATTCCTTTGGATTCAGACATTTACACTCAGCCAATATTCATTCCATTCTCCCTCTCACACTGAGTAAGGTATTAGCACACACACAAAAAACAACTGCAAACAACCAAAACCAAACACACCACACACCAACTTTAGAACATGCAGTGAAAGCTTTGAAAACTGCAAGCAATGTGACTGCCTGTTTGTTTGGATAGTGATAGAACTAACAGGCTTTTTGGTTTTTAGTTCTAGGCAATCAGTAAAAAGAGATTTGAATCACTTGGCAAGGAAATACATATTCAGAGTTATTGAAATAGCTATAGGTAAAATTGTATGGATTTACATATCTACATTTAGTTAGACAAGCAGTGCTTTTTGTACGCCATTTTGCCAAAAACATGCATCATAAACATAAAATAGCATAAAATTCTGGCGAAAAAAGCAGAATTAACAAGGGAGAAAGGGAGTAGGTTGTCAGAAATTCATGTTTCCTAGAGAAGAAATGAATAAGACATATGGGATGAAACCAAAGTAATTATAACATATAAGTAATTAAGAGTTTCTAAATGGAAAAACAACTAAAAAAGAATAGGAAAAAAAATTTCAAACACAAAAGACCCCAAGCAAAACAAAAAACACCACAAAAACAAAAGCATGTCATCAAAACAAAAAGAAATTATACAAGAGGAACACTAGCTTATCAAAGAAGGAAACTAGTCAATATGTTGCAGGTGTACTTTTTTTTTCTTGACAGTCCACACAAAAAGAAAGAAGAAAGCATCCTAGGGTTTTCTTAGCCTTGGGGGAGTGAATTGTTGAAAAGGTTTACTCTCATCATAAAACAGATAAGAAGGCAATTAGAGCTCCTGAAAACCAACAAAGTGCTAGATGCAGATGTCTTAAATTCCCAGCGGAAGAGAGGAGAACTGTAAACCTTATAGGAAAGATTTATGACAGGTTACTGAGAACAGGGTATTACAAAAGGGATGGAGAAAGAATTGATGCAATTACCACATTCAATAGAGGAAGGAAGGAAGGAGCCAGAGAACAAATGCACTGAGCTGTAGACACAGATATAGGAAAGGCTCACCAGAAAAGATAAAAAATTTATGTGACACTGATACAAGATAGGGAAATGATAAGGAGAAAGGGAAGATAGGGAACTCACATTTGCAAAACTTGTTTTTTGTTTCTTTGGATATCTGTTCACATTTAATATTGATCACCTAACAGTAGAAAAGGAGACATTCAGTAGAGGCCATTTGTCTGAGTTTAAGGCAATAAGATATCCCATATCTGTATTCACGTTGATTGTCACAGGGCGTTTTAGTTGAAGAAAGCAGTTCGACCTGACAAAGCACCTGTCACAGACAGCTGTGTCAGTCTGTACTGCATGAATGTGTTCACTCCAGTGGCAGGCTCCAACCTCACAGAAGCAGAAGTTAGTTGAATAACCCAGCAGATACATCTGACAACTTAAGAGAAATTTCAAAAGTTCTACAAGCCATGAAGACACATAAATAGTGCTCAGAGATTACGGAGCAGAAGCAGAACACCACTGAAAGACATTATGAGTCACAACTCAATGTTGAAGGGACACTTTAAGAAGTGTCTTTAATAAGTAAGCACTTTTATAAATGCAGACACCACAAATTGCATGGTCAAAGTGAGATAAAATCGAGGAAAAATTAAAGAGATTAATTTCTTTAAGGTCAAAAGACTAAAAGCACAAAGTGGATGTGTGCAATCCCTTTTCTTTCTGTCCCAAAGCACTCCACCAAATTAATTCCTCTAAGTTGCACTGTTAGGTTACTCTGGAGGACATTAGTTTGCATTTTTAAATTGTACTTTATAACAATTTACTAGCTTCAGTAACTGAAGAATAGCTATGATCAGAAGGTCAGAAATACATACTTAGAGTTTTCTATTTGTGCATTTAGACTCTTGAGTACAAAATTTGAGCTTCCAAATTTAAAAATACTCCAGACACCTATTTTCTTGCCATAATGTGATTTGGCAGATGGAGCTGAGATTCAGGTAGTTAATTAGTCCACTAACTTTAAAAATCTTCTCTCATACCACTTCACATTACTGGTGGAGGAAAGTACTATACAACCATGGAAGATATTTTTTCAAAACAGAAGTATCAACATTTTTAACAGGATGAAGCTTAAAAAAGCATAGCCACATCAATCATAGGAAAAGGCAGAGCCACAAAACATTTATATTTAAATAAAGGCCTTCACCCTTCTTATCAGCAGGCCTGTGCACACTCTTGTTCAGAGTTTGTCACACAATTTATCTTTTCTAAAGAGAAAAAAATTTCTGTGGGAAGGGGTGTTCAAAGATTGGCACACCTTATCAGTATGCAACAATTAAAGAAATACCATTATTTTTAGTTTCAGTGAGATGTTTAGTTCATTAAGTGGCACTTCTAACTGCCCACTTCTAATCAGCATGTGAACTTCTTGTTATGTACAACATTTCTCATCATCAGAAAACTAATATGAGCTTAAAATATATACATCATAGAGTCATAGAGTGGTTTGGGTTGGAAGGGACCTTAAAAGTCAGTAGGGTTCTATGGTTCTATAACAGGAATGCCACCCCTAGACCATGTTAATCAAAGCCCCATGCAGCTTGGCCTTTGATAACAGCAGTGATGAGAAAGAGCTGTATTCACTGAGGAAAAGAAAACCGAAAGCAAAGAAAGACGTACCATGCAGCAAAAACAGCCTGTACAAGCACCAACGAATTGGAATTTGGAACCACTGGTTTTTGTTTGGTTTTTTTTTCTTTTTTTTTTCTTGTTTTTTTTTGTCTTCTAAAAATGCATTAAGTATTTATGTGCTAAATTTGTGTACCAAGATCACAGCAAGAATTGCACCAATTAACACACAAATTCAGCAGAACTGTATTTACCACAGGATAGCAAAAGCACATTTGGTAAAAAAGATGAAGTGCACTGAATTAGGAAAGTCAGGGCAGATGGACAAGAGCAGCGCTGGAAGTTCAATGCAACTAATTTTTAACTATAAAAATTATGACAATAAAAATAGCCATATTAGCATCTCAAATATTTTATAAGGCCAGCTCTATATAGCACCATTCTGAATTGTCATCATCTTTCCTTTAATATCTGTGTATTCTAAACCACACAGTTAACCTCGCCAAAAGCTAAGAACCCATGGACTGTCTTTCCACTTTTTATTCCTACCATTTTCTTACAGCCTTTGAAAACATTGATTAAACAAAGAATTTAATACAGCTGATCTTACAAGTGCTACACAGCTGAATGGACCATTTGCTAGTTATATACAATAAGATCAAAAACAAATAACAGTTGTGATGTTTTTTTGACTCAACACAGAATAACTTCTAACTCAACTTTTGAAACACTTTCTCTACCTAGATTAATTTTTTGTTGTTTTTGTTTGTTTGGGTGGTTTTTTTGGTGATTTTGTTTTTGTTTTGTTTTTTTTTGTTGTTTGTTTGTTTGATTGTTTGTTTGTTTGTGGTTTTTTGTTGTTTTTTTTTCTTGTTTTGTTTTGGTTTGGTTTTGTTTATTGGTTGGTTGGTTGGTTGGCTCATTGGTGGGTTTTTTGGTTTTTTGTTTTTACCTTATATTTTTATTCTTATTTTTAGCAGGTCAGACCATATCACCTTGGATAGCCTCAAGGGCCTCTGAGCAATCAATTGTACAGAGTACAAAGGTTGAAAAAGCAACTGCAGGTGCAAACTATGCTATCTCTGATCACATATGGTGCACTGTAATCATCCATTTCTTAAGGCTTCAAAAACTCCAAGCTGACCTTGTGCTTTATAAATCATGTCACTTTTACAGAACTATCCCCTTCAGCTATTAACTGTATTGTTTTGCATAAACAGGCATGAAATCGTATTGTTCCTTTCCAAACTTCCAAAGGGTGTAGCTTACCCCAGAGGGAAGAGAAGCTAAGAGGAACTTGGAAGGTAGTTAAAAAAACCCCAAACACCCAGTTATTACATTCTAGCAAGTCAAAACCCACAAAAATCAGGACTCATCCCTCTTAAAACAGTTTCTGACATTATTTAAATGCCACGTAAGTTTTGCAAGAACATTCTGCTCACAAATACATTAAAAAGGATTTTTTTCCCCCATTCATAATCTTATTTAATTGGCATATGCACAGGAATATGGTTTAGCTATGACCTTCAGACAAAAAAAGAGAAGTATTTTTTCGTTACTCTCAGGACAGGGGAAGTCAATATGTTAAGTTCATAAGGAGGCTCAAGACTTGCGTGCATTTAGATACCCATGAAAACGGTGTTCCTAAAGCCTCTCTACTTATGTGTGTAAGTAACCAAAGTTACTAAGAAGCTAACTTAGATTCAGGTATGTACCTAAATGCATACCACTTTAGCTTCATTAAGCAGGGGTGGACTAGGTTCATCCTTAATTGCAGAAGAGAGATGTTGACTTTTTCTCACTTGTGGGTATACGCACTCAGACCACATATATTTTCAGACAAGACACAAAGGAAATATCATCATCATCACCTCCTACTCTGTGACTATGACCTGATGGTGGAATAAGGGACAGAGTGTGCAGTGTTACTTCATTGGTTTCAAGCGCTTATATTTATGCTTTTCAAAGATGTGATAAGATGCTTCACTTAAGGCATATTGTTTACATGTTACTGGGCTTGCCTCATGAACTGAGCACACTGTGGTTACACTGAGTACATGAACAGGATGTGATATTTCATCTTCATGATGCGGTTCATGCCATGTAATCAGCTTCAAGGTTGTTGCTGCACAAGCTTTAAAAATCAGCCATTGCTGCTCATGTCCTTTAACTCATTCTGCTCCACAACAATGAGCAGCATCCAGGACGTGGAGACTGGGGTGCACGTTCTTATGTCTGTCCTGAGACTTAGAATGCATACCTCACGTATGCTTTTTCTCATATTTTTTTCCCCAAACACCAAGCTATGGGATACTTTAAACAAGGGGTGAAGGCATGCACCACTAAGGGAGCTATCTCATTACTCTGACACAACACGCTCTTGTGCATCTAGCCATTACATATTCTTGGAAATTCCCCCCATAGTATTTGTTTACATTGCATTTTGCAGGCAGGCACATGAAAATTCCACCCAAACAGAGCCAGCAGGACGTGTGCCAGCTCTGAATGAAAAGCCATACTGTGCATTTAGCACATTATTGAGCCTCAAATGATAAACTCCACCCAGCAATAATCCTGGCATTTCTTAACTTTTTACTGTTCAACTACAAAAAACCCCAAGGATGCCTGCTTGCAATATATTCAGTAGCAAGATTAAGATTTTTCCTCTCTAGCACTTCCCTAGAAGTTATGCTAATGCTAGTAATAAAAGACTGGCTTTTATTTTCTGTCCCCATCTGTAAGAGGTAAAGACATACACCTTGATAATTTGTCAGGTTTTTGTAAAACAGTAATGCAATCTGAGATCTTGGGAGGAGCAGCCTCTGGAGGCAAGCAGGCCATACTTAATGTGCCAGTCAAAATGATCCAGCTGTTTCTGAGGAAAAAAAAGATTAGGAAAAAAAGAATGAAGAGCTTAAAAAGACCTATGATTTTAGCGAAAATACTCAGCTTAGACTGACCTTTTCCCTCACCAACTAGATTTATGAAAACCACTGTCAGAACATACAAGATCCACGTAGAGGACAGCAACCTATTACTGCTGCCAATTACTTCCTTACTTCAATGACCAAAAATTTCAGTCTATTTTGAATGAAAAAAGCACCTCAGAGAAAGCAGTATGATTTTCAAAATCAATCACTCAAGAATACCTAAGATATGAAACAAAGACATGTTTATGCGATATTAATTTATCTACCTGTTTATATATGCTCAGGTCAGATCTAATAGGGAAGAGAGCTGAAAGGACATCAGTCTTTTACCAAGGCACTTCTCAGAGCCAAAGCTAGTAATATTCTCTGCAAAATTGTTACCATTCAGAAAGTTGCTTAAAACCATCCTGTCTAGTTTCAGATAAGAGCTAGCAATAGTTTGTAGTGCTAGAAATAGTTCGCATGCTTTTGAAATTTTCAGTTTGCCTATTTGAAAAATTTGGTTTCAGTTCACAAAGCAATTATACACACATGTAGGAACAAATCCCAAATCATCTGTCCAATATTCCTCTCACAACAGTGAAACATTTTGTATACATTTTAGCAGCAGGACAGTCACCTTGCCCAAGAGTCCTTCTAGTTCAAGGCCGGTAGGGGCCACAAGCCACAAGCACAAGTGACATTTAGTTATTAATTCGCTTGTATTAGTAAGAGAGGGGGCTGAATCTGATCAAAACCTCAGGGCAAGTTCAGTATTACATTTATCATTTTATATCCAAGACAGAATTTGGGATAACTGAGTCTTAGTCTTGATGTGAAGTATGAAACTTCAACAAATGAAAGCAGAAACTCCTTCAGGAGTCATCTAAGTTAATGTTGTAACTATGGAGTTAATCCTGAGGTTGGGTAAATACCTATTTGCTTACTTGTCTGACATTTTCTTGTGTAAATGTTGATTCCAGTCTAAGAGAATAAACACCACCACATTCCATTCCTGTGAATGTGGCAATTCCTAAAACTGAGAGAAGTAACAGCAATTCATCAGGGAGAACCTGAACCTCAGGACACTCCCTATGAGTCTGCAATCCTCCCTCCCTTCATCTGTCCATGATGTTATGTTGCATATTTTAATGATCACAAAACAATTTTTCATTAATGACCTCTGCGCCATTCTGTATGTTTGAGACTCGGAGGGTGAATCAAGGCTGCACATGAAGTACACAAGGCTGTCATCTGAAAGCACTCTGCTTGGCCGAAAACACTGGGAGAAATATTTGAACAAAGCCAGAACTGCAGAACGAAGAGACTGGTTTCCCTGTTAGCAGTGTTATCCTGGTTAGTAATTACTAAATTTCAAAAGCAAGAGAAGCAATTGCTTCTAGCAATGGCTATTTTTTATTATTTTATTATTATATATAATATATAT
>VXBQ01003623.1:32799-48785 GCA_013400175.1 Phainopepla nitens | reverse complement strand
GTGTGTGTGTCAGTGTGTGTGTGTGTCAGTGTGTGTGTCTGTGTGTGTGTCTGTGTCTGTGTGTGTGTCTGCGTCTGTGTGTCTGTGTGTCTGTGTGTGTGAGTGTGCCTGGAGGTGTGTGTGTGTGTGTGTGTGTGTCTGTCTGTGTGTCTGTGTGTGTGCCTGGAGGTGTGAGAGTGTGTGAGTGTGCCTGGAGGTGTGAGTGGGTGTCTGTGTGCCTGTGGGTGATGTGAGTGCCCTGGGATGTGACTGTGCCCTGGGCTCACACCTGGTTCTGTGTGGTGCCCGTGCAGCGCTGTGTGTGTGCCTGCACCGCTGGTGTCACCCCAGCCGTGGCAGGGACACCTCCCACTGTCCCAGCTGCTCCAAGCCCTGTCCAGCCTGGCCCTGGGCACTGCCAGGCATCCAGGGGCAGCCACAGCTGCTCTGGGCACCCTGTGCCAGGGGCTCAGCACCCTCCCAGGGAACAATTCCTGCCCAATATCCCACCCATCCCTGCCCTCCAGCCCTGGGAAGCCATTCCTGGCACTCTGGGCCCTCGTTCTAAGTCCCCCTCCAGCTCTCTTGGAGGCCCTTCAGGCACTGGAAGGGGCTCTGAGGTCTCCTTGGAGCCTTCTCTTCTCCAGGCTGAACACTGCCAGCTCTCTCAGCCTTTCCCCTGTGAAAGCTGCTGGGGGAAGTGTTTCAGCAGAGGAAGTAGGAAGGGTGGCTGGGTGGTGATAGCAGCTCCTGGGAGTTCCACAACCTCCTGTGAGCCTTGTGGGCAGATTCTGCCGATAAAACCGGGGAACACTGCAGCCTCGATGCCCCTGGGGGTTTGAAGAGGAAGAGGTTTTGATAAGGGGGGGTTCCCCAGGCTGCAGAAGGGCTCTGAGCCTGCTGACCTCTGGGAGGGCTTCCCCTTTGATAGGAGCAATTTGGTCCATGCCTCAAGAGCTGAGAGCTGCAAGATTGCCTCAGCACCTCCACACCAGCAGGAAAAGGCTCCTTACCTGGAATTCTTTAGGTTGCAAAAGACCCCAAAGAACATCAAGACCACCCATTAACCCAGCACCACCAAGGCCACCACTAAACCATGTCCCCAAGTGCCACATCTACATGTCTTTTAGACCCCTCCAGGGACTGGGACTCTACTATTTCCCTCAGCAGCTTGTTCCAGGGTTTCACAGCCCTTTTGGTGAAGAAATTTTCTCTGATATCCAATCTAAACCTCCACTGGCACAACTTGCAGAGTTGTTTCCTCTTGTGGCACCCTGCTTGCTCTTGTGGTACCCTGTTTACCCTTGTCCTGTTTCTTGTCACCTGGGTGAAGAGACCGACCCACACCTGATCCAGCCTCCTCTCAGGTATTAGTAGAGAGTGAGAAGCTCCCACCTCAGCCTCCTCCTGGTTGTGGTGAGTGTACATCAGCATCCCTGCCCTGAAACCAGCCTGGCTGCAAACAGCTAGAGTGCCCAAATTCTCACGGTAAGGGAAAATTCACCTCTTTGTGCAAAACCGCTTGCACGGAACCACATGTGTGTAAGAGCTCAGGTTTTCTGCTGCCAGCCCATCACAAATGGACTCCCATCCCTATGGCCAGGATGTTTTTAGTGGCAGTGGATGGATGGATTGCCTGGCACTGGGCTGGAGAAGAGTGAACACTCAGGGGGGGTGTGTTCAGCACACCAGGGGCAAGACTAAATGGAATATTCCAGTGGGAGCGATGCTGCAGCAGCTGCTGGTGGGGCTGTGGGTTTGTGCTGCAGCCCCAGGAGCCTTTGTCCTTAAAGATCTGAGTTCTCACACTGCTGGAGCCCACCTGGGGCTGGCCCTGCTTTCAGGGTGACGCTCTGCAATAAACCCTTCAGCAGGTGGGAACCTGCTGTGCAAACACTGTCACACACCGTGGCCAACGCTGTCAGATTCTCAGTGCCACTGATAAGGCAGCAACACTTCACACAGAGAGTATTCCAGGGGGTGCCAGAAACAAAAGTCATCAGCAAAGCAGAGAAGAGCAAGGTGATGGCTGCAGCCCATCTGTGTGCTCCAGGGTTGGGGGTCCTCGGGGGTGGTGGGAGAGAAAGAGCAGGAGCAAACAGCTCAGGGCCAGTGGGACCAGGGGCTGGGGGAGATGCCATTTCTGCACCAAGATCCTCGAACACCTCACCCTCCACACCAGTACCCCGTGCAAATGCACTTGGATATAACATTTCCCACTATCCTGGCTCCCAGGAGCTGCCAGCTGGCATCAGCATGAAAAGAAATGTCAGTCTGAGGCGACCAGTGGCTTTGGGACCTCAGCCCACATGAACAATGCAGCCAGAGGAGCCAGTGGGATGAGTGGTGAGCACAGGGAACCAGCTCCCCCACCAGCCCAGCCTCAGCTCCCCTGCCCACCTCTCCCACACCTGCCTGTTGGCTCTCTGGCCTGGACTGCCCCACTTCAAGGAGGAGAGCTTCATTCCCAGCACCACTGCTGTACGGATGACAACTCCAATTTGCATTTGCAAAGGGATTACTTTATCCTCAACCCTCTCTGTGCCTCCACACAACCTCATCCTCTCTGACATTGCTTCAAAGAAACATCCAAGCCTTGGAGAGCGACAGCTCTGCTGCTGAGCTGGCTCCTGCCTGAGCAGAACATCAACCCCATGTCCTCTGTGCAAGGCTCGCTGGTGCTGCCAGCAGCAGGAGCAGCCCATGGGGCCGGGGGCTCGCTCATCTGCCCCACACTGTGCTGTAGAGCTCTTCCCTGCGCTGTGGAGCTGAGGGCACGTTGGCGTAGATCTGCTCCTGCTGCGGCACGGGCTTCTGCACTCTGCTGTACAACGCCTCTATGTCCTCTCCCAAGGGCTGGGAAAAGAGGGAGATACACAAAAAACATCCTTCGTGGGGCTGCTCCAGGCAAACACTGTCTGCTGGAACCTCTCTGTGACGTTTTAAGCACTCAGGAGCAGTCACAGGGAGCGGAGAGGGAACCCACCTTAGCCAGGGTCACCTGCACCCCAGTTTGGCACTTCCCTTTGCAGCCTCTCCTTCCGCGCCCAGCCCATCCTGCTGCCCATTCTGCCACCCCCCACCCCGACTCCAGCCTTCCTCCCACCGCCTCCAGCATGGCAGTGCTGGCCATGGTCCTACCTGAGCGCTCTCTCTGACCTCCATGTACTCGGTCGGGGGCGCGCCCAGGCGGCGGGAAGCCTCGGCATCGCTGGAGCGGCGCTCAGCCGCGCCCGTGCCGGGGTTAATGTCCGCGTAGTTCAGGGCTTCTGCTCCCTGATGGAGAAGGATGAGCTCTCACCCTGCTGCCACTCCCTGCCTGCATCCCCAGCGCTGGGAATGCCTCCCACCCTGCTGCGTGTCCTGATGGGTGCTGAGATGGCTGCTGGGGCACTGGGTGGAAACAAAAACTGAAGCAAGGGCTGGATCAGCATTCCCCACGGGAATTCTAGTGACACCAGCCCCTCCTCAAGAGCTGGCAGAAAATGCTTTCCAAGCGGTAAGCCAGGAGCAGTTACCCTGCAGCCACTTCAGGTGGGCTTTGCTGCAGGTTCCCAAGGCTGTTTCTCCCATGGAGACGCAGCTCCCTCTCCACGCTTTGGAGAGGCTTGGAGAGAAACCTCTCAGCTCAACCCTAATTTTTTTCCCAGGAATACTCTGATAGTCACACAAAGTCCCTGGTTGCGTCCTTCTGTTGGTGAACAGAGCCCAAAGGATCCCTCCCAGCCTAAAGTGCCATGAGCCTGGCTGAAAGCAGCAGCTCTGGCAGCTCGGGGTGCAATGTTTCCTCTCTCCATGTGAACTGGGGGCACAGAATCCCAAGAGCTCATGAGGTTTTCCTTACTGTAGGTGTCATGCTGCGAGTCCTGTCCATCTCTATGGCTGCATCAGAAGGGGCTGGATGAATCCTGGATGTGGCTGGACATGAGTGAAAGCAGAGGAAAAGAAACGTATTGAGGAACTGCACTGCCACTGCAAACCTTGCCATAAAGCAGGACAGGAGCCTGACACTCCATGAGCCATCTAAACTGGAGAAGTTCTTCAAATAAAGCCAGACCCCACCTGCCAGCCGGCAATGTCCCCTCCTGTCCCTCCCCATCCTTCACACTGGCCTTAAACTTTGCATCAAGCCCAGTGTAAGCCTGGCCCATGTGAGTGAGCCCATCTGGAAAAGCTGATGGTGCCCAAACTCAAGCAGATTCTGTGCCCAGCAGCTCCCACCCCAAGGGTTCCCAGGGGACAACACCCACGGGATAACACCCATAGGATGGTCCCACTGTTCCCTTGAGGGAAGGAGACATCCTTGGTGAGCTCTCAGTGATGGACTGAGGAACTGGGGAGATCAGGAAGGGAAATGGGGGAGGAAAAAGAAACGGGGAAAAATAAGGGAAGCAGAGCAGGCTTTGTTACAGAAACAGGATGTGTGTGGCTCTGACAACTTTACTCACCCTTCCTCTTCCTGGAGAGCATTACCAGAACACCAGCAGCCACTGCAAGCAAAAAGAGAACCACAATGATGGCTGGAGTGAGGATGTGCTCAACTACATTCACACTGCAAGAAAAAAAGAGTTCATGTTATCACGTTTCTCACGATGAACCAGCACGGGGCAGGGTTGCAGGGAGCTGTGTGGGTGACACAGGAAGAAGCTGTGCATGGCAGGGCTTGCCCATCCCAGCAGGCATGGGGTGGTCAAGTTGCTAGCTGGCCATGGAGCAGAAAAAAACCAAAAACTGCAGAAGCAAAATGACACTTGGGTCTGAGAGCCACTGTGTCTTCAGTGATTTAAGGATGGGTTCATGCATTTGCTCTGGTTTAACTCTTTGTTAACGTTGTTTGTAATGGGCAAAAGGAAAAGCTGGTGAGCCAGCACCCCCCTGAGTGCTGATGGGGAGTCAGCTTTGCCTCCTGCCGGCATCACCTCCCACAGGTAGGAGAGAAGGGGGGAAGATCTAATACTCTGGTTTCATGCTTTTTCAACTGTCTCTGCTGGGCTGCGTGTGACTACAAAGAACAGCACACTGGGCAGCACTTGGCTTCCCGTGAACAGTCTCACTGAGTTTTGGGGAAGGAAACGGGGTTGGTGTTGCAGGCAGAAACTACTTCTCCCATGTGACTAGAGGTACTGGAATTACTGTCATAGAATTAGAGAATGACTTGGGCCAGAAGGAACCTTAAAGATCATCCAGTTCCAGCCCTCTGCCATTGGGACACCTTCCACTAGGCCAGGTTGCTCTGAGCCCCATCCAGCCTGGCCTGGAACACTTCCAGTGATGGGGCATCCACAGCATCTCTGAGCAACCTGTGCCAGGACCCCACCACCCCCACAGGGAAGAATTCTTTCATGTGGAATGGTCTCTAAAGGCAAAAACTGGAGGTCTGGATCCTGAAGGGAGGTGTGAAGAGCCCGCTGGTGGCAGGGCTCCAGCTCCACCAGAGAGCTCGTGGAGGAAAGTGGCTGCTGTAGGCAGGAGCTGCTACTCACAGTTGAGGGGTGGAGGGATTTGATGCTGATTGCACAATTTCCCCCTGGGAAACTGTCTGTGTGCAGCCTGTTACAGAGAGAGTGAGATCAGGGAACCTGGTGGTGGTGTAGGTCCATGATGGGGGTGTGGAAGGAGCTGTAACAAAAAGAGGAGAGGCTGGGTTGATCTCTGTGGGGATAAAGGAAAAATGCTGTGAGTTTTGCAGTGGGTCAGAAGTGACCTGTGTGCTGTCACAGCAGGAGAAGCTAGGTCCCCTCTGCCACATCCAGAGGACACATCTCTAGGTTAAGGGGCTGTAAGACCCTTCCCCTGCCCACAAGGTTTTTCATAGTCACAGTACCCCACAAAGCATTCACAAAACAGATTCAGCCTGCAGAAAGGGGGTCTGGGCACCCCATGTTTAGTACCAACACAGAAACATCATGTATATATTGTCCTGCCATGCAGGCTGATCCCTGCAGGACAATGGAGAGGGATATTTCCCAAGCCCAGGGGCTGGTGCCCAGAGGTGCTACCTGTCCCAAGTGGGAAATGGGGCAGCACAGTGCAATGAGGAACCCCCCAATGTTACACAGCAAGGCAAGGAGGGCACAGAAAAGGCCAAGAAGAGCTAATGAAGAAGAAAATTGGAAAGTTTGGATGATTGGACACAGAGAGCACAGTGCACCTCAGTAGTGGAGGTGGCTGATCCTGTAGTGCCAAGAAGGGGCTCCAGGGAGAACTGAGAACAGGAAATAAGTGCTGGTGGCACGAACTGCACTCTGGTGACACACCCTGGGGCTGCGCCACCTGCATGGGCAGCCACCAGCTCCAGGCTGCCCCCACTGCAGCCCCTGCTCCGAGCACAGGAACAGAACACATCCATGCTGGACCTGGGGGAGCAGCAACCCACAAGTACTGACCTGAGAGCACGATCACCTCCACAGCAGCACTCTTATCAAACCGGTATATTTCCGTTCGCGCCCCACAGAGGAAGGTGCCCGCGTCCTCCTGGGACAGACCATCCACGGTCACCNCCGTCACTGCCCCGCAGCCTGTGGAGACACACGGACTCGCGGGAGCGCTGCCGCCGCAGCGGCACCTCCCGCCCGACGGCGCGTCCCCGGCAGTCGGGGCTCGGCGCAGCCTTACCTGGCAGCAGCGCCCAGGCGAGCAGGGGCAGGAGCTGCATGGCCGCTCCGGGACGCCGGGGCTCGGCGTGCCGCCGCTGCCGCTTCCTCTCGGCCGAGCCCGGCCCGCCCCCGGGGCCGCCCCCGCCGCACGGTCACCCCGCTGGGGCGGAGCGCGGGGATCCCCGGGACCGCTGGACAGCGGGGGTGGCCCAAGGGACCCCGAGGGGAGGCGGGCGGGGGAGCGTTTGCTGGAGCCGGCGGGGGAAGCAGCGCCCCTGAACCCCAGAAAATCCTCCGGGCTGGGCAGGGCTCCTGCATGGCCGCCCTGTCCTTCCCAGGGCAATGAAAGGGGTAACCCCGGCCCCTCATCCCGCTGCAGCTGGACGGGAGCGCCCACTCCTCTTGCCAGCACAGCCCCTCTGGGGCTCAGGAGCCCCACGCTCTGATCAGGCCCCTCCACACCTCCCCCTGTGTCCCCGGTCCCTGCAGCCGCTGAGTGGGGGCAGAGTTGTGGAAGGCCACTCTTCCCTGGCTGTTGCTCAGCTGGGGACGGGCATTTGGTGGCTCAGGAAGAGGTGGCAGGGCTGAGGCTCCGGAGCCTGAGGGCTCCTCTCTCCATGAGGAAGTTCAGCTGGGCCGTGCTGCAGCCTGCACGGCCCCTGTGACCCCGTGTCCCCCCAGCCACAGTGCAGCGTGTCCCCACACAGGTCTGTGCTTCAGCATCGGCTGCCACGGGCACTCCGGGCAGTGCTGGCAGCTGAAGGAAGGAGGGGACACCCAGACAGACGGACAAGCAGACAAGGCCCTGCAGGACAGCCAGCCTTTATTGCAAAATTGCTTCCGTTGGCAGCTGCAGCTCAACAGACACAAGGACGGGTGTGGGCTCTCTGCACGCCACAGCCTTCCCTGTCCCGCAGGCTGACCCAGAGCACGGCCGCGCTCATGGCCAGCAGCGCCAGCAGCTGCAGCCCGGCCAGCACCGGGAAGTAGCGGAAAGCGCTGCCGCTCTCCTCAGGAGCGTCCGGCGACAGCGACGGGGCCGGGCTGGCAGAGGCGGAGGAAGGGTGGAGGCAGCGGGTGCCAGACGGGCACCGTGATCCTGTCACTCCTCCCGTGGTCTGGGCCCAGTCCCGCCATGTGGGGGTCACTGCTGCTGTGGGGGAACGAGCGGAGTGTGGCACAAGAACACAGTCCCCGCACAGCAGCGCGCTCATCAGGCAGGTACATCCCCGGTCACACCCGCACCAGAAGGTGCCCCTGTCCTGCTCGGCCAGCCCCTGCACAGTCCCTGTGCACAGCAGGTGTGTGTGGCCGTTCAGCTGGAGCGGCGGGGTGCAGACGGGAAGGAGGGATGGATGCAGGGAGGGCCAGGTGGGCACCTCGTCCCTCTGCATCTGCCACGCTCAGGGCGACACCTCCACCCTTGGTCTGGCCCCAGTCCCCCCAGCCTGTTGTCACTGTTGCCGTGGGGGGAAAGAACGGGGACTGACCTGAGAGCACGGTCACCTCCACAGCAGCACTCTTATCAAACCGGTATATTGCCGTTCGCACCCCACAGAGGAAGGTGCCCGCGTCCTCCTGGGACAGACCATCCACGGTCACCGTGAATGCCCGCTGGCTGCGGTTGTCCCGGATGGAGAACCGGCCCCGCCGCACCTCGGGCTCCGACGCCGAGGTGATGACCAGGTCGATACCACAGGTACCAAAAGATGTACTCGGTGTGCACCAGAATTTCGGCAACTTCTCCTGGCCTGCCCAGTACGTGCAGGTGACCGACAGGGTGTCCCCCAGGAATCCCCGCACGGTTCGGGGCCCCGTCACTGCCCCGCAGCCTGTGGAGACACACGGACTCGCGGGAGCGCTGCCGCCGCAGCGGCACCTCCCGCTGCTTCCTGGGTGCCGTGTGGGGCTCCAGCCCCGGAGATCCACTCAGCCCTACCCGGCAGCAGCGCCGAGGCCAGCACCAGCAGGAGCCACATGGACGCGTCAGGGCAGCCCTGCTGCTCCTCTTCTTGTGTCTCTGGGCTTTTGCTTCCTCTTTTGCCTCTGGCACCGCCTCCGTTACTTCTGGAGATTCAGCAAGATCAAGACATTTCTTTTTTCCTAGAATTTCAGCTTTTCCTGGTCACTGAGATTACTCGCTGTGCACTATTCCTTGTGCCTTTCCCCAGAGTCTCCCCTTTCTTCCTCCAGCATAGCCCCCAGACAGACTGACAGACAAGCAGACAAGGCCCTGCAGGACACCCAGCCTTTATTGCAAAATTGTCTTCAGTTGGCAGCTGCAGCTCAGCAGTCAGAGGCTCTTTGCACCCCAAACTCTTCCCTCTCCAGCGCAGGGACTGCCAGGAGGGCCTGAGGCTTTCCAGGGGCAGAGGAACCCGGAGCGGGGCACCTCCCGGCACGGGGCAGGCGTGAGGGGTGGCACAGCCCCAGCAGGGTGGGGGCCAGGGGGGCAGGAGGGCGGCCCTGGGGCTCGGGGCTACTTGGAACGGGTGGGCAGCCCTGTGCCCTGGTGCTGCTGGGTGCCTCCAGGAGCTGCAGGTTTTCCTGGTCACGGCTCCTGCAGCGGCTCCTCACCCAGGCTGCCCCACAAACCACGGCTAGTGCCACGGGCACCTTGATGCTGAGCAGAAGCAGCAGGTGGATGACACTGAGCTGGGACCTGTGTGGGAGAAAGGAGGTTATGCTAGAGCTTTAGCAGGGAATTCTGGGGAATGAGGATGGGGACTGGGGCACTTGCATGTCTGCCAGCTGCCCTGCCTGCCCCCAGGATGCTCCTTGGGGTCTCAAAGCTGGGACATACATGCATGGGCAAAGAAGGTTTTGGCCAGGGGATGCTGTTGGGGGCTTTCCCGGATCCCAAGCCCTGACTCACAGCGTTGGAGGCTCCCCACAGCCTCTGGGGCACAGAGGGTTGGTGGTCAAAAGGCTCGTGGTGCTGTCCTCCATTGTGTTTGAAACAGCTGGCAGAGAAAACAGAGTCAGAGCCAAGTGGAGATCACACCCTCTGTCCTGCACCCTGCACAGGAGTCTCACCCCTGACACTCCAGCAATGAAGGTGCAGGGGGTGGATACGGGGGTATCCAGGCAATGCCCTGAGCACTGCAGAGGAGGAAGGTGAAAAAGGAGAAAGTTAAATGCTGGCTTTGCTTCCAGCCCTGTTTTACCTGCAGAGACCGTCACCTCGGTGCTGTGCCACTGGTTGATCCTCAGTGTCCTCTTCACTCCACAGCGGTACTGGCCCGCATCCCCCGGCGTGACACTGCTCAGTGTCACCGTGAATGAGTTTGCTGTGTGGTTGTCCCTGATGGACACCCTGTCCCGCGTCACTGTCACCTCTGAGCCGTTGGTTTGGATGATGTAGGTCAAGCAGAACCAGAGGAAGCTTTTGCGGCACCAGTACTTGGCGTTGAGCTTGTAGCGTGGCTCGTAGCTGCAGGACACTGCCAGTGAGCTGCCCTGCTCAGCTTTCACCTGCTTGGGGCCTGTCACTGCTTGGCCACCTGCAGGGGACAGAGAGAGGTGCTGTAAACCCACTGTGGCACTGCCTCAGGGAACCATGAGGGATCTGAGCCCGGGCTTCTGGGGGGTACAGCCCGAGGGAGGCTGTGCCTGTGCACCCGCTATGCTGGTGAGGTGAGGTGAGGTGAGGTGAGGTGAGGTGAGGTGAGGTGAGGTGAGGTGAGGTGAGGTGAGGTGAGGTGAGGGGAGGTGAGGTGTCCCCAGTCATTGGAAGAAGAGCTCCCATCAAGGGTGTATGTTATTAAGAGTGAAAACCCTTACTCTCAAGTTTCACACGGCAGGAAACAAGCAAATCTCAAAGATCACACCCTGTAAGCGCCAGAGGAAAAGTTTGGGATCAGCTGGTGTTTTGCCATGACCACAGTGAGCTTCCTGGTCTGCCTCAGCCCCAGCCTCTCCACAGCTCTGCCAGAACCCCTGATTTGCCTGACCTGTGCTCGTGGCTCTCATGAGGAAAAGGGTCCAAACCAAGAAAATCCTCATTTTCCAGCTTCTTGCTCCTGAGGTAGAATTTTCCCTGTGAAAAACCACAAAAAAATCTTCAGGATGGAGCCAGACCCATATGCACATGGATGTCTGAAGAGTTTTCCAAGCTGTCTTCTCCTGCCTCTTCTTTGGGCAGTGCTTCTCCACAGACCCTGGATGTCTTCTCTTTAAGGCTGTGGCTTCTTCCCCTTCACCCAGGGCTCATGACTCACCCTGGGGTGTTCCATGACAGAGACTCTATTTTTTCTGTGAAATATCACTGGGCTCCCAGGAAAATGCCAAAATGCAGCAGGTTCCTCCACGCTGAAGCCCATCCCAGCAGGGATCAAAGACCCTTCCCCTTCACAGAGCCCAGAGGATTTTGGGGACTTTTGAGAGGGCCTGGCCAGAGCAGGGATGCAGGGACTGGGGTAGAGTGAGTGCACTCAACCCCTGCTGATGGATTGGTTGGGTTGCTCTCCCAGTTCTGGTGGATTGAGATGATGGACTGGGATGGTGGACAGATATCCACCCCCTGCGCTGCTGCTCCCTGGCTCCAGAGTGGGCTGCCAGCTTGGGCTGGGCTGCTTGTGTTTGTTTTCTCAAGCAGAAGTGTCTCATTTCCTCCTCAAATCACTTTTTTTTTTTTTTTGCACAGCTATGGGGTTTTGAGTGACAATGCTGTTTTCCCCAGAATGAAATGCTTCCACTAAAAGTTTCAGAAGCCCAAACACACAAAGCAAAGCTGCTTCCTTGGCTTTCTCCAATATGCCCCTTGGAAAGAGCAGAGAGCACAAACCTCCAGAATCCCCTTTCCTCTCAATGCCTTTCCATGGCAAGAGGAAGCTCTGGGTTTTCTTTTGGGTCACCAAGTAACTCCTTCCTTCCCAGGTGACTGGTTGTGAACCAGCACACTGCAAGTAACAGCAAGATTAAATTCAAAAAGTGGCTGGAGATGGCAAACCTGCTTTGTGCTGAGAAGCTTCCCACCCCAGCCACCTCATCTTGCTTGGGGATGCATCCCTGCCACTGCCTGGAAAATCACAGGGCATCCTTCCCACCCTTCCCCTGGAGTGAGGGGAGGGGTGGGAGAAGTGGCCCGGAGGTAGAGGCTCTGGATAGAATGTGTTCGGGGAAGGTGCCTACAAAGGTATTTGCTGCTGGAGGATTCTGAGGGCAGCTCAGTTACACGAAAGCAGACAGAAGCACCTCTTCAAAGAGCCACTTTGCTTGAGTTGCTGGGGAATTTTTCAAGCCACATCCATCCTGTGTCATTACTATCACACCATCATCAGATGTGAGGAGTCATTTCCCTATTTCCCAGGTTTGGGTCCTGGGCAGGATGAGCAGCTGCCCAGTCCAGTGCAGGGGCTGGGACCCCCAGCACAGACTGAGGCCACTTTCTCCCCACCATGGCAGTTCCCAGGACTGTGTTACACCCCAGAGAGCTCCTGATTGTGTCAGTGGCTGAAAGAAGATCTCCTTCCATCCTCTGAGGATGAAGGAGCAGACAGACTCAGCAGTGATTTACAGCCACCCAACATCAGCGCTGAGACTCCCACAGGGGTTTTACTCCAATATTTCTCCTCTCACCTGCTGTGTGAAGGGGCCCTAGCTGAGTGGGACACTGGCCAGGGGCTGCCAATGAGGGGTTTGCAAAGGGGATGGCTCCAGCTCAGTGCCCCAGCCACAAACAAACAGCACTGTGTGAACATCCTCCTGGAGCAGAAGGTCAAGATGAGAGCAGGCAGGAATGAGGAACCCCAGAGTGCTGACACACAAGTCTGTCACAGGAGGATCTGTGATGTTTACCCCAATTAAAGTGAGTGTCAGAGCCCTCCCGACAGCCTCCATCCAGGGCAGAGGTGCTCCAGGGGGGAATGGATAAACGCAGTCCCCTGCACGGGGCAGGGGAAGGCATTCTGCTCTGAACCCGCATCTCTGGAGGGCTGTGGCAGGATCCTGCAAGCCAAGACCTCTCTCTTTTGGCAGAAAGAGGCCCGGGAAGCACAAGGCAAGGCTGCTCTGTGAGAGAAGAAGCACTGCTGGAACGCTTCTCGGGAATCCCGCTGGTGCAGCCTGGCAGGAGCGCATCAATTCGCCTTCGGGTCTGCGCCGCTCGCCGGGCTGGAGCGAGCACCCTCGCGTGGCTCGGTGGCCACATCGGCGAGCAAAGCGTGTCAGAGCCCCGGCAGCGCTGTCGTGGTGCGGCACGGGGCGTGAGATGAGCTGACACCTGCGCCCTGCAGCCCCTGCCTGCCCCCGGGCAGCGCTCCCGGTCCCTGCCCAGCAGCAGCGGGACACTGCCCGACACCATCACTCGCTGCTTTTGCTCTGGTTCTGCCAGATTATGAATCTGGGTTTGCTCTCCGGTGTTGGTCCCAAGAAAAACCTCAAAGCCTTCCTGAGACAGGCGGTAATGGAGTCAATCAGGGCATGCATCTCCTTGGTTCAGGGCCCAGCAAGGACAGATCTTCCCCAGTTCTCCTCCCACTGTATTACCCACCACCACAGCTGAGCCTTTCCAGAGTCCTGTTTTCTCTGGACTTCAACGATATTTCCAATCCTCGATTCTGTTATTTAATCTAGGGCCTTTGAAAAACAATCAGGGCGTTTCAGTCTGTTCTTCACAGGCAGATCTAGTAAGTTTGGTGAAATTGTCCTTAGGAGATAAGGCCAAGTATAACAATGCAGCTCCTTTAGTGCTGGCTGATTGAGCAGGCGCTGTCTGATCTCTCCACTGCCATCTCAGATAACCAAGATAAGTCCGGACTGTTCCCAGGTCTCCCGATTTAGCAAAGCCAGTAAAAGTGGCAGAACATACTTGCCAGCGTTGTGGTGGTGGAGGATTTGCTCTGGGCTCCACCTGGGGCTGGACTTAGCCAGAAAGGGCCAAGGCAGGGGTTGTTTAATGCAAAGAAATGAAGAATCCATACTCGTGGATTCCGAGGATGAAATTCTGATTTCTTTCTAGCTAATGGGGAAGGAATGACTTCAGCAAGGCTCCAGTTTCCTCCAGATGTGTTGTACAGGCAATCCAGGGAGATACTACAGCAGCTAATGGGGTTGGGCAGCAGAGAACAAGCAGGAGCAGGCCAGGAGGAGAACAGTGAAGCAGGAACTCATGGGCTGGATTTAAATCTTCCTCTTTTAGAGCTGTACTTCTGAAGGCAAACACACAAGTGATTAAGCTACCAGGGACACAGTCTGCCAGCAAACACACCAAACAATGGATCTAAATTGCAGGTTCATTTGGAATCACTCCTGCCGTTTACAGGTCATTTCCTCCGATTTCGTTGCACTGCATTGATTTCAGCTGGTTATCACTTGCTCGGGGCAGTAAACTGCTCACTGGCTGCCAGAAACCTCTGTCGGGTCTGGGAGAGGCTGATAGAGCAAGGGTTTTGCTCTGGGTGGTGGGGAAATGTATTCCTCGGTGTGTGAAGGGAGGCAGTGATGCAGGTGTTGGGCTGCTGGGCTCTGACAGAGCTGTTCTTACCACTTATCTGCCATGGGTCAGCTCCTCCAGCATGACAGAGTGGGATAAAGCCTTGGAGCAGGGCCAGAGCGTGCTGTGCCTGTGCTTTGCCAGCAATCTGCGTTGTCCCATTAGGCTGCATTACATTTGGAGATATCATGATAGACAGGAAAATTGTCTTCCTCCCGAGTGAGGTGAAACCTGCAGGACAGAGTGTGTCTCTGGTGCAACGCCAGTGCCTGCAGAGGGGATGGACAGCTTGGCTCTGTGAGGCTCTTCAGTCAGCAGCAGCTCCTCCTTGCTCCCCTTTGTGATTCAGGACAGTTAAAAAATGTTTAGCTTGAGCTAAAAAGCCAGAGAATGCTCTCCGAGCCCCAGAGCTTCTCCTGCAGCAGGGACCTGCCAGAAATTCCCATCCAGGGATAAGCAGACCTGGAGCCTCAGACTCAGTGCGAGGTTGGGTGCTTACTCTCCTCTTCACTCCCATCTTCCGGGGGAGGTTTGTCTGAGCACCTGCCCAGTTTGGGTGCCCAGGGCAGAGCCGTGCAGTCCCTGCAGCAGATCTGGCTCTCTGGGGTCTGTGGGGCCCAGCAGAGGGCTCAGTATCCTCCTCTGGGCCAGGAGAAGGCTGAGCCTGCACTCAGGATGGTGCCATGAGGTCTCCATCCTCAAAGGGCCATGACAGCACTGGGACATCCACGGGAAGGGTTGTGCTGACATCCATGGAAGTTTGGGAGTTTTGACAAGTTCTCAGTGTGTTTAAGAATTGCCCTGGCTTTGTTGAAGCCCCCCTGAAGTTTGCTGCTCTTTTCTTCTTGGCCCTGCCTGCTCTGGGGTGTGTGCACTATGTTGAACATAGTGTTAATTGTCTGATCCAGACACCAGAGCTTGTGATATCATTTATTTTTGTACTGTTCATTGTCTTCCAGTGCATGAGGCCATGGTCTGGTCAGGGTTGGGTTGGGTTGGGCTTTTTGGTCTCAGGCAAGCCTGAACCCCACTGTCTGTATTGGTATTTTAAATTTGTTCTGGCTGTTGTTTCTGAGTCCAGTCGTCTGATCCAGCAGAACCATCTCTGCAGTCAGAGGAAATAATGAGCAGATATAATTAGCGATGTCAGGCCCAGGCAGTCAAACAGCAGTTGGGTGGGGGCAGATGGCTCTTGGAAGCGTGGTCTGTTCCTCTGACCTGAGACCATCTGCTGATCTGGATGGAGGGAACTGGAGACTGAATCGAGTCTCTCTTAAATAAACTTCTGAGTAAAGATTAATTTATTTCCAGTGCAATCGACAACACCAGATTGCTCCAAAGGGAGTCATAAAGAAAAGGATCTCAATGAGATATTGACTGTCACCTTCAGGTTTGGGCACAGCTTCATCTTGTTTCTAACAACAATTTTTTTTTAACTCTAAGCAGGGTCCTAACTGGGCTCTGTAAATGCTGTGGGATCCCAGAGTGGACGTGCCAGGGTAAACAGGGTAAACACGCGGGTGCCCACACAGCTCAGTGCCTCATCCCTGCCCGTGGGCTCTGTGGGCTGTGTCTGGAGAGGTGCCAGCCGGAGCTGCCTCGGTGCGGGCATGAGGCTCCTGAAGTGCCAGCGAGCCTGCTGTGAGCCCGGGCTGAGCAGCGCCGCGGCCCCGGCTCCGTGCTCTCACTCAGCTGGGCTCCGGTCGGGGCTGGAACCGAAACTCTCTCTGCCAGGGCTGGCCGTGCTCCCTTCCCGCAGCGAGGGAAGAGGGCAGCGATTCCCGGCGGTGACGGCAGGGACCCTGGGCTCGGCGAAGTCGGGGGCTCTGTCACGGCGGGCAGAGATGGGAGGGACCAGCGGAGAGTCCGGCGGGCTCTGCCGGCGCGGGGGCCGCTCCCGCCGCCTCCCCGCCCCCGGGCGGGACCGGCCTCTGCCCGCTCGCCCCCGCCGCCTCCTCCGGGCGGGGGAACCCTGA
>VXBQ01003623.1:16390-32769 GCA_013400175.1 Phainopepla nitens | reverse complement strand
GGGGATGGGGCAGCGGGGAGGGGGCTGCGGACGGGGGACACGGGGCAGGGCTCCTGCTTCAACTTCCCGACAAATTTCGTCCCTCTGCTTTCCTCGCCCCTCCTCTGCCGGCGGGGTCCGTCTGTCACCCCCACCGCGGTGCGGCCGCGGCTCTGTCCCCGCTGTGGGGACGGGCAGCCCGCAGGGGTTGGCCGCGGTCCCGGCCACATCCCGGCCGATGGGAGGCAGGGGCTGGCAGGGCTCGGCGTGTTTGGAAGCCGGGACTGCTGGAACGGGGCCGGCCCCGCGGCACAGCCCGCAGCCGCCCTTCAGCCGCTGTCCTGTGCGGGCTCGGGGCAGGTCGGGGGCAGCTGGACCCCGGGGCTCTGTTCGCCAGAATCAGATTAATGAGCCGGGACTTCCCTGCCGTGAAATAGCCGTGTCCAGAGACTCCATTCCTGCCCTTGTTGCTTTGAAATCCTCTTTTGCGGTGTTCCTGGGACCGTGTTTTTTTAACTCCTGGGACTGTGTTTTGTAACCGCAGTTGCTCGGAGGGTGGTCAGGGTCGGTGGTGTCGCTGCAGGACGTGCGGCGCTCATGCGCGGCTGCGGGGACAGCGGCAGCGGCAGCAGGGCTTTTTGTGCTCTGCAGTCAGGCGCTGCCCTGCTCCTGGAGTGATGGAGGAGAAGCTGATTTATGACAGATCCACCCATAACTCCTTCCTGCTGCCCTCACGCTGCTTCCCTGCAGTCCCCAGTGACTGTGCAGGAACTGGCACCCTTGGGAAAAGCAGGGATGGGATAAGACAGGGGAAGGGCTGGGGTGCTGTGGATCCCTCTTCACAAATCCCAGTCCGTTCTGTATCCTGCTGTGCTCAGGGCAAGGTGCCCAGCCCTTGCTTAGAAGAAAAATATCAATTACTAGCATCTCTCATTTCTGTTGCACATGGAATACATGGAACATGCCCCCAGGGATGACTTGAGAAACTTTGATTCTTTGCAAAGCCTTAACTCTCTCCTCTCCAGGAAGGAGCAGGGGGGATGCAGCACAATTTTGTATAAAGAGCAGGTTAAAAATAAGTCTCAGGGACTGAGAGTCAGCCTGAGAGTCCATGAGAGTGGGGTGGTGAGGGGCTGAAAGCCATGTCCTCACCCTCAGGCCTCTCCCAGTGCCATGTCCCTGCTGAGCTCTGCAGGCAGCTGTGCTGGGGGGCATGTGCACATTTGCCGTGGTAAATCCTGCTCACCTGCACACAAACCTGTGAGTGTGGGGCTTCATCAGCTCCCTGAGAGCAGAGCCGAGCCTGTGGAGGGCACTTCTCCCTTCCCTGCATCCCCCGGCTGGGGTTTTACCCTGCCAGGCTTCCATTAGCTATATTTAGCTCAGGGCTGGGTTCTGCATGTTAATTCTCGAAAATGAACTGGGAAGAAACCTCAGCCCACACGCGCTGTCCCAGATCTCCTCCCGCTTGGCTGGAACCGGAATCACAGCCATCGCCTCCCTGCTCTGCCCTGACAGCCGTGCAAAACCCCTCTTCCCTCAGCAGGTTAGAACAAAAGATCTCTTTTCCTTGCAAGTTTGAATTATTTTACCTTGTCCCTGCAGCCCATGCCAAGCCAGCAATGATTTTGGCTGGAAGTGATCCATCTACATCTGAATTAGCCCCAAAACTAACTCAAGGTATAGGGAGGGATGTTTGCTCTTCTCCTAAGGCAGAGGAGGCAGACAAGTCATTTCAGGAGGGTGTTACAAGCTGTGCCTGCTTTTCTGTGGGGCTGTGGGGTGATGGAGAAGTCAGGTTACCTCTGCCCACTCAGCAGAAATAATTTCCTTTAGCTGGAAACAAAGATTGCTCTGATTGCCCAGGGGCTCAGCAGTGATGTGTGACTGTCACCAAGTGAGCCTCCAGATCTTGGTAAGGTTTCCCTCTGTACCTTGCCCAGCCGTGGCAAAGCACTGCTCCATCTCCACACCGCCAGGCAGAGAGGACCGATGGCACCAAAAGGAATCTTGCAACATTTTACTAAATTTTCCTATGGGAAAAAAACCCAAAAAAACAACAAACCCAAACAAAAAACAACCTGGGAAAACCTGGGGGGCTGAGAAGGTGCGGGGGAGGTCGGTCTGTGGCTGAGCATGGGGGAAGAGTTGGGACAGCTGCAGAACTTCGTCACTGGGAGACTTTTTACTGCCATGACTCAGTCATGTCCAGCCTGATGCTTCAAGGGCTAACTAGCCACATCTTCCCCACAGCGGGGTTTCTGTTCTTGTTTTATGTTTATTTGGTAACCAGGAAGGCCACAGTGGTTTCTACTGTGCTGCCCCTCTACAGAGCCCATGAGCTTTTCCTAAAGTCATTAGGAATATCTCTTGGCTAATCCAGGCCAAATTTTACTGTTATCATTAAGTCATGAAGCAATTCATGAGTTGTCTCTATTATGAATCCCATTTAAATTATTAATAGAGGAATCTGCCTTTTATACATGTAAACCCTGGGCTCTGGAGGCTTTCTGGTGCTCATTCCAACCAGCTCTTCTCCCTCCATAATTCATGTTCTTCTCTGCATTAACTGCTCCCAAAGACAGCACTGCAAGGTGCACCCAGTCTTGTTGCACATCCCAGCATCAGTATTTTACCTGGAAATAGTATGTAACACCAAAATATACAGCACTGAGGTGCAGGAGCCCCATGGTAATGAATTCTTGGAGTGTTTTCCTATCTAGCTGCTCCTGGACATACCTTTCTCCACACAGGGAAGAGTTCTGGGCCCTAGGGAAAAGCCAAGGGGGGTTTGGGTAGCGAAATTTCCCCCAGGAAAGGGATGACCCAGATCCTCTGGCCCAGAGATTTCTGCCTCCCAACATTCCCCTAGATCCCGTGCAAGCTCCCAGCTCACGAGGCTGCTCTGAATGTACAAGTGACCTGCAAACAGCCCAGGCAGGGAGGAGGGAGAAATCTCTGGCTGCAGATCTGGGCACAGTTTGCTGCCTCTAGCACACAGGTCTGTGCAGCAGCTTGCATCTGGCAGAGGTGCAGCACTCTCTCCTGCCAACAGCTCTGCTCTGCAAGTCAGGCTTTTCCCAGGACAGGTTCAGTGTTTGGGATGTGTTTTCCAGGGGAAAGTGCTGATTCACTGAGGCAAGCACTCACTGGAGTGCATCGGTGTGAACAGGCTCCAGGCAGGTCGTGGGGTGGTGCTTTATGCAAGACAGGATGCTGATTTCCTGCCAATCCACATCCCTGAGTTGTTTGTGGTCCTCAAGCTCCTTGGCTTCTGGTTTCAGCCCACTTCTTTGGGGTCTGTGGGGTGCAGGAACCATGGTGCCAGGTGCTGTGAACCCCACATGGCCTGCCTCCCAGGGTATGGAATCAGGCCTTGATCTGCTGGGGCTGTTCAGGCATTGATTGAACACATTCCTTCACACTCACCCTGTGCTCCACAGGGGCAGTGCAGTGCCTGAGGTAGTGCCAGGGTTGGTCACACCCCAGGGCACTTTGGGACAGGAGGGGGATAGGAACAGATGTGCACAGAGGCTCCCCTGTGTATTGGGGGGGTGCTGAAGCACTTTCAGAGGGGAGACAAAAGACTGAGGTGTTGCAGGATGGAGCAAGGCTGCTGGAGCTGCACAGACACAAACCAAGCAGGGGAAAAACAGATGCAGCCAAGTGCAGCAGAGGTGCTGGGGCTAAGCCTCGCTGGCTCATCCCGGAGGCTGCAGGGATGACAGAGGACCAGTAACAGAGGGGACACTGTGTTTGCCAGAACTGCAGCTTCAGGAACACCCCTGTCCTGAAAGAGAAAGCTCAAATCACTTCTAAGCAAGAAGTCTGGTAGCAGAGTGTTTATGTTAATCCGTGTTCTGCGAAGGGGTTGAAAGTGCCTCGGTTTCCTGAAAGGATGGGGATGTTTGCCAGTGGCTCTGCAAACAAAACCCAGAGACCAGCAAAGGGAGGGGAGGGGCTCTGTTTGCACTGCAGGTCTCCCTCAGGTCAGGGATTTTGAGGGACATGGACAGGAGCAGAGGGAGGATGAGCTCCCCAGGGATGCGGCGTGAGTACCGAGGGGTGACAGCTCTGACACCAGCACAGCGCCCTTGTCCCTTCTGCTCAGGGATGGGAGCAGTTTGGGGCTTCCCATGGAGGCTAGAGAGGCAGAGGGACTCTGTGGCTTCAAACACATCACTCTGCAGGAGGGAGTGCTGTGGGTCTATGATTTTAGGCAGCACAAAGCCGGCGAGGCTGCGTGGCTGTGGCAGCAGCTGTGTGCAGCAGCTGCAGGAGATGCTCTCTTTACTAAACAGTTTTGGACTTAATCCAGTGGCTCCAAAGTCCTCCCAAAGAGGTTTTCCAACAGGCCTGTGTGAGCCAAGGCTGCTTCTTCCTGAGCTGGGGTAGGAGCATCTCTCCTGCTCACTCTCCACGACAGGCTGTGCTTTACTTTCCCTCCCATCTCTCCTCTCTTGGACAGGATGCAGAGGGTTTCAGGCCTGAAACTCATCCCAGAGCACATTTCATTAATTATGGAGATGGACAAAGGGGTGGAAATTCCTCTCTGGGCAAGTGGCAGAACCAAATGTGACAGATCCAGGGGCTGGGTGGGTCCTTCTTGATCCTGCTGCATTTGCTGCCACGTCCCCCCAGCACACCTACCCAAATGTCTGGCCCCCAGCTCCCCCATCACCTACCCCTGCACTGATGCCTCTTTATCTGGCCCTTGCAGACAATCCTGGTTGGAGACAGCGGCGTGGGGAAGACATCTCTGCTGGTCCAGTTTGACCAGGGCAAGTTCATTCCTGGCTCCTTCTCTGCCACCGTGGGCATTGGCTTTACGGTAAGAGCCCAGCCCCTGGGCTGTGCACTCAGCCTTGGGGAGCAGATTATTTGGGGAATCCGAATCTGTGAATCTGTGATAAGCACAAAAATGTGGATACTTTGCTTTGGTGCTGCTGGAAGAGGAGTTTAGTTTGGCTCTGTGCTTCTTGGCATGCTTCAGACTGCTGGGAGGGATGAAGGATGGGTAAAGCTCCATACTCCAAAACCCTTGGTGGGGCCATGTCTGAGTGCAGCCTTATGCTTCACACACAGAAAGCTGCCTTTGGAGCTGGTTGCTGTGCCAGGGAGATGCCAGCCTGTGTCCTGCCTGTGCCCAGCCTGGGGCCCTGGCAGAATCTCAGGCAGATGGTGACGGTGCCTGGGAAAAGCACTCGGCTGCCATCCAGAGCTATTTGCAGAGCTGCCGTGGGGTTTCAAGTGGCTCTCATGTGTGTGTCCCCTCTCCCGGGAGAGCTCAGGACAGGGACAGTGCTTGGGACTTTCCTCCAGAGACACTGTCATCCCTTCAGCCTTGTGACAAGGCTGGAACTCAGCAAGGGGCTGGTACCCACGGGGATGCGAGTACCCGCAGGAATTCTCTTTTTAGTCCAGGCCAAGGAAGCAGGAAAACGTGGCACCAGTGGGGATGGTCTGGGGCCAAGCAGCCCAGGGAGCGGCAGCCAAGGGTGCCCCTGCTGAGCCGTGGGCAGGCAGAGGAGGCTCAGCCACACCACTGATCCCCGCCAGCTTCCGGCTGCCTCCTTTGTCCCGCAGCACATGCCAGTGTGGGGAAGTGATGCTCAGCCAAGCGTTTTTCCTGCCCAGGCAACTCCATGAGCTCCAGCAGGGTTTTCCATATCCTTCCAGCCCCCTCCCCATCTTGCTGCAGGGAAGCTTAGCCACTTCCAGGAGCTCCGAGTTCCTCCAGCCTCCAGCTCTGGGCACTTTCCTGGCCAAAGAGCACACATAAACTATAAATCCCCCAGCTGGGTCTGAGCGCAGTTACAGGACTGGAAATACAGGTTCTGTGTCCCGGGGGGCAAGGAAGGCTTGGCTGGGGCAGGAGCCAGCAGCCCCAGAAGGCGAGGGGGTGGATGCCATTGCAGGGGACATCTCTGCCACTGGACCTCCTGCAGCCACGCGTGGCCTTCACCTGCAGAGCAGTGAGGGACACAGCTCGGGGCTGGAGCCCGGCACCCCTGAATCCCGGCGGTGTGAGCAGGGATGGGGGCAGCCCTGAGATTAGCCCTGGTGTGGGAGGGATGAGATATTGCAGGGAAAATAGATCAGGGGGCGCTCAAGGCTCCTGTACGTGAGGTGACGCCTGTAAGGCTGAAGATCTTGGGCAGCTGTAGTGCATGGGGTTTTACGGGGTGAGGTTTTGGGAACACGACATCCCTCTCCAGGGATTTCTCCCGCGTTCCCACGCTTGGGCTTTTCCCAAATGAAGTGCAGCATGAGCTGGGCCCCAGTGGCTGGTGCAGGATGCAGGGGGCCGCGGGCAGCCAGCCCGGCTGACACTCGGCTCCGCACAGCTCGTGGCTCGTGGCTCCTGCTCCGCTCGCCTCCCGCCNCACTGTCCCGGCGCGGCAGGGTGGGATTTGGCAGCACCGGGCTCTCCATCCCCGCTCTGCGAGGGACGGGGTGAGTGCTCATTCGCGGCGTGAGCGGTTCCTCCTCTCCCCACCCAAGGGTGCGCAGGGACGTGCCGAGGCTCTGCCCGCCGTCCGGCGCTGCAAAGCCGCTGGCAAACCCAAGCACGGTGTGGGGCTGCAGTGGGGCAGGTTTCCGCTCTTCAGCCTCTTCCTCCTCATCGCGGGCTGGGCAGGGAGGCGGCCGGGGCACGGCCTCGGGGGTGGCATCGGCCGCGGGGGGGGAGGAGGAGGAAGAGGAGGAGGAAGGCGGGTGGGGCTCCCGCTGGCCCCGCGGCGCCGGGACTCGGCGGCTCCGCTCGGACGCGCCATGGGCGGCCCCGATGGGGCTGCGGGGAGCCGGAGCCCGCAGGGGAGCGGGGAACCCCCGAGGAGCGGCGCGGACCCCCCGGCGCCGCCCCGGGACTACCAGCTGTCCGGCAAGGTGCGAGGCGGCGCGGCGCGAGCGGGGACGGACCCTCCAAGCTTTTCCAGAGGGGAAGGTTTGGGTTCGCCCCCGGCTCGGGAGAGACAAGGAGGGGTTTAGGAAGGGTCCCGGGGGCCGCCCGCTTCCTCCGCTGCTGCGATCGCGCCCAGGAAGCGGCGGCGGAACGGGGAAGGAGAAGGGGAAGGAGAAGGGGAGGGAGGCGCAGCCCCAGCTGGTCCTCGCAGCCCTTCTCTGCCCCGGGAGTGCCCCGATGCAGCCGGTGCCGGGATTGGGGTTTTCCCTCCCCGGGAGGTGGCGATGGGGGTCCCTGCCCCGGGGTGCGGGGGAGGTCTGAGGTCTGTGCCCCGGGGATGTCCCCGCCCGCAGTGGCGACAGGAGGGACCAGCTGCGGGAACAGGGCTTGGGGGGCTCCGGGAGAAGAGGAGATGGCCAAGCTCTGCCCCCCGAAAGCCCGTCAGACCTTTTCCGGGGCAGGGGGCTCCTGCCAGCCCCGCAGCAGTGCCCCCATGACACAGGGCAGGGCGAGCAGGACCCACCCAGGCCATCGCAGCCCCCCGAGGGCTCCGAGGTGGGAGCAGCGTTTGAGCCCCGGATCCAGCCCAGGGCCCCCCTTCACCTCAGCATGCCACCTGGGAATGCCTCTGCACCCCTGCCAGGCCTTGGGGCAGGGAGGACCTCCCCTTCCTGAGTGTTCCCCTCTGCCCCAGCCCAGCCCAGCCCAGGCAAGGGGTGCCCCAGGAAGCACCTTCCTCACCCGAGCAGCTCAGGGGAGGCACGGGACTGATGAACCTTTTATCCCCAATATTTCACATACAGCCCCAGGCTGAGCCCAGCACTGATGGTGCCAGCCCCGACACCCCCTGCTGCCTCACTGAGCCAAAGTGGTTCCAGAGTGGTCCTGCACGCTGCCACCTTCTCTGAACTGCTTTTATTCCTTTGCCTTTATACTCCCCTCTCTGACTCCTCTCCATGGAGGGCAATTTCCTTTTTTGAGGGAGAAAACCAGTTTTCAGATGGAGGCAGAACTGAGCAGTGTTCCCGGCTCCCCACAAGGCCTGGGGAAGGATTTGACCAGCAGAGTGGTAGCAGGAGGCAGAGCATTTCCAGCTGCCAGCTTTGGCATTTGCTGTGCCATCCCTGTGCGAGGTGGCCATGGCTGTGTTTGCCTTCCCCAGAGGCAGCAGGGCTGCAGGGATTTACTCTGCAAGCTCCAGCATCCATCCTGGCAGGGTGGGCCTGCAGGGATGGACCTTCCTGCTGAGATCCTGCTCACTGCTGTTTCTCGTAAGGGGCCAGAGGCAGTCAGGTTAATGATTGCTGGGCAGGAACAGGTTGCTGCAGGTAAGCAGAAAGAACACAGCATCGGGAAAGGCTGTGCTTGTGGAGCCCAGCATTGGTCCTGGCTGCTCCCTGCCTGAGTCTGGCAGTGCCAAATCGGCTGGAGAGCCTGGGCTGATCCTGTTTGCTTAGCAGGAGGGGAAAGGCACCGTGTTTGCTTTGGTGTCTGCAGCAGGCACCGACGGGGAGAGAGTCCCGGACACGCAGGGTTTGCCCAAGCCACGCATCAGCCCTTGGGCTGGGCACACCCGGCTCGGGGGCAGAGCGTGGGCAGAGGTGGCTGCACGTGTTTGGGAGCTGTGGCTGGTCCTCTAGGAGCCTCCTGGGCTGGGAGATGGCCAGGGGCTGGCTAGGAGATATCTTTTCTTGCTGCAGGACTTGCTTTCACACCAGCTCTCCCCCTCTTTCATGGCTGGGGGCTGCTCTGCTGCCCTGGGGCTGCGCCCTCAGGGGTCCCATCCCACACCCACCCAGCTCCCACGGGGGTCCCCAGACCCATCAGGACCAGCCCTGGGGAAAGGAACAAAGGGAGAGAAGGAACTGGGTAGGGCTCAGCACCAGTCAGGGGTGCTGCTCCCTCCCTGTCCTACTGACATCTCTCCCTGCGCCCATCTTGCAGGTGATGTTACTTGGAGACTCGGGCGTGGGCAAAACCTGCTTCCTGCTCCAGTTCAAAGACGGGGCCTTTCTCTCCGGGACGTTCATAGCCACCGTGGGCATAGATTTCCGGGTGAGAGCACCACAGCTGCCAGCCCCTCGCCCCCCTCGACCCACACTTTGACCAGGACAGGGTGCTGGGGAGCGGGAACGGGGGGTTTCCAGGCTCTGTACCCCCAAATATCTCCCAGCCAGCAGCAGGTGCTTGCTGGAACCCTTCCACTCCTCCCTGGGAGAGCAGTAACAGAGAGAAGAGCCCACTGGTACTTTGAATCAGCAGTCAGTCCAGGTTTAGCCCATCCCAGCTGTGCTCATGGGCTGGGGGTGTGTGCTGGGCAGCCAGTACCCTCCACTATGCAGGCCAAAGCCAACAGCTGGGTGGGACAAACACTGGTTGCTGTAATTTCATGCCCTGAAAGGGCTGAAATGGGCTGCTGAGAAGTTGTTAGGGTTACCAGAACCTGTTTAAACCCCTCCGCTGCTCTCTGCTCACCAAATTTCAGCTGTAGAGTCTCTCTGGGGATGTCAAGGGAGGCAGAGCTGTTTGCAGCACGGGGCAGAGCAGGAAGGAAGTCACGGGGGTGTCCCCGGGCAGGGCTCTGCCCACAGCCACTGCCACGTGCTGAGTGCGGTCGGTGCTTCCTCTGCCCCCACAGCTGCAGCTGCTCAGGACTTCTGCCAGCTCTGCTGCCCTGGCTGTGTTTGGCTTTTGGTGGAACTGGGGGCTTGGTGATCAGGGCTGGGGAGAGAGACGGCTGTGGGTTTGGTTTGATGGGGCCATGAGGCCTGTCCTCATGACAAAGACATGGAAGAAGGAAAATCTGCTATGTCCCACTGCTGGGCTCGGTGCTGGTGTCCCCGGAGGCGTTGCCAGCTCGTAGGTACCTGCTCTGCCTCTGCAAGCATCCCCTCCAGCAGCTCATGGCTCACTGCTCTAGGTATTCTCCAGAGTCTCCTAAGGCATGTTTTTGTTTTATCCAGCCCATTTGCTCAAATACTGTCATCTCCACATGGGCTGAATTTCCATTTCAAACAATTCCAGGCAACCAAATTATTTATAGGGGTCTTCTCTTTCCAGATTCCAAGTATGATGTCTTAAAATAGCTTTTCAGTAGTTTTTGCTTTTCTTTTTTCTGGCCTCTAGAGGGAAGCCCCTGTGCTTCCGAGATGAGAACAGCAAATGCTTAAGCCTCAATAGCTGCCTTCCCAGCTCAGCTGGAAATGCCTCTTTCCTTTCCTTGTCCCAGCCCAGCCTGGCTGCAAGCCATCCTGGCCCAGGAGATTTCCTCCTGCCATGCTGGATATGGCTGTGTGACACATGTGTGATACCAGCTCAGTGTTTACCATCTCCTCTAAGAACCAAACAAGGCTTCACCAGCAAGGAAACCTGAGTAGGACACCCAGCATCACCCAGTGCATGTGCCCAGGCAGCTTGTAGTGTCCAGAGCCCTTAAATTACTGCAAACAGGCTAAATTTTTAGTGCAGCAGTGGTTCCTGAGCACATGGAGCTGAAGAGTCCCGTCAGAAAGAGCAGGGCTTTTTGGTGAGCAAACATAAAAGCACACCAAGGTGTTCTTAAGAAATGCAAATTTATGTGTGGTTCATCCATGCCTCCCCACTTCTCAGCTCTGCCAACTCCCCAGGGGCTGCTGCAATCCCGGAGCTCCCCGGCAGGAGCCAGAGCAGCTCCTCAGTGTTCCTGGGATTTGCTGGGCAGCCAACGCCATGAACTGACTCCTTAGGGGGCTTGGGAGCCACAGGACAGGGACTCTGGCTGTAGGAGATGAACGAGGCACGGGATCCAAGGCAGGCTGGGGTCGTGCTGCCTCGTCTCCACTGATTCTGCTCTTCACCCTGATCTGAGGGTTGCTGCTCTGGGATGTCTGCTCTGATGCTCTGGATGCCAAACAGGCAGGATCACGGCTTGTAGCAATGAGACTCTAACATCCAGCCCCACAGGCAGCCTGGCTTCACCCCACTGGCCCGGGGAGAGCAGCTGAGGGGCTGTGGAATGCCAGCTCAGTGCCAGGGCTGGCTGACACATGCACCAGGACATGCTTTGGGCTGATAAACGTGCTCTCCTTGTCTTCTGCAGAACAAAGTGGTGGCCGTGGATGGTGTGAAGGTGAAGTTGCAGGTGAGCTTTGGGAGGGGGGAAGAAATTTCCAGATGGAAACCCACCTCAGCCTGAGCGTGGTGGTCTGGCAGGGCTGGGAGCCACGGGAGCAGCCCCAGCTCGGGGAGGTTGCTCTCCCTGCTCTCACCAGGGCGGTTTCTCAGCAGATCTGGGACACGGCAGGACAGGAGCGCTTCCGCAGCGTCACCCACGCCTACTACCGGGATGCCCAAGGTGAGTTTGGGGTCCAGCAGGGATGGGGAGACCATCCAGAGCACATCCCTGCAGTGTAGCAATGCCTCTGCTTCTTCCCCTGCAGCCCTGCTCCTGCTCTACGATATCACCAGCAAGATATCCTTCGACAACATCCGCGTGAGTCCTGCCGGGGGTCGGGAGAGTTTGGGGTCGTGGGTGCCCTGCTTGGCTGGCCAGGTGTTTGGGGCAGCTGGGAGCCTGTTTGACCTGTAAGCACTGGCTGTTCTAGCCAGACCCGGCCAGCTGGGAGCTCATCCCAGGGCACCTGACTGGGTGCTGCATGGCTGGGTGAGTTTTGTTTAAGGACACGGTGAACGCCTGAGGGAGAAAACGTGGTTTGGGAAGGATGTGAACTACGGCTTGGGCTGTAGCCAGGAGACAGGGCGTTTTCAGGACTGCTCATCTGTGATGCTGGAATAATTCCTGTGCCAAGAAAAGTCATTATCCCTGAGATGGGGAGAGATGGGGGTGCTGAGGGGGTGTGAGGGCTGAGTTCAGAGGGACGGGAGTACTGAGGGGTGTGAGGGCTGAGTTGGGAGGGACAGGAGTACTGAGGGGTGGAGGGCTGAGTTCAGAGGGACAGGAGTACTGAGGGGTGGAGGGCTGAGTTCAGAGGGACGGGAGTACTGAGGGGTGTGAGGGCTGAGTTCAGAGGGACGGGAGTACTGAGGGGTGTGAGGGCTGAGTTCAGAGGGACAGGAGTGCCCCTCACTCTGACGCAGTCCTGCTGCCCTACAGGCCTGGCTGACAGAGATCCATGAGTACGCCCAGAAGGACGTGGTTATCATGTTGCTGGGCAATAAGGTGCGTGCAGGGTCTCCATCCACCCTGGGGTTTGCTGTGCTGTGCCGTGCCCTTGCCACCCCCATGGCTGGGCAGGGCTGGGGCTCTGCCTGCACCCTTCGCCGGGCTCTGCTGCTTTCTGGGCTCAGCCAAGCCCAGGGGTGATCCCCGGGGTTTGGGGGGGTCGGCGAGGGCGGTATTCCCGGTATTCCCGGTATTCCCGGTATTCCCGGTATTCCCGGTATTCCTGGTGTTGCCGGTAGCCAGCGGGTGGCAGCACGAGGCTGAGGCTCCAGGCACGGGATGCTTTGCTATGGGGTACTGCTGACCATGGGATGCCCACCCAGGCCTGCACCGCTGGACCTCAGGTAACTCCAAGCCCTAGAGGCACAACGAGGTCCCAGATTCTCTCCAGGCGTCCTAGAGTCTGCTGAGGGCCCAGTGCCCAGCTGGATTTCCCCCTGGGACTGGATGTCCCCTGGATCCTGGATGATGCTGGGTACTTGATGCCCAGCAGGGTACCAGAGCCTCCCTGGGTCCTGGATGCCCTCAGGTACTGCCCCAGGTCCTCAGTGTCCCCAGGACCCAGATGCCCCCTGACATCCTCAATGCCACCAGGTCCCAGATGCTCCACAGATCCCAGATTCTCTGGGCAGTGGATACTTCTGGATCCATGATGCCCCTTATTCCTGTCAGCCCCCTGAACACCCCCCACTGCTGGTTTCCAGATGCCCCAGGGTTCCAGCTGGCCTGGTGTGTGGTGACATTTTCCTTCCCTTGGCAGGCTGATGTGAGCAGTGAGAGGGCTGTGAGGACAGAGGATGGAGCATCACTGGCCAGGGTGAGTTGTGTCTAACCCAACGAAGCCCCCCAGACAGTTCCATGTCACTCAGGGTTCCCATGCAGCCATGCCATCCCCTCTGAGTACCCAGACCTGCCTGGCTCTTGCAGGGGCAGCATAGCAGTCACTTGCGTGCAAAACCTGGGGCAAGGCAGGGAGAGGACGACCCTCAAGCCTTGTCCAGGCTACAGGGATGATTCAGGGGGCCAGGAGGGCATCCTGGAGATAGCCACTGATGGGGTCGTGCTGCTCCTGCAGGAGTACGGAGTGCCTTTCATGGAGACGAGTGCCAAGACAGGCATGAACGTGGAGCTGGCCTTCCTGGCCATCGCCAAGTGAGTACCTGGGGCCAGGGGACTGAGCAAGGGAGGTGTCCTCTGCAGCCCCACCCCCTCCCATGCACCAGCATGGTGTGGGAGGGGGTAACACAGCTCCCCACCTCTAGGGAGCTGAAGCAGCGCGCGGTGCAGCCGCTGGATGAGCCCCGCTTCCAGATCCAAGATTACATCGAGTCACAAAAGAAGAAATCCAGCTGCTGTGCCTTCTCCTGAGGGTGGCCCAGAGGAGCTGGCAGGCCTAGGGGCCCAGGCAGGAGGCGGAGTGGGGCCCAATCCTGCCTGCAAGGACTGGAGGGAACCAAGCTGTGACAAGCCAAGGTGGACGGGACAGTGGAGTGGAGCAGAGCACATGAGGAGGGCCCTTGTCCTGGTCCCAGGATTCAGATCCTGCTGCCCTTCAGGACAGTGACCTGTGTGCCACCGTGGGAATCACTGTGGTGTGGTGACTGCCAGCCTGGCCAGCGAGCCATGGTGATCCCTCACCTCCATCACGGGGGCAGGGTGCAGGACACAGCCACACACCTCACTGAGGGGCCCTTGGAGTGCCTGGAGGGGCTGTGCCATGGATGAGACCCCTGTACCCCCAGTCCTGTCCTTCCCTGCAGCTATTCCTGCTCACAGTGCTGCTAGTGTCACACTGGTGTCCCTGGTGCTGCCAGGCTCTGGCTTCTCTCCAGGGAACCTCAGTTCTGCCCCCCAGGCTGCCCCTCACCTCGATGCCCACGCTCAGGTGTGGCTCCTCATTTCTGCAGTTGCTGCCAATGGCTTTTATTCCCCTGGCACCACAAAGGCAATGATGTTGTGTCCTGGCTCTGCTCGAGGGAAGGGCTGGGATGGGGAAGGGTCCAGCCAAACCTGCTCCCTGCCCACACAGCTGGTGTGAGAGGAAAAATTCCCTTGGGAGCATCCGAGCAATGCTTCTGGCACTTCTGGTACACACAGCAATTTGGAAAAACTTTGCCTCCCCCATGTTGTAGCCACAGAAATTAGAAAGTTTATTTTTTTTAGCAAGAAAAGGCTTTTTCATTTCAACACCTCCAGACTTCAGCCTCATGCAGGAGAAGCCCATGGTGGCATCACCTGGGGTGATGCTCCAGCCCTGCCACCTCTCAGGCCAGGCTGGGTTTCTCTCCCATCCCTGCCCGTGTAATACAACTCTGCCCTCCTGCTGCTGGCAAACAGCATCTGGAACCCACTTGCTGGAGACCAGAAGCCTGAGAGCCTTCAGCCAGCAAACACTGCTGGGGCTCAGGGACATCGCTGGTGCTCAGCCCAGCTCTGTTGCTCCCTTGAGCACAGTGTCCACTCCCCTGAGCACTACCCAGAGCGGTCAGATGGTGAATATTTGGTTGTGTAGCTGAAGCACTGATGCAGAGAGGAGCTGCACTGCTGCACATGGGAGTCAGGGACTGTCCAGCACATCTGTCCCCATCAGCATCTCCCCTGGCCCCGCGCCAACCGCTTGTGTCTCACCTGCCCTGGTGCCTCCTTCACCTCTGCTCTGCCCTGGGTCTCTCTTTGCAAGTTTACAGATTAAAGCTGAGTATTTTTGAGGCTTTGCATCTGTCTCATTGTTTATTGCGTGAGAAATCCCTGCCCTGGGTCTGCAACGTGGGAGGCTGCTGCACACAGGCGCTGCAGAGCGGCCGGCCCGGGGGCCCTGGGAGCAGCCCTGGGGAGGGGGAGGCACCCACGGCCCTTCCTCCCAGCCTCCCTGCCTCGGGGGGGCTTTCGTTGCACATTTCAGACAGACCAAAGGTGAGAGGGGAAGAGTAAACATGGCCTGTTAAATTAAAACCAACCTCCTCCCCTGCTGTTCTCATGGTGCGGAGTCCAGCATTCCCCAAATAACTCCGTCTTCCCACCAATGGCATTGCTGCTGCCGCTTGGCTGATGTCTGCAAAAAAATGCTGGGTGGCTTCAACACAAACAGACGTTGGCTCTTTTCTCTTTCCGCCCCTCCTGCCTGAGCTCCTTTAACTTCACTCCAAGATGCAAAGGGCAGGAGGAGGCAGCTGGGGCGCGGCGGTCCTGCCTGTGCCCTGCCACCCCGCAGGCACTGTTGGACCCAAAAGCAGCTTCAGCTGTTTCCTTTGCTGCTGCCTTTCTTCCTTATCACGGTCCCGTGCTCAAACCAGCCCTGCTGGAGCTGGGTTTTGTTTCCTGACTTAGCGCTGGGTACCCAAAATGTGCTCTGCCTCTGCCCTTCCAAGAAGCTCGCTTGTGGGGCCGTGCTGCTCACAGTCCCCGTGCCAAGGGGACGGCTGTGACACGGGCGATAGATCCCCCCGTCCTTGCCCTGGTTTTCCTCTCCGCAGGCGTTTGCCGCCGGCTGCCGTGGGATTCCTCTCCGCCGCTTTTCTCAGGGCCGAGAGGCGCGGGCGAATGCTCAGCCGAGTGGAGGAAACAAATGAGCCCACTCTCCGCTCCCAGCTGGGTCCCACGGAGCTGGAGCAAGGCCACCCCGAGCACACGGGGGGTTCCCGGCCACCGCTGGGGTCCCTGAGCAGGGTTTTGGGGAGGAGTGCCTTGAGAGGGACGTGTCCCATGGCATGCGTGTCCCATGTCCCCTCCTTGCTCGCCTGTCTGCAGCTCGGCTGAACGTGATCCTGGCTGCCCTTTGCCCAGGAGCTTCAGCCAGGCCCTGCGCTGGGGACACCTGTGGTACCGCTGTGCCCTCTCTGGGACAATCCCAGGAGCCAGGAGCCAGCTCTGCCTGGCACCAGCAGCCCTGCGGCATGGCCGGAGCAGCCCGGGCTTATCGCTGCCTTGCTCTGCCCTAGCTGAGCCCAAACCCCAGGCTCTCCCACGCTCATAAGCTCTGCAGCTCCTTCTACTTCTCAGCCCATGAGCAGAGAACACGGAGCCAGGGCAGAGCAAATCCCCTGGAGTTCCCTCCATCTTCCCCCCCTCGGGGCCCCAGCTCTAGGGTGCTGAGCAAGGTTCAGAGGCAGCTGGGGGAACAGGTCTAGTATTTAATTTCCACTGCAAAGCGAGTTACCTGCCCTCTTCCCTGCCTGCTTTCCCACGCGGTTTCGATTTGGGGATTTTATTTTACTGTCGAAGCTTCGAGCATCCCTCCACCCTCTACATCGGAGCAGCGCTGGGACCGACTGCAGCCCTCGAGGACTGGGCGAGGGGATGGGACGGATGTTCCCCGAGAGGCCATCCGGGATGAGC
>VXBQ01003623.1:892-11897 GCA_013400175.1 Phainopepla nitens | reverse complement strand
AGAAGGGTGGCTGCCCGCAGGGTTTCTGTGGTTTGGGGAGGGCGCAGGCAGCCTGGCCCGCCGGGCTGGAGGAGCTGCCAGCCCGGGGTGGGTGGGGGGATGCTGGGGGCTGGGTCATGGCTCGGCCGGGCTGCCCTCGCACCCAGTGCTGCTGCCTTGGCCAGCTGCCTTGCAGGATCAGTGCCTCCCTCACTGCCCCGGCCTGTCCCTGTGTCCTGAGACATCTGTCCACCCTGCAGGGCTTCCCATCCCCCCCAAAAAAAATCGTGGCAGCGGCATCTCAGGGAGCCCAGGCTGCGAGGGCTTTGTTGGTAGGGTGGGAGCGAAGCCCTCCCTCCTCCTCCTCGCCCGGGAGCGCTGCCAGCGCCGCTCGCTGGGTGCTCCCTCCGGCTTTGTGCTGAGCTGCCGGCGTGGAGCAGCCCCGCAGCGCTGCCAAGGGCACCGGCAGCCTGGGTGCCCCAGAGCCTGAACCCCTTGCTCAGGGCCGAGCCGGGGCAGGGATCGGGGGAGGTACTGCCTTCCTCCGGGCTCTAGCAGCTCCTGCCTTTTGTCCTTATTTTGGGTGTTGTACGTCCCCACCATAGCTTGGGATTTCTGCCTCGGTGGAGGATGGATGGAAGATGCTGTCACACCCTGTGAACCTGCTTCCATCTGGGCACAGGGAGGGGCAGGAGGGTGGAAGGGGTGAAGTCGAGGGGGTCACAATCCTGCACCCAGCCAGGGAATCCACAGCTGGGCTGTTGCACTGGGCATGAGAAGCTGAGCCACGTGGAGAGCGAGTCCTGCATGCCAGTGCAGAGGCACGTGGGGATCGCCTTCACTCCTGGCAGATGTGCTGGGTGCTGCCTGCACCTCCCTTCCCAGGGTGTTGTCAAGTGCTGCTGGGGTGGCAGCCGGCCTTGACCGTGGGGGAAAGCGTTGTGCAAGAGGATGGGGCTTTATCAGGGCTTTATCACGGCGCTGTAAATGTGTCACCCCGGCCCCTGTGGGACCCTGTGCCACACCAGGGTGTCAGATATGGGGTGTCAGCACCTCAGCACCAGGTTTTCCCTGCAGTGGGCAAAGGTGGTTTTGTGGCAAGATGCAAGAGTGCTGTGCAGGGCACCCTGGTGCAGGTGTGGGAGGGCAAATTCCTGCAGTGCCTGTCCTCAGTGACATGGGTACCAACAGACAAAAAATGGTCTCAGATGAAAGATTAAGCACTAGCCCCCTTGATGAGGAATATTTCAGCAGTTTGAGGGAGGCTTGGCTGCTGGGAGAGAGCCCAACCAAAGCCCAGGTTTTGGTGGTCAAGGTGTGATCAAACCATTTTATATATAAATTGTAAAAGTGGTATTGGGTGCTAGGGTCAGAACAGTTCTGACAGTGCCACATGCAGGTGTCTGGTTCCTGTCACCTGGTTCCTCTGATGCTTCCTGGACATCCCACTCCCTGCTGGGTGAGCAGAGGCAGTTCCTGTGTGCCAGGCTCTTGGGGCTGCTCCTGCTTCTTCCTGCTGCTCACCATGTGGGGAGCTTAGAGGGCACCAAGTGGGCCAAGTGAGTGGCTGTGGCTGCCCCAGCGGGGTTTCCTGGCTCCTGTGGGTCAGGGTGAAACCAGATGCAGATGAGCTGGGTGTTGCCTCCTGGAGAGGTGAACATCCCAGTCACGCTGCCCAGTGGAGCTGGTTTCTGTTTTGCAATCCTGGGAGGTCATGCCGGGGCATGGAGGTGCTTCAGCATTACGGCTGCTCCCTCTGGATTCCAGCTGCTGCCCCAGCCCTGTGTGCCCCTTCCCTGCTGCCCATGGCTGTGGGGTGCTCTGGGGAGGGGGATCTCCCTGAGCCCATGGCTGGATTTCCCTTGGAGGGGGGCTACAGCTGCCAAGGGGGTGATGGAGGGGACCTGTGCCAGCACCTGAGGCCTCTCCAGCAGCCAAAGCTTCCCGAGTGGGATGGGGTGGAGTGGGAATGCTTCCCAGCAGCCTGGGCTGTGTTTCCTCCTCCACCTTCCTGGCAGTTGCAATCCTGATCCCAAAGGGAAGAGCGTGGTCTGGGAACACACACATGATAACGTGTTTCTTCGATGTTTCACTGCTATTAGTGTGCCCTGCACCTAATTAATTAATTAGAGCCTAGGATCATAGGGTGTTTGGCACCCTGCATCCCACCTTGAGGTGTCAGTGCCCACAGCTGGCCACCCGAGGATGGTGTCCCCACCACTCCAGCAGCTCTCTGGGTGTTCCTGGTGCTGTCCTTGGGTGTTGGGGGGTCTGGGAGCAGTTCACCCACGGATTGTTCCCATTGCAGGAGGAGCTGAGACCTCGGCTGTGCCACATGAAGAAGGGCCCTGATGGCTACGGCTTCAACCTGCACAGTGACAAGAGCCGCCCCGGGCAGTACGTGCGCGCTGTGGACCCCGGCTCCCCGGCTGAGGCAGCAGGGCTGGCCCCCCAGGACCGCATCATCGAGGTGTGCTGGGCTCAGGGCAGCTCTCAGGGGTCTCTCTGAAAAGCTTGGCACTCCTGGAGCCTGGGAGACGGCTGCCCTTGGCCAGCAAGGCACGCAGTGTCCCTGGTGTCGGCAGTGACTCACGGCACAGCGCTCAACCTGCACCAGCCTGCTGGTCCCCACCCAGGGGTGCAGCACTGTGGAGGGCTGGGACTGAGCGTTAATTAGCTGTCTGTGAGTTAATTAGCAGCAGCACTGTCCCCTGTCCCCGGGATGCCCCTGGGGTGGGGCAGGCTGGGGACAAGGTGCACGATGGTCGCGAGTCCTGCTGTCAGGTGTGACAGGGGTGGGGATGAGCTCAGTTTGTCCAGATGGGACAATGATCCATGGGACCAAGGATCAACTGAGCCCCAGCCCTGCTGCTCATCAGGGCGTGGGGCTGCTGCTTCTTCTGGGGTGAAGCTTTTGGGGTTTCTGGAGAGCATGGCGTGGCACAAGGGTTTGGTGCCAGCCCCGGGTCCATGTGCTGCTGGGAGTTCCCTGCCAGCTTTGCCCATTCGATCCCATGCCAGTCACTCAGAGGAAAATCTGCTTTTAATGAGGTTTTTCTGGCTTCACTGCTAATCCCTGCGAGGCTGCGAATGCCTGTGGGGGCTGTGGGGTGGCTGTGCTGGGATTGTGACTGGTGCCAAGGCTGGTACCTGACCCCTCCGTGGTGCCTCTGAGGGACGTGTCCCCCAGCTGCAGTGGTGCTGTGGTGCCTGCAGGTGAATGGTGTGTGCATGGAGGGCAAGCAGCACAGTGACGTGGTGGCAGCCATCAAGGCGAGCGGTGACGAGACCAGGCTGCTGGTGGTGGACGCCCTCACAGATGAGTTCTTCAAGAAGTGCAAGGTGGTGCCCTCGGAGCAGCACCTGACAGGTGGGCTGGGAACTCTGCTGCTGGGAGGGGTTTGTGCCACCTCTGCTGGCTCTGTGTCACCTTCTCACCAAACCTCAGGGTGCTGAGCCCTGGGTCTTATCACCGTGGGGCCAAGCAGAGTTACCTGGCTTTGGCATCTCCCTGCCTGGCCGAGGGCCCCATGCCGGGCTGGTGGGGCTGACCTGGGCAGGTTTATGGCCCTGAGTTGCACTTTGGCAGGGTTTATGGCTTGGGGAGCAAACAGGCATCAGCTGCCCTTTGCTCTCCTCTGTGGCCCTCTCCCTGCTGTCACGGTGGTCCCCAGGAGGATGGGGAGGGGTTCTCACTGGGCACCACATCACAGCTGCCATCATGGGGATGTGTCTGGCAGCATTCCCCTGCACCACAGGGCTGGCTGCAGCGGGTGGTTAAAAAATTCAGGACCTGGCCAGAGCCTGGGCAGTGTTGTGTGAGCATTGGCCCTGTACAGCCTTGGCTTGCCCTCCACTGGCAAGGGGACAAAGCAAACACATCCTCACCCCGAGCCTGTGTCCTTATCCAACAGGTCCCTTGCCAGAACCAGTTGCCAATGGTGATATAGGGAAGGTAAGAGCCTCGTCTTGATTTTAGTTCCTTCTATGACCATCTCCCATCAGGGACCCTCCTGTTCATGTCCCCTCGGCCCCTGGGTGGGTGATGCTACCAGACACCACAGTGCTCCCAGGCTGCCACACAAGAGCTGGTGCCACTGGGAAGGGAACTGGTGTCCTCCAGGAAGGGGGATGCATGTCCTGCTGCGTGTCATGGAGGTGGCTGCTTTCCTCCTCTCTTTTGCCTTCTGATGCTCCAGGGCTGGGAGCCCTTGTGCTGCAGTAAGGAAGTAGCACCCAGCCCTGCAGCCACCCTCCTTCTGCTAAAGCCAGGGCAGTCAGGCCTGGGCTTAATCCTTCCCCGCCCCAGATGGGCAGTGCTGGAGGAGGTATTTATGTGCCTGCAGCTTGCAGGGGATTACCTGTGGGGAGGATGGATTTCATGGCCCCCTGGGTGGGACTTGCAACTCTGGAGGCTGTTCTGGAGCCCCAGGACTGGAGCTCACACTCCCTCCCTGCTTTCCCCAGGAAAATGGAGGAGAGCCACGGTCCAACTCAGTGTCTGAGAGCCCCTCCAGCCCCGTGCCCCTGGCCGTGTCCCCGAGCTCCGGCGACACCCACAGCGAGGTAGGGCTGGCAATGCCGGGGGGAGGCGGTGCCTGCAAAGCAGCATCTGGGCTGAGCCCCCACCCTGGGGCTGTCCAGGGGACACACAGTGGGGCTGACACCGCCTCTCATCCCCAATGTCACACACAGGAGGGTGACAAACGCCATTCAGCATCTGGCTCCCTCCTGGACCTGGACATCCCGCTGGCCGTGGCCAAGGAGCGGGCGCACCAGAAGCGCACCAGCAAGAGGGCACCCCAGATGGACTGGAGCAAGAAAAATGAACTGTTCAGCAACCTGTGAAGGCCCTGAGGCAGGGTGAGGGTCTTCTAGCTCCCCCCCCAGCCCCATACCCACCTCTCCTGCACTCCTTCCTGCCTGCCGTGGGCTCCTGGTGGAGGTGTGGGGCTGCTCCCTACCACCCTGACCCAGCTGCTGGGCTTCGGTGGCCAGTGAGCATCCCTGCAGAGGGGCTCTGGGCCGGGGGTGCTGGGGGTGCCCCCTCCCAAAAGCTCATCCCCAGGGTGCTCCTCCAGCCCTGCCTCGGAGCCCTGCACGCCCTGGTAGGCACAAACAGGGGTTTGGGAGGGATCAAGGATTTGGGGTGGCCTGATGCCCTACACTCCTGGTCCCCACTGTTCCCTGGTTTGTTCCCCACCCCAAACCCCATCTCCATTTGAGATCCCTCCCAAATTACCTTTTAACTGCAAAACCTGAGGCTTTTAGTGTCTTCTACCAAACCCCACCTGCCCACAGCCAGGGTGTGTTTGACTCTGGCCTGGGAAGCTCCGTCCACAATGACCCTGTCCCTTTGCCTCTTCAGCTGCAAGGAGGGCTGTGGGTGCCCAGCACTGGGGAGTGCCCAGCACCCTGCCTTGGGGCAATTCTGGGAGAGGAGAGGGTGTCTGGAGCCAGCACAGCAAGCAATAATAGTCTCCTTTGCTCCTGCACACTCCTGGAGACAGAGCCAATCAGGGTTTGAATCCAACACTGTTTAATTTAAAAGCTTCTCATAGACTTTTTTTTTCCTGAAATAAGCGTTTTTCCAATCACATCTTATTTTTTTTTTTACCTGTATTTTGTGGAAATTCTTCCTGTGGATGTTTTGTTTCCATGTGCTGCAATCAGATGTTGTTGTACTGTTGAGCTCAAGAGAAATTCTGTTTACTGGAATAAACCTTTCTGACTTCACAAGTCTGGTTTAAGGCTAAATCCTTCCAGAGCCTCAGGGGGTGCAGAGGGCTTGCTGTGGCCAGGGGCTTGGGGGAAAGGCAGGTAGCTGGGGGACACTGGGCTTGGTTTGGGTTATCCCTCAGCACCTGATGGGGACAGGTTGAGGGGGCTGGGGAGGCACCAGCTGCTCCCAGTGGGGGTTAATGCCTCAGGGTGATTAATGAGCTTTAATCCCCTGGGGAGTAGTGCAGGGCTGGGGGGGTGGAAAGCTCTAATCTGGGTCTGCCAGCCAGGCTGGAGGGCAGCAGCTCTGTTGGGGGGCAGCCCCAATGTGCCCCCCAGCCCCTGTGGGGGATTTTGGGATGAATTTGGGTTGAGGGAAGGCAGGGGAGATCGGTGAGGAGAGGGGTGCTTGTCCCTCTGAATGAATGGATGTAGCCCTGGGTGGCTCAGAGGGCCAGACTGGTGGCACAGTAGGACAAGGCAGGGCTGTGCCTGGCCTCCCTCTGGCATCTTCACTTCCTCCCCTTCTGCACACTCCTGTTTTGGGCTCCAAATCTGAAAAGAACCTCTTCCACCTGAGCACACAAATGCTCACAGATCTTTGCATCTCAAATGACACCCAGGTGACAAAGTGCCACCAGATTTCCAGGGCATGTGCAGGCTGTCACTTCCTCCTGGAAGCTGGGGGAGCCCATTCCAACTTGTCTCATCCTCCAAAGCCGTGCCCTCTGAGGGAAGGTGAGCCCCCATCCCCTGTTTTCCCATCCTCATCCCACTGGGGCAGCAGGACACCCCACAGGGTGGGGCAGCCCACGCAGGGCAGGAGCGGGAGCACCCAGTGGGCCCCAGCAGCATCTTTTGCCTCTTGGGCTGGTGAGAGCAGCTGGGCACTGGTTCCCTGTGGGAACCCTGTTTGAGCCCTGCTGGGACTCTTCCCCCCAGCCCTTGGGGCGGGCTGAGCTCTGGGACAGACCCAACTTTGTTGAGGGTTGCCAGGGAAAGGCCGTTCCCAGCCGCCCGCGGAGCCGGGGATGCCAAGCGGGGCCCTCGCTGCCTCCAGAGCAACCAGCTGGGCATGGGGAGCTGCCCTGGAGATCGCCCTGCCCCTTCCCCCTGCCAGCAGAGCTTAAAAGAAATGATTTTTCCCACCTTGGTCGGGTTTTAGGGGAGCAAATCCCAGCCCATCTCCGCTACTGGTTTGGCCTTGCTCCTCTGGCAGAGGGATGAGATGCTTCGTGGAAGGAGCACCAGGGCCAGCAGTTCACCCAGCAGGTTCTGCAATTCTTGTTCTGGAGGACAGAATCCATTTCTGCCTGCAGCAGGTGACCAGGAGCAGGAGGATTAATAGCCCTTGTCATGGTAATCCCAGCGGGAAGTAGAGCTGCTCTTCACATTATTACCACACAAAGCTTTCACTACAAATAAATCCACGCTAAATACTTGTTTAAAATGCCATGATACACTGTTCCCACACTTGGCTTTAATATTAGTCAGAGGAATTGTGTATTTAAATTAGTTACAATTGGAAAACTAAAGCCCCCAGGCCCTAAAAATACAGGCACAGCAACACTAAAAATTCCACAGACTGCCAATCTCCAAAATATCCCTGGGCAAATCTGGAAATTATTACCTGATCCTCCATTACTGAAACAGTTAATTTGTGGTCTAGGATTGGCCATTGCAGCTGCTGTTACAGTGGGAAAACACACAGGAGCATCAGTTATCCTTCTTACCTTCTGTCCTCTCCTCCTAGCAGCTTCCCTGCTGTGGCCAGCGTGTGTAGGGCAGGAGAGGTCAGGCTGAGTAACTGCACAGGGAAGTTTGTCCAGTGGGAGTCAGGCAAGTGCCTCTTTTTCATCCATGGATCTCAGATCTACTGCAGCAGAGGCTAGATAACTCCTGCCCTAAATATATCTGCCCCCTAGTACGAGATATTTCCCCTCCATTCATCTTTATCTTAGTGGAGAGTAGCAAATGGAGCCTCCAGGCTCAGCAGAGCAAGTCCTGAGCTGCTGGAAGAAGGGAGCTGTCTCCTTTCAGTGTGCTCTCCTCCTTGCTTTCATCAAAGCAGCCAAGGAAAATGAAGTGCAACATCACTGCTGGCCTGAGGATTTCAGATCTGCAGCACAGCCCTAAAGTTGAAGGGGTTTGTCTCAGAAGCCTCCTGCAGCTCTCAGCCCCCTCATCGTGGTGGGGCTCAGCTCTAGTCTTGATCGGCCAAGATCAACAATTTCCATCATATCAACTTGTCCTTTGTTTGTGCTCACCCACATCTGGGCTTCTCCCTGCCAGGACCCAGCAGTGCTCCCCTCCAACCTACCAGACCCCAGAAAACCGGGTTTAAAGAGTCTCTGCTGTCCTTTACAACTTCTAAATCACTGTGAGCTGCCAAAGAGAGCAGCTGAGCCCCATGTAATACTCAGGCACCTCAGATCTTTTATGATTATTTTTTTCTTTTATTCAAGAGTAAAAAAGACTGAGCTGCCAGTATATGAGACCTCCTCGCTGATGAATCCTGATTTAAGAGCAGTGGGAGAAGTTTCTGCTTGTCCAGGAATCAACTGCTGGTGATTTTAGGCTCTGTTGGAACAGCACATCAAAGTCAGAGTCATTCCTAGCCAAACCTGTGAGTTAGTGGCTGTTCCCCAGGTCCAAATTTCAGGCAGTAATCCTGGCTGGTGGAGCAAAGTGCAAAGCTGACAAGATGACAAAGCAGCTGAAGGAGACAGATGAAAACAGTTGCAGTGTTGGCTCACTGCTGTCCTCCACCCCAGACCTTGCAACAACGTCCAGCTTCTCCCTGGAGACCCAGCTGATGTCTGGAGGTGTCTGTCAGCTGGCCAGCACCCCAGCTGGCTGCTTCAGCTCAGCGTAGCTCTTCTCCTCCACGTGGTTTGTCTGCTCCAGGAGCCACCCTCTCTCCTGGTCACTGACATCCAGCCTCAGCGTCACCTCCTGGAAAACACTGTTCACAGCAACCTGCAGCACACAGGGAGGAAGCAGCTCAGTCCCAGGCACAGGGCAGATGCTGCTCCCATTCTCTGGGCTGTTACTGCACCTCCTTAAAGTGAAGCTTTTTGAACATGCAGATACTGGCTTCATTTTCCTGACCAATCTTAGCCTCAAACTTGGTGATCCCCAGTTTTCTCACTCCTGCAGGAGAAATCAGAGAGAGAGGCATTTCTACATATCTGTAAAAGCACAGGACTCCAGTTGTGGGGCAGATGCATCCCTTACCACCCTGCCTGTATCACTGAGAATTTTGTGCTCCCAGATCCCAGCCCCAGCACACTCCTGTGGCACTGAGCCACCCTCACCATAGGCCATCATCAGCAGAGTTGCCTCCTTGCCAAACCCTCTGCCACGGCAGCTGGGCTCTGAAAGAGACAGCACAGAGTCAGCATCCAGTCAGGGGAGACAAACCAGCCACACCAGCCACTTCTCAGCAGAGGCTGTGACCTGGACACACCACGGACTGGTCAGGGCTGAACAGCCATGCTAAAGCATGAGGATAAAAAGCTGATGCAGGAACATCAACATCTGTCTGCAGCACGCAGCCACAGTGACAGAGCCCCAAGCTGTGAAGCAGAACTTGACCTGCAATCATGATTTCAATCTCGCCCACACTCGGGTCCTCGGTGTTGGTGAGGAAGAGATTCACATCCCCCACCATGGAGTCCTCCTCTGCCTGCCCAGGCCAGCGCCCCGAGTCCAGCACGATGAAGGTGCACTCTAGGGAAAACAAGAATGTGGCAGCACCTTCAGAGTGTGCTGATAATTCTTCATAAACTACCAAAGAATGAAATTGAAGGGGTATAGCGGACAGAGGAACAAGAGTTTCCACGTGTTTACAGCAAGAAGAGTTAATAATTTGGCTTCCCACAGCAGGTGTGCCTGTTCCCACCTGCAGAAATGAAAGAAATACTTGGAAAAACCCGTTGTGAGGGTGACACAGACACCAAGACTAGAAAGAGCCTGTGGAAGAAGTGTGAAAACTTCCTTCCCATGTCTGAGGTCTCCTTGCTTTGTCTTACTCAGCAGCAAGTTGGGGCAAAGAATTGTTTGGTGTACAAGAGGCTGAGTGATTCACCTGGTCCATGTTATTGCTGCTCTGAGTAAGGTTTTTAATGCCACCTCAGACAAATGTTTCAGGTGGAGGCCTTTGCCAGCTTCAGTATTTTCCAGCTCACTAAATTTCTACCAGGCTTTTATGGGCAGTGATTCATTACCTGTAGGAGAGTCAGGGAACTAATTCAATCAACACACCTCAACCAGGTGATCATAAAATCATTCAGTTTATGAAGGAGAAATACAACCTCCTTCTACCTTCTTACAATGAATCACTACAGCCTCTGGAAAACTGCATAAAAAGGACATGAACAGCTCGAGGAAGTGGATATTCTCCACTTCCCTGAGAATGTACCAGCTGTAATGAGAAAACCAGCCCAAGGTGCTGTTGTAGAAAGTCTCACATCCCCTCTGCTTTAGGGGAACCCGCTCACGGGGCACTCTCAGCTCACTGTGGATCCTTCCCAGAATGGAAAGGACCTGCTCACGGCTCCCAGCCTCCCCCAGAAAGCATTCCAGGTGCTCACTGTCAGCGTCATCCCTCCAGCTGCGCTGCATTTCGTACTCCTGCTCCAGGCTGAGGGGCTCCGAGGCCGTCAGGCGCTGCAGCTCCTCCGACTGCATCCACTCGTGGTACCTGCAAGGGACCCGGCCCCACAGCACTGCCCCAGCAGCTGCAGCAGCACAGGAGGAGCCCTCCCCATGCTCCAGGGGCCAGCCCATCACCAAGCAGCTCTGCAAACACCAGCCCGGCTTTTGTGGCAGCTTAAAATGTATCCACAAGCCTCTGTCCCTGATGTAACACGGTGCTCTCTGGAAATTCAGGCAGTTTGCCCCTCCTGTGGCTTTGTCTGGAGTACCCAGTGCACACCTGATTTTTTTGAGTTCTGGTGCATTTCATCCCGAGCAACACTGGCAGCACCTCCTGGACATTGCCAAACACTATCACTGCTCTCTCTGGGCTGGTTTACTTTACAAACTGTTGGCACGCCCAATTTATCAAACATCCAGCTGGCTTTACACGCTGAGGCTTTGCTCTTCCATCACCACCAGGGAAAGGCCTCGGTGAACAGGAGAGCTGCTGTGTGCAGTTCTCCTGACAGCAGAGCCGACACAGAGCACAGCCAGGGACGAGCAGAGCCGGCACAGAGCACAGAGAGGGACGAGCAGAGCCGGCACAGAGCACAGCCAGGGACGAGCAGAGCCGGCACAGAGCACAGCCAGGGACGAGCAGAGC